>JAJSOF020000003.1:43476725-43832526 GCA_025594305.2 Periplaneta americana | reverse complement strand
TTTGACAGACAAATGAAAGTTTTAACGCATTGTACAATAGAGGGTTTTCGCATGATCTTCGGCCGCAAAACGGCTAAAGCTGTGTTCATGTCAATAGTGACGTATTTGGTGACGTAGAATATGTTAACGTCGGAAAAACTTCGGAAAAAATCGTAAGTGATCGGTGCACGTATATACAGGAACATCATTTTATTTTACTAACATTTTAAATATTAACCTGGCTATACTTTGGATTAATGGTTCAGAGCCGGAAACACCGTTTGCTACCCCCTTCCACGACTGGAGTTCGATGATTCTGGCGTAAAATACAAACAAATCACTTTACTATGTATAGGAGGGAAGAAAAGTAGTTAAAAAAAATGTTATGTTTTATTTAACGACGCTCGCAACTGCAGAGGTTATATCAGCGTCGCCGGATGTGCCGGAATTTTGTCCCGCGGGAGTTCTTTTACATGCCAGTAAATCTACTGACATGAGCCTGTCGCATTTAAGCACACTTAAATGCCATCGACCTGGCCCGGGATCGAACCCGCAACCTTGGGCATAGAAGGCCAGCGCTATACCAACTTGCCAACCAGGTCGACAGAAAAGTAGTTCATCCATTTACGTAAACAAGGAGATATCATAATTTTGAGTTTGATAATTCCCATTAGGGTTTTGTTTAATCAAAATACAGTACAGTATTAACAATAAGTGTTTTTACTCACGAACTGAGTTATCCATGTGAACGTATTCATAATGCAGTGTATATTATACTGTCTACAGCACATTTACGTAAAATATAGAGAATGAAGTTAAATTGGAAAATAATCATAATATGAATATTTAAACACATTTTTGAAAATGGTGGCCGTTCATTTAGACGCAGACTTCAGTTCTTTTATGCATATTATCGCACTATAGACTATTGCATCTAATTCCAATTACCAGTTTCGTCCTTCGTACTAGTAACTCATGTTGAAATAATTCTATACCTATTATAAAAGAGTACCTTACGTACTGTAAATTCAATCTTCACCTCTGTCCAACCCGCACAGATAACATTACTCAGACATGCTATCTACTGTCCGTCCAAATGGTTATGTCGCAGAATCGTAGAAAGGAGGGAAATCACGTGATGTTTACTTAAGTTATTTTAAACAGTTGCGGGTGAGGGAAATCGGGATGCGACGTAGGCAAACGGACGACAGTACCTGTGCGAAAATATGATTCAATATTAAAAGCTCTTTCGTTATTAGAAAACGCGAACATATTTCTGGAACGTACTATACTCACTAAATCAGTACTGTTTGTGTTTACTACGACCTTAAGGCGACTTTGCCTGTATACGCTTGGTTCTGTGAGGACAACAGTTGGCAGTTTACTAGTAGAGGGGGTGGGAGTGAAGTACATTCAAAAACTCAGGTACAATAAAAATTGAAGTAAAAATAAAATGATGTCCCTGTATATTTAACGTATGCTTCTATTATACGATATTTCCCGCTCCGTTAACATTTATCATGTCGTAGCTCCTATGACAGTGAATCAACCGCGCTGTAACGTTCTTTAATTGATAGATTAATGTCTAAGAAAAGCTTAGAAAAAAAATTCGAAATAAAAATCTTTTTTTGAAAACTGATTAAAAAATACTAAATTCCATGTGATCTGTTCATAACAGACATTCACACCTTAAAAATTATTAAGTGGCAAACTTTTTATTTTTCAATTTAGATGGAATGTCAAAGCGAGAGAAATGTTGAGAATGAATGGAAATTACTTTTAAAAGTGGTCGCTACTCAAAATCTTTACTGGTTTCCGAGTTACAGCGAGTTAAACAAAGGAGTGTTTTCGGTTTGGCGGAGTACTCACGACTCAAACTTTTTTCTATTGGAAAAATTCTTTCCTGAGCCTTTTCGCACTTCGGTCTGAATAATTTATCCATCTTGAGCTTTTATAAGTAGATGAATATCATCCACAGTGAGAAGTCTCAAATGATATGTCATGTTTTAAAACCGAATTAGGTGTACGGTAAACTTCGTTCACTTTCACTTTATCCGCTGTAGAAATGACGTGAGATAAATGGCTCTGACTGGCTCTTTCATCATTGACGTCAACATAGCATTAACTCTCTAGTTTTGAATAATTAATAACTTTATTTAATTGTACATACTTGTAATTTGTTTATAGGCCTATATTTATCATTTATAATATTAACTAGAGTATTAGGCATTTTCCACAAGTTATTTTAAGTTGTTTCTTCACCACGAAATATCATGCAAAGTTATGCCAAAAATCGATTAGTTCTTTAGAACTAACATTGGTACATACAATCCCGAATACTTGGAAGATATTTTATTTATAATGTAATCAATTTTCAGTATAACTTATATTTTATATTCCGCTTTAACGACAGCAACAATTTGTTTTATTTTATTTTTTTGTTACAGATGTATAATCCTAAAAAAATGTCAATGCAAACTTTTATTTTACCTATAGAATTCACCTCGCATTAAATAATATTATGAAGGATATACTTTCTGAGAGTTCAATAAAGCGCTGTCATTTCAGTTTTCTAATATTTCAAAATGACAAACGAATGTTTACTACAAACGAATGAAGAATAAAATACAAAAGTAGTATTTGAAATATATTAAAGTAACAACTTTAATTTATCACGCATTTGGTTAGACGCTTTACTTTGACAGGTACGGCGGTAGAACTCGGTAAACAGCCCTGCTTGTAGAAAAGACTTACTGTATTAACGTCATTCCGTACCGTTATTATCAAGTGCAACAGAAAATGGCACCCTTGAAACGTATACCCGATGTGTATGCAGTGTTCAGTCCTTTATATTACATCTGCAAATTCTGCGGATTGGCACCTTATACATTATATAAACGAAAAGATACAGAAACCCGTGATCAGTACTTGAACATATTTTGGGTTACTGTGTGCCTTCTGATCATATTCATTACTATAGTCTACCGTATTATATTACAATCAAATTTACAAGATCATCCGAGGATTCTTTACCTGAGTTTCATCATGTTTGTGAGTATGAATATTACAAAATGTACTGCATTAATTGTATTTCTAATCAAGAAACACAACCTGCCAAAAATTCTTGAACTTCTTTCTCATATAGATCAAACAATGTTCCAAGACGAGAAAGAACAGATGTATTGTAAGCAAAGAAGACTTACGATATTTTCTCTCTCTTCACACATATGTATTTATCAATTTGAAATTGTATTAGTTATGGCCACAGAGCTTACGCCTTTCCCGGTTATTGTGCGTGTCTTTCAAAACTTCAACATTTTATCAAGTTTCGTTATGGTTCTGTTATTCATGATCATGGTTTTATACATTAGAGACAGATACAAGCACCTCAACACAAGATTATCATTCCTATGCACTAAAACAAAGAATGAAACTGCTGCATTGTTCTATAAGCGCACTCAAGCAAGTTTCATAGATTTCGAGAACGAGTTTGACAAATTATCTTCTTCACTACAAACACGTACACTACTACAAATAGTTAAGAATATCAGAATTAGCCATGCCAAACTGCATGATGTTGTTCATTTAATGAACTCTATGTTCGGGATTCCACTCCTCATTGCTAATATCTGGATATTCATTGGTGTTATGAACATGGCAAATTCCGTAATATATTGCTTTAAAGTTGCTGAAGCAATGTGCGTGGGAGCCTACGAATACACAAAGTTGGCAACAATGACTATCAATATGTTACTTCTCTTACTTGTTTTCTTTGAGCTGTCGCTTATTTGTCACTTTACCACAGAGGAATCGGAAGAATCTATTTACCTTGTACACAAGATGCTTCAACGATCAGATTTTGAGATTAGTGTAAGAATGGAACTGAAATTACTTGCCTCACAATTCAGAGAGATGACAGCTGAATTCAATGCTTATGGCTTCTTCAAGATAAATTTATATAATTTCTACACTACAATGGGTGCCATTTGTTCTTACTTTGTAGTATTAATTCAAACTACATAAAACGTACGATCATACAAAAAGTTTCATGTAACGTGGTTTTCTTGAAACAAAACCTCTAAAATAGGAAAAAAAGTTAGTATTTTGATTTGTTCTATATTATTTAAAATGTACACGTTTTAAACTTCATTGTTAATCAAATATAACAACAATACATATTGTAACATTAAGAAATAAGTTATGTCACATCGATAAAAAATTACATATTTAATCTAAATATGTATAGTAGTAATTTAAGTGACTAGTGTATAATCTTGGTAATTATGACACGCGTCAATGTGTAGCGCGTGAGCGTGGCTATGACGTAATATGTTGCATGATTGCTAAGTAACCGTTTCTAAGGCAATGTTATTTTGTTTTTGTTTTGAAGATTTTTCTTACAGGTTCGTTCTATAAAATTGTGTTGTATAGGCGGTGATGACGACATGGAATACTAGTTGCTAGGTAACCTTTTCTGACACCAGTGCAACTGAGTAAAATTTATAGTGTCAAAACAAGCGTGTTTTAATGCTAAGATTGCATAATATAATTTATAATACATCTGGTACAATTTACAATCGTTGACTTCACTGTACCACAGTCTAGTATATACAGTCGCGAAGCTTGAGTTGTGAGGGTACTAGAAACAATAGACTGTGCAGGTACTATTTCGCATTGTCTGTGATGAAGCGATAGTAGCGATCCTAGCGGTTAGCAACTATCAATGGATGCATATTTACTACGTATTGAGCTTCGTGACTGTATATACTACTGTGATTGCACTATATTCTCTTAACTTTGAGACATCAGAGGATCCTTTTCTGTCTGTCACAAGCCTCTAGGACTACAGAAACTCTGACGTTTCACTTGAGAACCTCTTTCAATTTCAGATGGAAATCCATGTTTAATGTTGTACAATGGAAAAAGTTAAAAAGAAAGAAGAATGAGTAACGCACAACAATCTAATACACGTTTAACCAAAAGTGCCGGGTTCAATAACCGGCCCCGGAACAATTTTTTCCTTAAAATTATTTGGACGAAAAGTAGATCGGGATAGCGTAAAAGGATCAGTTGCACTGGTATTGGAATAGTCGTTCAACTTTCCTTTTCTTAAAGACAAGGAAATGCGTCAAATGTTGCACAGCAGTGACAATAAATTGGTAAATTTCAAGTTACAGTATAACTGTGCCCTGTCTGCTATGAATAATCTGTGTAACACTATCTAACACTAATAAACCATTATGATCATGGAAGAAAAACTGTTTCTGTTCCAAACGATATCACGTAACTTTCTCTTCAACTCCATTCAGCAACTTCCTGAAATTTGAAGTGAAACAAACCCTTTAATATTACTTTCTAGTATTGAAATTCAGTGACATGTTATGTTTTGATTCAAATGGGTGTTCCCCTTAATAAATTCTGTGAGAAATCTTAAAAATGAATATTTTTGTATGTAGGGTAAACATTGGTAATTTCGTGGCAGTGGTTATTTCGTGATACTTTTTCTTTGCTCTTTTGTGAACTAACCAACAGTGTTACGAGATCCAAATTTCCGCCAAGGGATTGCATATGTTATCCAGTTTCCAGAAACATACAGCTAACTTTGTGTGACTATTGTAGTTGCTTTAGTGAGCTTTTATGTTTGGAGAGAGCAAGTTTGCGTTGACTTCTCAGGTGTACAAATTTTGTGGATGTTTGTAATTACATTACAGGGTTATTACTAAAGGTAAGCATATAATATTTGGTACAAAGATTTATTGTATCTTCATGAAATTTGAGGAAATGTTTTTGGAATTTTAGATACAGCTGAAATCGCCATATAGGCTTAGCTTTACTGATAGAAATCTTAGCTGTTTGAGGCGAAATTTTGTTGAGCATTAAGTATTACATTTTATACTATTTTAAAAATTGTATTACAATAGGAATTTTAGAAATCTGAAGAGAAGATGTGATAACAAAACAGGAAACGGAGACGCAATGGGTTCAGTGTAGCTTCTGTTTGATTTGTTATCATGCTAAGTGTCAATGATAAGTGCTAGATGACTTACTTGCAAGAACTGTGACAGAAGATGGAACATGGCTCCACCATTTTGGACCGGAGACAGAGGCAGACAATGGAGTGGCATCATGCTAATTCACCAAAGAAATAGAAATTCAAAAGTACACCTTCGGCAGGAAACGTTATGGCTACTGTGTTTTTCGATTCAGAAGGACTCTTGCTTGTGGACATCATGCCACACGGAACCACCATTAATTCTGACGGGTATGTTTCAAATCTCAAGAAACTTCTAGTTCGACTGAGTCGTGTTCGACGACATCGGGAGAAGCAGGATGTTCTGCTATTGCACGACAACGCACAGCCATATGTCAGTCACAAGACCACAGACCAGATCAGAAAATTCGGATAGACAACACTGAAACATCCGCCTTACAGTCCTGAACTGGCACCGTGCGATTACCATCTCTTTGGTAAACTGAAGGATCCCTTGCGGAACGAGGTTAGAAGATGACTCCCTTGTGCACGCTGCTAAAGAGTGGCTCAGATGTGTTGGTACAGACTTTTACCATGCTGGTCTACAAGCCCTCGTTCCTAGGTTACGTAAGGCAGTTGAAAGGGACGGGGATTATGTGGAAAAGTGACATTTTGTTCCTTAACCCATTTATGCCCAGGTGGGTCGTTTTCGACCCATTGATTAAAATTATTTTTTCATACGAATTAGTCTAGGCAACACTATGTATCTACTTTTCTTAGATGCACAAAGGTACATTGCACTTGTGGAACACGCGGGAAACCAACAGACCACGTCATTATTGCGCGGGAACTTGCCGAATAAATATAACGCAACTACCATCTGCCTTGGAGAAGAAAAAGTGAGTAAAAACTCTGTTCAATCGGTGAATTTTATTAACAATCAGTGTTTCCTACCAAAAAGATTCAGGAGAATATGTATCTTGTATGTTTTTGTCAATATATACGCTATTTTCTGTACAGTAGGTGGGTCGATAACGACCCACTAAGCACTTATTCGAGAATTACCTTTCACATAGCTTTTCATTATGAAATCATTTTGTTTTCTTATTATTTTCGTTTGAGCGATGTTTTTACGAACAACCACCTCAATAGAAGTTTGTGTAAGGATTAGGAGTGCTTTTGGGAATGATAATTCTGATAGGACTTCTCAGAATATCTCAGGCTTATTACCGCTTTCGTTTACAACATTGTTTTATTTGTGTATTGTTATATCTCACTGCTTGGGATGCACTCTGGATAGTCTTTGAGGAACTAAGTAGTTCAGAATTCTCGGCACTAGCGGCACCTATGAGAGTCGGGTGTGAATAACAATCAGAATGACCCCGTTTTGTCTTTTTATTATCTTCATGAGCGTTCCCTACTGGCCCCATCTGAAAACTGAAATCCTTCATTACAGTTTCCATAATCATAATTATTCCCTCTTTTCAGACTCACTAGTCTGACAGTAATCTAAATTCTAGGATAGTTGGAGAGATCTGATTCTTCCGAAATCCCAAAATACGGGGCAGAGACATTCATTAGTCTGCCTGAGGATAACGGATGCAGATTCTGGAGATGAAGATTGCAAGAACTCCAACAGAGCTTAACTACAAGCCACAGCAGAGTTAGTGACAGAACTACCAGACATTGTTCAGCCTTATAATAAGGAAAGGGGCACCGATATTAGAAAAGATTCAGATCTTATCAGTAATGAAATTGAGAATTCCCCACCACCGACACGTAGAATAAAGCGAGAAAGAAATAAAGGTGAGCATCACGTCTAACGAACATGAAGTAGCCCCTTTACAAGAGGAGGAAATCAAAGTTCGTCTGCCTTATGATTTCCGTAAATATAATTGCAGTATGAGTGGAGTACATATTTCTGATATACGTGGAAAAAATAGCACATACCATTACTTTCGTGGTTATTAGATGTGTGCATGAACAATGCTTGGCTTCTCAGTCTGTCTATCATATGGAAAGTCTTTGGATGCACTCGTCTTCGGTCACAAAATAACACAAGCCTAAAATATGACATTTCTCCAAAGAGTGGAAGACGAGTTCGTTCCTTCGATACCATCAAAGAACACCGGAGAAAGGATCACTGTGGGCACTATAGCCCAACAACAAAGACGGCGATACAAGATTTGTGGCAATGTAAAAGCATGTCAGAGATGCACCATATCATGAGTAGAACTAAGGACTTATGTCATGTATTTTTAGTAGGTTATTTTACGACGCTGTACCAACATCTCATGCTATTTAGTGTCTGAATGAGAAGAAGGTGATAATACCGGTGAAAAGTGTCCAGGGTCCAGCACCGATAGTTACCCAGCAATTGCTCATATTAGGTTGAGGGAGAAACCTGGAAAAAAACCTCAACCAGGTAACTTGCCCCGACCGAGATTCGAACCCGGGCAACCTGGTTTCGCGGCCAGACGCGCTAACCGTTACTCCACAGGTGTGGACCTTATGTCATGTACCATAATTTATTGTGTGTTTCAAATTATTTATTTCTTCAAGTACAAGGTTTCCTTTCAGATTTGTGAATGTAAAATACATGTGAATGTGAATGTAGATATCAGGGAAATTATAATTATTATTCAATAAATATTTAAAAAAAATCGTATGCGTTTTTAATATGGTAATGATTTGTTTATACATTACTTTTAAATTTAACAAGTTGCATACTACGCAAAAGCATAAATGAAACAAGAAATCATCAAAACATTATAATGAACAAATTCTCGAGGAAGTGCCTAGTGGGTCGTTATCGACCCATCCCATAAATTTTTACCGAAGTAACAAAATCAGTATTTTCATAGTTCATCATGCTTACAACGTCCCTCTGACTCACTTAATATATGTGAAACAAAAATAAAAAAATAATAATCTGGGCATAAATGGGTTAAGGATGCATCTACATTCTGTGAAAATAGCAAAGCTGTAGGATAAAAATATAATTTTTACACAAACGTTATGCATTACTTTTGGAGTTACCCTAGTAATATAGGCTATAGTAAAGTCCGTAATAAAAGTGTTCACCCTTTCAGGGCAAAGAAAATGCCTTTTCAATTTCAATTTTTACTTTGATTTCATTCTTATTATGTGTTGATATGTATTTCTGTTTTCTTGCTACGAATATTAGACGGAATTACTATGTTTGAAGTCTTGTAACAATAAATGAGAATTTCATTTGACTTTAATGAATTTTTCCACAATTCTTCTACCTCTCACGAAATTATCAATGCAATATCACGAAATTACCAAGGTTATCACGAAATAACCAACCTTTCAGCTTAAGTTGTAAAAGTGGTTTTTGGCACATATTCAAGAACGTATCCAATCTTTTATGTCTCCAGATTTGTACAGCAAGTTATCGTCTTTTAGATGAAAAAATCGGAATAAGGATATATTTACACATTTCCATTTTAAATTAGTTTTCGTCAAATTATCACGAAATTACCAATGTTTACCCTACACCGTGTATAAAAGTTATGGTGGTCCTTCATACGGTTATTATTAAGTAAGCATTAATAATACAATAACTTGATGCTTGTAACTTAATTTTTAAAACTCTTTAAAGTTTCTTAGTAGTACACTATAAATACTCAATGTGAGAAACCCTTGTTACGCTATAGTCAGATTCTTGCCACACTTCCTCCAATATATGAGCCGTTCAGAGCAAAAGTGGTGTAAGTCAAAATTGGGTGATGAGGTTTAAAGTAAAAATTGTGTAAAATACAGCGCAAAGTAGCAATTAATATGTCATTCGTGCTACCCACTAACTACCAATAGTTTAAATAAAATGAATATTAATTGTTACTTTGCGCTGTATTTTACAGAATGTTTACTTTAATCTTCATTACCATTTTTGACTTACACCACTTCTGCTCTCAACAGCTCATATATTTATGTATGCAATCGTAGCAATGGTTCGATGTCTTACTTCTTCGAAGTACTGGAGTAGGTATGAGACACAAACTCCAACCTTCACATACTCCTAAAGAAGGAAGTCACATTGTGTCAAGTCGGGTCACCTGGGAGGTCAAAGGCGATATGCCAGATCAGCGGCGGTAGCACTTCTAATCCAAGAATGTGGTAGATGGTCAATTCGAAAATGTATATGAAACGACCTTTGTATCATTGCTATTGGACTGTTTTCGCTAAGCTGCAAAACGCAAAATGAGTTATGCTGTGGAGTTGCAATTCTTAAACAATGTCTCCCAAGGAAACAGAAATAGTGTTAATTACAATCATAAAAACGTTCTGAAAAATTTTGAAGTTTCAAAGTGTTAAAATTGTTAAAAAGTTAATACAGCTTGTATGACGTACGGCACCGTCATACAAGGTATATTACCTTTTAACAATCTTGGCGCTTTTAAATTTTTAGAAAGTTTTAAATTTTACAAGCGTTAAAGTGAATACCAAATACAAATAAATCATATGATATTAATGATTATTCATTAACTTAGAATTTGAGACTTTGAGAGTTCCACTATCAAAATGACGTTATCAAGTTAATTTCTCATTAATATGTACTTAAGAATGAAAGGAAAATTTTACCATCATTTTGAAGCACGGTGTACATATTTAAAAACTGCCTAAATGACACTGCAGTTGTGGTACGTTCAACATTTTCTACCCAAGATCAGCGAATATTTATTCAGGCACTAAACGTTGCCTTGTTTTCTTTAACGTTCGCAAATCTTATCACAAGAATGTACTTCATAACTGTTATTGTAGACAAAAATAAATCATATAATACCGATAATTATTTATTTTTTCCTCCTTCGTGTTCCTTGATACTTGTTTATAAATAATAACGTTTTTCAATTGGTTGCTTTGCAAACGCTTTTATAAAATATCTCTTAACAGTTTATACAGCGTAAACAGTTTACTTGTGTAAAGAATGCTATGCGAACTGTGAGTTGGTAATTCAGTTGTAAATAAAATAATAGTTCACAATAAATCAATACTGTAAAAATCACAACTGCTACCTACTCAAGTGGTCAGTAAAGGAATTGAAGACCTTCGCAGAAAAGGGATGTAACATGAGATTCTTGAAATATATGATGGAGGTAGAAAAAGTAATTTTAAAGCATTTATTTATAACAATAAATTATTACGTTTGGTGATTGTCAGCTATACTCAACAGGGTGTCGAATTGTGAACACTACGCGCGCCATTCACATCCGTGCGGCCAAGTGCACTGAAGTGGAAAGGAAGAATATTTGACAAAATCTGCTTGAAAAATGAGGTATGTTTATTTTATGATTAATACAGTGCTTTGATACCGTTCGTAACGCTAGCTATTGCGGCGAACTCCACGTAACCGAGCAAAAGCATCGCCTCCAATCCGATAAGAGTGTTCGTTGTTCGACCAGTATGAAGCACAATAATACTTTTAACTCTACGTCTACAAATAAAAATCCATCATAATAAATTAATCAAACATGAGCAGAAATGTCATTGTTTTCACACTAAGGGGTCTACTATTTTGTTGAGTAGGCTGTATTATTTCAACTATTTAGTTTGTTTCTAATAATAAATAAACACAATCTTATGTAAAGCCAAACATTGTATTAATGATTGTTAACAATAAATAGTTATTAAAATTATTAACTTACTTAATAAAATGTAGAATATGTAACCTAAGGAACTCAAACATGAAACCTAACCTGTAGCAAATAATTTTACAATACTGATTTTAATGTAGCTATATATAACATACTTAAAAATAATTGCAATTAGCTGAAGAATCATTAGAAGATAAACTTGAATCATTCTTAGCTGGTTTATAAACAGGATCTGCCACAGAGTCATCAGAATCTTCAAATAAATCTGGAATGTTGCTACTTGATCCCGCCAAAGCCATTGTTATTATGGGTTAGTCGTGTTTCCCTCTCATATAATTCAGCTTTGCAAGAAGTTCCAAAACATAGTCATAGATGTCACTATTAATCAATTAGGTATGATCATGGGTGGGCAACTCGTGCTCTCAAAGTGTCAACACAATCTCAGTGCAGGTAGAACGGACTCTGTACTAGCTGTAATGTTTGTGTGCGGTTCTTTCAAGACACAAGTTCGATCGCGTCTGCAGTAAGTGGCGGCTCGTTTTAAGTGAAAAGCAATATAATTCCCAGATCATTTCCCTTTAGTTACGAGTAAAAAGAGGATTTTTTTTATTAAGAAGAGAGGTAAAGCTTGTATTCTATTACACTTTCTTACGCATGACAGTATATGGTACAAATAAACAGTGAAGGTTTTAGTAAAGAAATACTGTCTGCATCTGCTTTAGAACAGCTACAGGTAAAAATGGGATATCAACAAGGTGACACTGATATCAAATATCATTAGCACGTTATGAGTGCGAGTTACAGAATTGCAAGACTTATAATCGACTAGCTAAGAACATTTATGGATAAATTTGAAATGTGGCAGTATCATGTAGAACATAGACAACTTCACTTTCTTTGACTATAAATTATCTTGAAGAGTGATAAGAAAATAATCTTATCAAATATAAGACCCTACTTCAAGACCTACAGCAGAATTCACTGCTAAGTTTGGAGAAACAGTGACAATTGGCAAGGAATCGAAATTTTTCTGAAATCCTATTGGCTTATGCAGATAGAAAATTCTGAAAATTTATAGCTTAAATTAATAAATCTACAGAACAGCACGCCACTCAGATTCCAGCAAAATCAGGAATCGAACTGTTCGTAATGTTGCCTAAGTCAGAATTTCCATATATACTGTATGTGCTTGAGGCAGAGTTTAATACAATACAGAAGTGTAAAAACTCTCAAAGTAAAGAAAGAGCTCAGAAGTAAGCTTATTTCATCTCCAGTGACATGTAAAAAAAATACTTCCTTGAATTTGTTATTGTTTGCGAATACTGAGAACAGAGGAATACTCTTTAATGTATAAAGACTTGTAAATTCTAGAGTTCTACGTTTCAAATAAGACCTATAATAAGAAATATGAACAAATAGTGTAATAATAAATAAGTATTGCAGCCATATTTGTTGTCTCTTGAAAAGGTTGTATTCAGTTTGTGTTTCCAGTACTAAACTAATTTACAAAGCTAGAAAATAATATAATTTTGTTATGTGTGTTTAGGTACAGTCTGTCTAAAATTACTATAATTATTGTACCATGCATCATTCTGAAATTCAAATCATGAAATAGATATCACGACCACCTGCATGAGCCGCCAGAGCGCACCGTGACTTTTGCAGCGAAACTACGAACAACTTGTAACTGCTGCGGCTGGCTCCGTCTGCCTTTCCCTCTTTCAAGGTTTTTTCAGCACTTTGGGAGCATGAGTTGCCCATCCATGGATATGATGGTTAGTCATTTCTTCCACACACAAAACTGAAAAATCTCTATCGGAAAACATGACTATCACGAATTCTACAAAATTGTGGGTTGGTCGCCGTTGGCTCTGAGCCCTTCAATTAATCAAACCTAAACAATTTGATCACAAAACGGATGCAGTAGCACTACAAGTTGTTTTTACAACTGAAACAATATTTATATAGAGGTGGATAGTAAAAGGAAGCAATAATATTAGGGCCATTAGTGGCTTATTTTCAATTGATTAGACAATTAATGTAATCTACTTTTAATATGACTTTTATCGATAGTCGAACACTATAAGAACGACAAAGATAAAGCTTATTCAGTCTTTTACCAGAGAACAGAGTACTTCAACCTAATCTAAACAAGAACCGAAGAATACAAGATGGGACGAGGCAGAGGACCATCTGATATTTACTCGGTTTTTAAGCCAATTTATTACTTATGCAAAATATTTGGTTTGGCACCTTACTCGCTCCATGCAAATGAAAACACTGCAAAGTGTAATATTTGCAAAATTTGGACTGTTTTGTGTATGCTTGGTCATTTCTACTTCATACCGTACTGGATAGTGCTTGAATTAAAAGAAAATGTTTTCGATGTCATGACAGCGGTAAACATTCTTCAATCCATTTTAATGAACATGACTGCAGTAGTATCATTAGCGCACACGGCTACTACAAAAAGAAGTCATGTCCGCAAAATTCTTGCAACACTATCTGTTATTGACAAACAATTATTCCAAGAAAATGAGAGGAATAACATGTACAGGAACAAACAAAGATTTATAATAATGTATCTTTGTTTTCACGTTTCAGTTTTCCTTATGCCCTGTATCTCGTTTATGGGTTATATTGGGGTAACATCAGGAATTCATTACTCTATTGAGTGCATACTTGCTTCTCTTTCAAACATCACAATTTTTATGTTATTTTCGACTTTAGTGTCAAACTTAAAACACAGATATCGTCAATTGAATTTACTAACAGAGTCTCTGTATTCTAAATATTACAATAACATCTTAACACGAAGAACGACAAGAAATAGATATCGCTTTGCAGATATCGAGAAGGCTTTCGACAAATTATTTCTCTCCGTACCCAACGACAGCCTTCTATCTCATATTAGAGAAATGAGAGTCATATATAGAAAACTGTATGAAACTGTGTGTTTAATCAACTCTGCATTCGGAATTCTTATTTTCTTTTTGGACCTTTGGATCTTCACAAACATAGTACACGACTCGTTCCATGTGATGTTTTTTCTGAGGACAATTTCAAATAATATTACTTACTTATATGAAATACTTGTCACTATTCTTTCGACTACATTTAAGCTCTCATTATTAACCCAGATGGCCGTGTTTTGTCATTCTACAACACAGGAAAGTGAGCTAACTGTGACTCGAGTTCAAATATTGTTGCTCCGCCCAGATCTTGAGCAGAATGTTGTGAAAGAACTGTTGTTATATCTCAAGCAGGTGAAGGATATGAGAGCTGAATTTACTGCAAGTGGATTTTTCAACATCGACCTGAAGCATCTCTACAGCACTCTGGGTGTAATATGTACTTACTTCATAGTACTGCTCCAGACAACCTAAATATTGTTTCGGAAAACGTATTATGTGTCTTTCACGTGTTAAATTTTATATTACCTTCTTAACATGGCTAGTGACCATTTTCAGAACTGGTTGTTGCTGGTTTTGGCGTCTTTTGTTTTGTTTCCTGTGGGGGTGTGTTTGTGTAGTGTAATGTGGAGTCAAAAAGTGTGTGTGTTCTGAAATTGAGTTGTGTGTTGAGAATTTCATTTGGATGTGTTTTTGTGTGTCTGTATATTTCGTATTGTTCTAGTGTGTTTAGTTTGTAGCTTTTTGGTTAGATGTGTAGAATTTCCATGTCTGTATTGATGTCTCTATAGGTGTGGTTAGCATTTGTGATGTATTCTGCATATGTGGAAATGTTTTGTAGTTTTGTTATGGCTGTGATGTGTTCTTTGTAACATATTTAAAATGATCTGCCTGTCTGTCCTATGTAGCAGATGTTGCATTTGAGTTTGTATATGCCTGTGTCGTTATATTTGTTTGTGTTGTTTGTGTGTTGAGATGTTTTTGTAGAATATTATTTGTTCTGTATGCGATGTTGTAATTTAATTTTTTGAATCAGGTTGCAATCTTGTGTGTGTTTTTGTTTTCGTATGTTAGTGTGATGAAACATGTGAACAAGGTAAAAAAGATTAACACGTGAAAGACACATAATACGTTTTCCGAAGTGATATAGTGTTAAAAGTTGTGTAATCAAGATGTATAAATATTGTTGTAGAATTCTGAAAATGAATGTGAATAGACCTGCAATATAATTATATCACATATATTTTAAATGCGTAATGCAATTTAATGTTCATAATATACTTAACAATTTTATTAACCATATATATTTCGCTAATATACACTCTTTAGGTACATAGTTCCAAGAAATAGTGTGATACTCACAATAAAAATATTCTACAAAGGCGTTAAAACAAGTTACAAATATTACTTTCAGAAAAACACAGCAGAAAAGACGCTTAAGTGTGTTATGATTAAAAAAAAAAGTGGCAATTGAGCTACAAGTTTTCAAGTGAAAAGTAACATTTTATAAGTATTAATAGCGTAACATAATAAATTTACGTATGCACAATTCAAAAGTTTTTGCTTTGCACTAATGGATGTAAAGAAATTTAGATGTTTTTCAAGACATTCCTAATACAAATTTATAATAAAATCTTATTCCTAATCATCTACATGCCAGTACGAAACATAGTCCAGTATTACTGTAGATCCAAAGAAAATAAATTGAGAAATGAAGACCTCGGGGTAAATAATGATAACCCTCACATTTTATATTTTCAATGTTTTTTGTGCAAATAGTTACATCCAACAAGAACTTTCATTTTCAAGTAGTACATGAATCTACTGGTAAATGGCAAAACAGTGCAGGCTATAGTTTATAACAATCCACATGGCTCTGCAGTAAATAATCACAACCCTCATTTTCAAGATGGAGGACAGTGTAGTGAAACATAAGAGTTCAGCTAAAGATAATCGTGTTTATCAAGAGCAAAACAGTGACAACGGTGATGATTTTGATAGTGATAACATCTGAAAAGATACTGATTACAGGGAAACTTCAGTTGGTATAAATAATTCACCAGAAGAACGTATACAGGTTAGTTACCCGGTTAATGTACAGCTATGTGTACCGCGTGGTTTCTGATGTGGGTTGTAATTGCTTACATGCCAAAATATTAAATGATTATAAAATACTATTTTGTTATATATTAGCATGATTAATAACATGTATCTCTTTGTAATTTCAACACTACACCACATTCATTGCTAAGTTTATAAATGTGATATGTGGCTTATCATTTTTACACAAATTATTTGCACAAATTTTCTTTCAACATTATTTCGGTTTCTACAAAAATCTATAGGCCTATTCAAAATTTGTATCAATGTGAAAAGGTATTACTAATTTATAATGATAACCACAGGCGTAGCTGAGGAATTAGCACGTTTGTCTGTTGATCCAGAGCTGCTTTCGGGCATGGGTTCGATTCCTACTTGGGTTGATTACCTGATAAGTATTTTCTTTCGTTTTGCCCAAAGTTAACACGAATGTCAGGTAATCTATGATGAATCCTTGGCCTCACCTCGCCAAATATCACTCGTTAGCATCAATTTTATCGATGATAAACAATCTGGTAATTAATACACAGTCATTAGTGGCACAAAGTATTAATTCAGCTCTATTTTGTAGTTAAAACTTTGATGTGTTAAAAATACAATATTTCCAAAGTTCGGTGATACTTCTATAATTCATTTAATAGGTACCAAATAATGCATACATGAGAGTGTAACATACGGTACTGTTAGTTCATGCATAATAAAAATTGTAAACATATGAGTATAGAATTTGAAAATTATGTTTATACATATCGGTAGGCATATACATTACATAAAAACGATTACACAGGTTCTATTAAAAATTGTGTGTTACTGTCCATACTTTGGTTGATATTGAGTGTGCTTCTCTATTAAGTTATGGCATCAGATTCAATTAAAGGTATAAAATTAATTAAAGACTGATACGAAAATCAACACTTCATGCATTGTATCTTTTCAATTGAAGTGAATATCATAAACAAAAAAAAAATAATTCTTTTCATATACAAAACAGGGAAGCGTATATATACACAGTAACACGCAAAATTTTGAATAGGATTTGAATAGTACTTTTTACGCAGTGTGTTCCGATACATGCCAAAACAAAATGTTCGAATTTTGTACTCATAATTAAAATTTTTATTAAGCCTAAACTAACAATCCTACAGGTTTAATTCTGAAAGTTGTCACAATTATTAAATACTCTATGGCAATTTTTTGGAAACTATTTGTATGGAATTACTTCTATATGAAACAACAGTGCATTTTACATCAGGGATGTCGAACAGCGCTCTCAAACTGTGAAACGATTAATACTGTTTCCTACCGTAGCTGAGCTGAAACGACAGTCGGTCAGCTCACTGTAGCAGTGTTCTGTACGCAGTGTGTTTATCAACTCTGGCGGCTGGTACGGATATGGAACGAAGATTAAGTAGTGAGTGGACAGATAAATATTTATTTATCTTAAAGGACGGAAGGGCACATTGCTTAATATGTAGAAAAGAACTTGGATACATTGGCCATCATAATATTAAAAGACATTTTCATTCTACACGTCATGCTGAAGCTTATGGACCAGAAAAGTTATCCGGTTTCACTCGTGAAAAGGCTGTAGAAGAATTAAAATGAAGATTGAATTCAGAAAACCTTCCACCATCATCGGGTGTTAGTAGAATAAGCTTAGTCTGTGCTAGCTACAAAATTTGTGAAACTATTGCAACGGCTTCAAAGCTATTTACTGACGGAGAATTTGTGAAAGACTGTCTCATAGCTGTTGCAAAAGGATATGTCCGGAATACGTTAATGATTTTAAATCTATATGTTTGGCTCGGAATATTGGTGCAGAGCGCGTATCAGAAATGGGGGATAACTTGGAGGAACAACTGATAGCAAGAATAAAAACTTTCACTTGTCACTCACTATAGCTGTTGATGAAAGTACCGACCGGAAAGCTACGGCGCAGCTAGCTGTAGTATATTCATTCATAAGGAGTGTCGATTCAGATTTCAATGTTCATAGGGATCTTGTAGATGTCATTTCACTAAAGGATCGAACTCGAGGAGGAGATATTTTTGAATCTGTAACAAAAACTATGAAGAAATTTCAGGTCACGCTAAAAGTAATTAATTTTATACATCAAAGCAGTTTACGTTTCTGAACTTTAAGGGCCCTATTCATAGACATTTTTAGTGTGGGCTTTCGGTGGATGATCAGCGTTTTTCGTATTCCTAAACCAGTGTTAGCGATAGGATATGATTTGAATTCTGTACTAGTAACCAGTGGATAGCCGGGGCTAGCTTAGTACGCTCGTAGCGCGTGCTGCGAAATGTCTATGAATAGCACCCGAAGTTACTCTGCTACAACACATACACACAAAGTTGATATTTTAAACATGATATTAACAACATTATTATTATTATTATTATGATCTACCCATTTCCGTCACTAATGAACAACATTCACGGAATGACCCAGTAGATAAAACTCTATTATTATTATTATTATTATTATTATTATTATTATTATTATTATTATTATTATTATCATTATCATTATCATCATAATTCATCCTCATGTAGGCTACATTCTTTGTTTATCAGAGTTAATCAATCGCAAATCTAAACTGAGTTCCTAATCAATTGGTAAGATGTATAAAAGTTATCAAAGTACCAGCCGCCGCAGTTTCACTTTTTTGTTTACTATCATTCGGCCGGACTGCCTGCTACCTGTGTTCAACCGTTGCACGGTAACGGAGGAGTGAAGGCTCTGCAGTTCACAGCTCGAGAGCGCTGTTCGACATCCTTGCTTTACATCAATGTATATATTTATTATTTATTGATTTCTTTATTTGAAAATTATCGATTTACAAAGCATGACACAATTTTATAACTTATTTATGTATTACGGGACATTTATATTATTATGAAACACATCTTCTTAAGCCATCTAGGTCTATTCATATTCTATATTATTGTATAATCTGTATGTATTTTTGTTACTCTGTGCATAATTTATAAATTGTAATACCAATCATATAAATAAATAACTAATATTTGAGACCAATTTAATCATTGTTAAAATATTCACTAATCCATCTTAAATAGAAGTCAAAACTTGGAATTTTAATATGGTACAATTCCTACAAGAAAATACAACAGATTTTTAACCCGGTGCCCTTAAACAACCAACTAAAAAATTATAATGGAACTTTCATTATATTTCTTGTGAAAAATCACCTTAGTGAATTTCAGTTATAAACAGAGGCCTATTTACAAATATTGTCCGTGAAAATTACGCCAAAAATCTTGTAGAGAGTAAACAAGTCCGGTTTTACTTCTTTTTTTTACGACAAATGAATACTGAATGTAAATTTCGGGAATAAAAACATTTCCTGACTACTTAGTCCCAAATTTTATTCCTCTCACTGCAGATTAATTTTCCTTGCTCTATTTTCGTAGGCTCTGCTTACCATTCCTTAGTTTCAAAAATTAATTAGTGCTGATATCTTACAGTTCTAATTATTTTGATTCAAAAAGTTAAAAAGTTTTCACTTTCATTATACATTATGTATATTTATTTATCTATTTACCTATTTCTCTATTTATTTATTTATTTATTTATTCATTCATTCATTTAATTATCTAAACGATAACACCTCCCTGTGTTAATAAGCTGCGACAGAGAGCAGTTTGTACAATAGGCTGTTGAAAGTATAAATAAAATACATACGTTTCAGTTTAATCGAATCACACATCAATGACAAGAAATGATTGATAATTGATTCAGTTTAACTACATTTTGTCTTGGTCTACTTCTGGATAAGATTGTTAATTTTGCAAACAAATTGGAACAGATACTGCAAATGAAGCTTTTAATAGGAAAAGGAGAATCTTCTGCGGACTCCAGGAAAAAGAACTAAGAAGAGACTAGTGAATGCTTTGTGTGGAGCGTGGCATTGAATGAGGCAGAAACATGAACATTACGACGAACTGGAGAGAAACGACTAGAAGCATTTGAAAAGTGGATATAGAAACAATGGAGAATATGAAATGGATAGGCAGAATAAGAGATGAAGTTGTGCTAGAAAGAATGGGTAAAGAGAGAATAATGTTGGAATAAATCAGGAAGATAAAAAGGAATCGGTTGGGTCACTGGCTGAGAAAAATTGCCTACTGAAGAATGCACTGCAAGGAATGGTAAACGGAACAATAATTCGGGGCAAAAGAATATATCAGAAGATAGACAACATTAAGATATATACATCGTATGCGAAGACAAAAGGAAGTCAGAAAATAAGAAAGCTTTGAGAATGCTGGGTTTGTAGTGAAAGCCTGCCTTTTGGCAAAACTACGAATGACGAGCTGTAAATTCCAAAATTTCTATCAGAGGAATTTTTAGATTGAAGACACAATTAACTTATATTCATAATAATAAGTCCTTCTGAATGGCAATTTTTGGAGACATAATTACATAATTTCATTTTTCACTTTTTGTTGCTTAAAAGGAAGGAGAGTAGAAAAATATTAAGATAATATTTTGAGTGAACACAAATTTTGTAATTTTATTTCAAATATAAGTTCCGATTAATTAAAAATTGTATATATTTCACAACCATTATTCCTACAGCGCAATAAATGTGTCATGAAAAACTGTCATTTTAAATGACATTGGTAATCATTTTCCATTAATACTGACTTTTGTTTAGAATATAGTAAATGCGTTATTAATTTTCAAATACTCGTAGTTCATACCCAATAATATTGAATTTCTGTCACGTTTCATATCCTATACAACACGAAAACAAATTACTTGCTTTTATTCTATGATAGAGAAAAAGATTAATCTGTATGTCAATACAGAAAACTCACACATTGTAACAATGAAAGTGTCATTATACATGTTATCAAGTAAAGCAAATTTAGGAGTGTATTACAAGTGAAATTCATCAATTTGTCAATTGCAATGGAACTAGTTTGCAGAACTGGTACAGTCTATTTCTCGTTGTTTTAGAGACAGGAAGAAAACCTTAACAACTGGTAACCTGCTTTCACGAAAAGCAGGATTAAAGTGTTGTTATGTTCTGCATAAGAAACTTTTTTCGGGAAAATCTACTTTCTTATCTCACAGAATAAACAAAAAACTAAGCATTTTTATGAACTGGCTTATTTTAGTGGCTTTTGACTGAACTTGTTTGGGAAAGTCTTCGATTCTTCGTTTTTAACTCCCACTTAAAGGTTTTTCCCATCATACTGAGTGAGACAAAGACATACATTATGAACTTCTCTAAAGATAAATACAGTGTTTTCTCAGCAATTAAACCTTTATATTATTTGTGCAAAATATTCGGTTTAGCACCTTATTCACTCAGCAAAGAGAAGAAGAATCAATGTTTCTTCACAAAATATTTCGGTGTTTGGTGTACTATATTCTGGATCGCTGCTCATATAGTGTTCCTGCCTATCAGATTTAATTTGGAGTTCAATTTACTGTTACCAAAGTCTAGAATGTACGTTGACATTTTAAAGTTGTTGTCAATAATGTGCACATCAGCAAGTGCCTTGTTACTATTTATAACTACAAAAAAACATCACATTCCTCGAATACTTTCTCAAATAGATGAAATAGACAGAACACTATTTCAATATCAAGAAAAACGATCTATGTATAATGACAGAAGTAAATGTCTAATATGGTTTCTCGTTCTCCATGCTCTTCCTATTGAATGTACCTTCATTCCGATAATGCTAATTTGTAAAAAGCCAATACTATTTGTCTGGTGTTTATCATATAACATGTACTGCGCTATTAATTTAATGTTTATTACAATGTTTTTGACATTAGTATTACATTTAAAATACAGATATCGACACTTGAACAACCTCATCAAATTGATACACAAAACCTTTGACAATGAATATACATCGAATTGTTACAACCTGAACGGAAGCTATGTTATCGATATTAAGAATGCATATGACGAAAATTTAATTAAGAAGCCAGGAAAACATGCATTACGTCAGATCAGAAATGCACGAATACTGTATGGAAAATTGTATGATTCTGTGACCTTGATAAATTCTGCATTTGGATTTCCGCTACTGATGGCAAGTTGCTGGATGTTTGTTGATGTAATAGACACAGTGTACCTCATAACATTCATTATGAATTCAGAAGAATCTAATTCCGTATTTTATGCAAATCCATTTACACGAATGACAATTGCTATTATTGGAACTGTAATAATCGTTATTGTTATCATTGAGATAGCTGTGATTTGCCATTGTACGACAGAAGAAAGCAAACTAGCAGTCGTACATTTGCACAAGTTGTTGCTGCGTTCAGATATGAACATTCAATTCGTGTCGGAACTAAAGTTGCACCTCGCACAAATACGGGACATGAGATCTGAGTTCACAGCCTGTGGAGTTTTCAAGATAAACCTTGCAAACCTTTATGCTACACTGAGTGCAATGTGCACCTACTTAGTGATTGTGTTTCAGACAAGTGAATAGTATAATTATTGTGCAATTACTTTGATATTATAATGGAAAATATTTAAAACATTATTACTATTTTGAAAAGAGAACTGAATATTTTAATAGTAGTAGCAGCTAAATGCAAGTTTACTTTTATCAACCAAGTACACTGCTTTAAATTTAGAACAGATTTAGTAAGAGGATCAATGTGGGGGCTGAGTAAAATAGAAATGACTGACTGATGAGGTGACTAGTTGAGTGACTGAGTGAGTGACTTGGCACGTGTCTCAGTGACTAGGCCCATATCTCAGTCACTAGGTGTCTGACTCAGTGACTAGAAGTGTGACTCAGTGACTAGAAGTGTGACTCAGCGGCTAAAGTGTGACTCAGTGACTAAAAGTGTGACTCAGTGACTAAAAGTGTAACTCAGTGACTAGAGATGTGACTCATTGACTAGAAGTGTGACTCAGTGACTAGGTATGTGACTCAATGAATAGGTGTGTGACTCAGTGATCAGGTGAGTCTCAGTAACTGGAAGTGCGACTCGGTGACTAGGAGTGTGACTCAGTGACAGGGGGTGTGATTCAGTGATCAGGAGTGAGACTCAGTGATCAGATGTGAGACTCAATGAACAGGTGTGAGACTCAATGAACATGTGTGTTACTCAATGAACAGGTTTGTGACTCAATTGACAGGTGTGAGACTTAATGAACAGCCGTGAGAATCAATGAACAGGTGTGAGACTCAATGAACAGGTTAGTGACTCAATGGACAGGTGTGAGACTTAATGAACAGGCGTGAGAATCAATGAACAGGTGTGAGACTCAATGAACAGGTTAGTGACTCAATGAACAAGTTAGTGACTCAATGAACAGGTGTGAGACTTAATGAACAGGTGTGAGAATCAATGAACAGGTGTGAGAGTCAATGAACAGGTTAGTGACTCAATGAACAGGTTAGTGACTCAATGAACAGGTGTAAGACTTAATGAACAGGTGTGAGAATCAATGAACAGGTGTGAGACTCAATGAACAGGTTAGTGACTCAATGAACAGGATAGTGACTCAATGAACAGGTGTGAGACTTAATGAACAGGTGTGAGACTCAATGAACAGGTGTGAGACTCAATGAACAGGTGTGAGACTCAATGAACAGGTGTGAGACTCAATGAACAGGTGTGAGACTCAATGAACAGGTGTGAGACTCAATGAACAGGTGTGAGACTCAATGAACAGGTGTGAGACTCAATGAACGGGTGTTTCTCAGTGACGAGGTGTGTGACTCCAGTGTCTAAGAGTTTGACTAACTGACTAGGTGAGTAGCTCAATGATTAGTTCAGTGGCTAGACTGGACACTAGGTGAGTGACTAGACCGTATATATGTGACTCAGTCACTAGGTGCGTGACTGAACCATAAGATGCCTGACTCAGTCACTTGGAGAGCAATTGTCATTAGAATCGTGATTAAATGACCAGAATTGTGACTCACTTTCATAGAGTATGGCTTAGTGAGATGCGTGGTAAGTG
The DNA here is from genome assembly GCA_025594305.2 of Periplaneta americana. Classification (NCBI taxonomy): domain Eukaryota; kingdom Metazoa; phylum Arthropoda; class Insecta; order Blattodea; family Blattidae; genus Periplaneta; species Periplaneta americana. Next base: position 43,807,968 of record JAJSOF020000003.1, on the reverse strand, counting down.
CCTAAATAAATGACTGACTGAATGACAACGAGTTACTGATCGAGTGAAAGTCGGAGTCCGTGAATGAAAAAATACTGAAAGACGCGAGTGAATCAAAGTTAGGGGATGAAACTAGGTAGGTGTAAACAGCTGAGTCAGTGGTTGATAAGTGAAACTGAGCCGGTGATAATGAATCAGAGTCGATAGGGTTACCAGACGTCCTGCTTCTCTCTCTCGTCAATTGAAGAGTCCACTGCAAGAATGATGGATGTCATTTGGAATACATTTTTCAGGAGAAGTAATTGAAAGTGTGAAGTGCTTAGCGCTCAAAACTTAACTGTGATTTTCCGATCATTACTGGACAATGACTATCAGTGTTAACCCTTTCCAGCCCAATGATTCCATATGGCATCATACACTTTACCTGCTCTGAGAATGCATTTAAAATGCCAAATGACTCCATATGTTATCATAGCCATATTCTTAGTTACTTTTAAGATAGCTAGCACCCCTGAAATCCCGAAACAAAACACTATCGGGCAGCGTTTCCCCTTCATGTCAATATATATATATATATATATATATATATATATATATATATATATATATATATATTTTTTCAATTTAATTTGGGCTGGAAAGGGTTAATGCCATGTAACTCTCTATGTACATTCTATATGTCTTAAGATATACGTACATTGACAGTCTTGGTTCATTTTCGACAAGAAAGTGACATCCATCATTCTTGCAGTGGACTCTTCAATTGTAAATGTTGAAGGAGAGAAACCGACTATGTCTGAAGTACATTATATGGATTATGTTTGTAAGATTTGATTAAAAATATTTATCTTGTGTGGATTTCCGAAAGTGTTAAGTATTTAATAATAATTGGTTCATTTTAAGACTTTTATCAACTGCCATGGCTATCTAGAGTCTGAATGAAATTAAGGTGATAATGCCAGCGAAATGAGTTGAAAGTCCAACGCCGAAAGTTACCCTCCATTTGCTGTTAATGGATTGAGGGAAAACCCAGGAAAAAACCTCAACCAGGTAACTTATCCCAAGATTTGAACCCGGAAACGCTCGTTCCACAGTCAGGCACGCTTATAGTTACTCTTTAGCGATGGACTCGTAAGTATTTACTGAATGACTAATATCATTCCTTGTTCAAACAAATCGAGTCATCAGATTAGTATCAAGAAACAAGAAATTAGACAAGGTATGAGCTTATTTATAACGTGTGCAGTTAAATAGTTAATTTATCTAATATTTATTAACATTTGTATTAATTTTATTGTGCATTAACAAAAACAAGTATATAAAATATTACAAGTAAGCGTCATGTGATCCTGTCCTGCTTTCATGTGGAAAAACATGCCTTTTCAAATAAAATGTTCTACTTTTGATTTTTGTCCTGAATAAGTTTTTTTCATCACATCACTCAATAGATCATAGATGGGCATCGTGCCTCAATTGAGAATTTGTGCCTCACTGACCTTCACAGAGCTTATCGCTCTGAGTGACATCATCTTCACAGTCCCAGTTCCTCCCTCACGTAGCTCCTAGGCGTGGGCAGGTTCTACATCAGTTTCATAAGCAATATCAGTGGTGGCATAATGGCATATCAAAGCAGTGTGTACGCGTTAGAAAACGATTATTTCATGAGAAATGGGAGGAAGAGTTTTTTTGCTGTTTAGAAGGGGAGAACATACGATGTATGTTATGTTCGAAAATCCTATTAGGCATTAATAAATTTAATATACAACAACATTACTCCTTATGTCATAAAGAACATGCTGAATTAGAAGGTAAGACAAATTAAATGTTATTTTTCGTATTATTCCGAAGAAAATTTATGATCTTAACATTTGCATAGTATACTAAATACGAGATTATAGGCTTAAACACGCTGCATTAAGAGGTAGCCTACGAGGAATTAAATGTTGTTTGTATGTATTATTTCCAAAAGAAATTTATAAAAAAAAAAAAAACAATATCAAATGTGCGTAGAAAACGAAGTATGATTTTCTGAATTTATTTTAGGACGAGAACGTGCAAATCTATTACGTAAGTCCACACCTGTGGAGTAACGGTCAGCGCGTCTGGCCGGGAAACCAGGTGGCCCGGGTTCGAATCCCGGTTGGGACAAGTTACCTGGTTGAGGTTTTTTCCGGGGTTTTCCCTCAACCCAATACGAGCAAATGCTGGGTAACTTTCGGTGCTGGACCCCGGACTCATTTCACCGGCATTATCACCTTCATTTCATTCATACGCTAAATAATCTAGATGTTGATACAGCGTCGTAAAATAACCCAATAAAATAAAAAAATCTATTAAGTAATCTTGAGAAACAACAGAATATTCAAGAAAATAAACGTAGACAACGTATGGAATATTATTGGCTAGTTACGCAATTTCTCGCCTGTGATTTAAATCCATTCAATGATGGAGAAATAGTAAAGAGGTTTATGATTAAAGCTGCCGAATTAATTTGCCAAATTGAATAAAAGTTTTCGAGTCTCTCACGTTAACCAAGCGTTTTCCTAATAAATCGCCACTGACCGCCTTAGCGATTACGATAAGGTGACGCAGGTCACAGCAGTTTATATTTCCCATCCTACTCTGCAGTCTGCTCCCCTAGTAAACAAACTATTTCAAATCGAGTGCCTCACGTAACCGAAAATTATGCCCATGTATGCAATAGATACTTTGAAGTCACGCGCACGTGATGAGAGCAGGGACAGCGTTCGCCACGTTTGGTTCTTCTCGATGAGTCACGCGTCTTGAAGTCAGTAGCCTATATCACCAAATTTCAACGTAGTAGGACGGTGATACGGGTCTCCAACAATTCATCTGGACGAGATCGTATCACAAAACGCTTTAAATTAGCGGTCATCAGCACAGTGCACCCTCGGGCTAGCGGATAAGCCAGGCATTACCCTGCATCCGCTGCTACTGGCGGCTATGCTTTCTCCCTATCCCTTCTGCACGATGGAGCATATTTCGCTACACACTTCACCCGTTATCCATTTCAGCCAGTGCTGACGAGCACTGCTCTAAATCATAAGAATCTAAACAGATAGTAAAAAGTTACAAGTGAAAATTTAAAAAAAGAACTAAAGAAATAAAAACGTCGAAATATTTGCAGCTAAAATACAAGTAAAATTACTAGAAATACATATCGGATGAAAAAGAGCTAAAAAATAATCGATTAAGCCAGTAATGAAATACGGTTCTTTAAAGCCAGATATAACGACTAGGATTATCATCATGCCCACCACAAGTTACCTCCGTACTGGTTGGAGATCGTTCACCTCTGCTGAAGCATATGAATATGAGGTCAGTAGTTAAGCTTGTAAAGGCCCATTCACAATGAAAATTAAACATAACCGTAACATAAACACAGAAGTTTGCGCCCAGGCTACCAAATAGATCATTCACAAAGATTCACATAAGCATTGACATAAACATTGCTGTAAGACGTTAACATGAAACTTTCGAACTCCAAACTTTCATGCTTATGCTTACATGATTTGCAAACAGAACACAATCGTGGAGCGCTGAAGTATACGACAGAATACGAGGAAATGGCGTCGTTGTTATGTTTCCACGGTTACCGAGTATGTTTGCTGTTATGTTTATGTTCTCATCGTGAATGATGGTGTGACTTCTTGATTTTACCGTAACGTTTATATTCTTAAGATAACGCTTACGTTATGTTTAATTTTCATTGTGAATGAGCCTTAAGACCTGAGCCACCTTGGGCTATCGTTCAAAGGATTCTGTCTGTGATTTAAATGTGTGAACACACACATGGCACAATATCACTTTTAAATCACACTAATTAACAATTATAATTATTTTTATGAATGAAGTAAAAAGCTATGAAATTTATTAAAATTTGTTCAGTCATAAATTAGCTGGAATAAATTAAATGATATAAATTTGTTTCCATCTGCTATTAGCACGAAACAAATTAGAATTTTAACTGGAAAAGTAATAATGTTACAATTAATTTCGTCATTATACATTTAAAAAACGTTAACAACATAATAGCATGTGAACTTCATTTATTTAATATCAGTCATTTCTGTTCTAACTTTAAAAACCGTTGGCAATGTAAAACAAACTTGCGTAGTGAAAATTAATTTGTCATTCTCTCTGTGTTTTATTCGTTTGTTAATTAACTTTTTTCCGACCCCCATATCCAGCAGCTTGTCCTGAGCTGTAGGTATATAGGGCTTTATTGTAATTTAAAATACGGTCAGGATGATAATATAAAAACCAGCAACCCGTGTTATATCCGTGGGTGGTTCCACAGACATCCATCATAGCCTACTCCCACGACCCTTTACAATCCGCAATATACACTCACATAAATAGGTACCATAGTTTCCCTTAACTATGGTCCACATTTTCTTTGTATATTCAATACTATTCATCCAGATTAAGTGAAATTTTGGCTTCGGACTCTTGTAAGCGTATATTAAATAAATATTGACATATGTGTTTGAAATTATTTAAGTACAAGTGTTAAAAAATAATAAGCATTGGTACATAGTTGTATTCTGAGTTGCCCAACTATGGTCCACTCATATATTCATGCTTGAAAGCATGAATGGACTATAGCTGGAGCTGTAATTATTCGTAAATCAATACATTGAGTTTCTAATTTAAGGGTAGAAACATAATCTAGCACAGAAATATTAAAAATAAATGAAAAGGACATGGATTCTTTTTATTAGTACACATTGCATAAACACACATAAACAAGTGAAATCTGAAAGTCATTTTCCTGCAATAATGAACAACTACAGTATATTAAAGAACAAAAGTACGGTATCAAAATAAACTAACACATTCTTAGCAAAATATTATGCAAATAAATTCACTGATAATGTTTATTTGCCATACTGAGAATTACATTCAGTAGGCTTATTTCGATCCTTTGAATCTCCACTTCTCTTGTAATTCTGAAATTGAAAATAGATCTCTCTTTTTCTAGACGAATTTGGGATCTTCAATTTGTTTTATTATGTTTTCCTTTCTATAGAATAAAATGTCTTTCATTTCTCGCCACCTCAGTAATTGCCGCTTCTTACCATAAATGAAACAACAGCTCCATTGTTCTTCACTTCCAAAACTTTCCCTGGCCACAATTCCTCCTCATAAGTATCTACCATATATCTATTTGCCTTTAGCATTAATTTAACACATTTCGTCTGTAAATATGGAGAGAACACCGGAAACATCATAATCTGTATTCAATTCAATTTCAACGCTCTCATAGTCACTTACAGGGATGGTTGTTTTCCTTCTACCCTGAAGTTTTCGTTTTACCCGACCATCATTCGTGCTAGTACCATTGATGCTGGAACAGCCTGTTTCTTTTTTTACTGGACTATAATGTTAAAAAGTGTTTTATAATATACTGAGATACCGTATTTGCAGAAGTAAATAATCGCATTGATCACATTTTATTAAAACAAATATTTCAAAATGAAATACAACTATGGTCCACGAAAAATTGTCGTACATAGTTGAGGACTGACTTCTAGCCTTGAGGTTAAACATTTTTCACGCAGAGTCCTTAACCTCTGCCAGTATAATTATTACGTGAAAGTAAACACTATATAGGCAGGTTTAATTGTACAAACAATCATATATCTATAACGTACCAGTTCTACAGAGGAGAACTTAATAAAACAGACAATCACAAACTGGATGATTTCGTGTCTTCACACATTCAATAGAACGATGCACACTGACCTTGTTAAGCATCCATATCATTGCCACGTGTAATGGTAGATGGAAGCATCTAAGGGGAACATAATTCCATCACAGTGGCGCCTCAAATGGCTAACACCGAACTCTTGGGGGGCTAAGTAGTACATAATGCGTTTTGGACCATAGTTGGGTGCTTGGACCATAGTTATGGGAAATGACGGTATCCCTGGTAGGTATAGTTTTCATATAAAAGCAAACAACTAATATGAAAAAAAAAATGTACCCGACCTGGCCTCACCAAGCAACATTAACTTTCCAAAAACTTTGTCTCATAAAAAAAACGATATGGTTACTTTATGATTAGCAAGTTTTGGCACCCTACTGGTACACTAAACCATTAACGCTATGTTGATGTCACTGATAAAGTCAATCAGAGCCACTCACCTGACGTTATTTCAATAGCGGACATGGTATGTCAGCCGGATAACGTGGTAGTGAACTCATTTTACCGTACGCCTAATTCGGCGTTAAAATTAAATGTTATGTTTTATTAAAGACGCTCACAACTGCCGAGATTATATCAGCGTCGCCGGTGTGCCGGAATTTTGTCTCGCGGGAGTTCTTTTACATGCCAGTAAATCTACTGACATGAGCCAGTCGCATTTAAGCACACTTAAATGCCATCAACCTGGCCCGGGATCGAACCCGCAACCTCGGGCATAGAAGGCCAGCGCTATACCAACTGCGCCAACCAGGTCGACTAATTCGGTGTTAAAACATGGCATCTCGTTTCAGATTTACCACTGTGGGCGATATTCATCTACTTAGAACAGCTCAAGATGGATAAAGACTCAGGAAAGAATTTTTTGTTGAGCTTACAACAGACAAAAGATTCAGTACTGAGTACTCCGCCAAGCGAAAACGCTTTTGTTTAACTCGCCGTAACTTGGAAACCAGTAAAGATTTTGAGCAGCGACCACTTTTAAAAGCAATTTCCTTTCTTTCTCAACAATGCTCTTGCTTCAAGGAGACACTATACTGAAATTTCCAAGTTCCATATTTTTAAGGGTTCACAATAGTGAAATCAATAACTACCATACTTATGAAGCTAGATACACCAAATTTTTATCACAGGTATATGTGGTTAATAATGACAGTACTATAAAATTTCATTCGTTTATGGTAAGTGGTTTGCATCGTATTAATGTTTTATTAAAATATTGAATCTCTTTATATAAAAAGTCGCTTGCGCCAAAATTTACATTATTCTTAACTGATATTCACTTATAAAGATCCTTATATACATGGGATCTAAACTCACTATAGGGTTTTGCTGTAAAACTAACCAGTAAATTAGTGAAATTTACTATTATAAAAGAATAAAATGTAAAAAATATTAATAAACATGAACAATTTCAAGTAATTTACCGATTCACTGTACAGAAAAACTTAATTGTAATGTTTTTAACTTGGTTATTTAACGACGTTGTATCAACTACTAGTTTATTTAGCGTCGATGAGATTGGTGATAGCGAGGTGGTATTTGGCGAGATGAGGCCGAGAATTCACCATAGATTACCTGGCATTCACCTTGCGGTTGGAATAACCTCGGAAAAACCCAACCAGGTAATCAGCCCAAGCGGGAATGGAACCCGCGCCCGAGAGCAACTTCAGACCGGCAGGCAAGCGCCTTAACCGACTGAGCTACGCTGTTGGCTGATAGTAATGTTTGTTCCAATGTATATAAAGAATCATATAAGCGAATATCAGTTAAAAATAATGTAAATTGTGGCGCAAGTGACTTCTTATATAAAGCAATACAATATTTTATTAAGATATTAATAAAATGCAAACCACTTATCTCAGAGCTATGAAATTTTGTACATGTGTTATTATTAGCGTGATACACAAGTGATAAACGTTTTGTGAATTTAGCTTTAAAAACATGGATGTTAACAATTTCAGTATAGTGTCCCCTTAAACCCTCATCTAAAGTGAGAAATAAAAACGTTTGCCGCTTACCAACTTTTCGTGGTGTAAGTGTTTATTATGAACAGATCACATCGAAGTTAGTATTTTTTCTCACTTTTCAAAACAGATTTTTGTTTCAGAATTTCTTCTATTCTTTCCTCAGACATTGCGCTATCAATCAAAAACACTACAGCGCGATTGACTATCATAGGAGCTACAACGTGATAAATCTTTAAGGATGCGGAAAATCTATTATAATAGAGCCTTATGTTAAAGAAATACGTGCACCGATCCTTTACGATTATTTCCGAAGTTTTTCGAACGCGAACGTACGTCACCAAATACGTCACTACTGACATCAACATAGCGTTAGTCGGTTAGCGGGCGACGAGGGTGCGAAAACTCTTTATGACCAAATTTGAACACTCAGCGAACCTTAGTGTAGTCAGCTAGGGTACGTTGAGAACGCGCCTATGTGTGAGCATAAATTTCTCTCACATGAACGCTGTGCTAGGCTTAGTCTTCCCGTTCGGGGTAACATAAAATTTATTTAATCATCATTCTTCCCCTGAAATCCTAATTCTGCCTTGCTGAATTTTAGGCACTCAAGCTCATCAACTTTAAATAGCCCATGTTTTAATTCTACGTCAAATTAAGAATGTAATTCAATTGGAGTAATTGTTTATAATTTTACAGAGAAAAGGAACAAACATACCCACTCTGTATGAATAATAAAATATATAACAACGTTTCAACAGATTCATTTTGATGGTAAACCGAAAGAAAACAAACAAAAAATAAAATACAGCAAAACATCGATCATTGAACAGTAAACGACGTTAAACGGATTTCATCCTGCAAAAATGTCACAACTTCTCCATACACATTACCAGGTACAATTGAAGGGTTCAGAGCCATAGTGGGCCAAGCGCCATTTATTAAAAACGGAGAAAACAAAAGTTAAAATTAAGTGATTACCATAGTTTAACGAAACATATAGCAAGTAAGATAAACTATGCATATTAAAATTAAATGATATGTCAATCTTCATTAAACTGTGGTATTCACTTAACTTTAACCGTTTTTAATAAATGGCGCTTGGCCCGCTTTGGATCTGAACCCTCCAATTAGAGCGTCCGTAGACTAAAAATTTTGGTGAATAAAGTAGCTTGGAGGCAGCTTTCCTCAGATGACTTTGCTACTTCTACATTATTCCTGTTCAAGCACTGTCCCAATATCATCGTATCACCAAGATACAGTTTGTGAATAATTTCTTTAGTTCACAATTAACTTTACATAATTGTCTGAAAGCTATCCATAGTAGGGTAAAGTTGCCTATTTCCGTGATACCTCTAATCCCGTGATACTTTTTTTTTAATTTAACGTCAGTCAAAGCTTTGCCCTTCGACCATAGCCCCAGACATCTTTCTCGAAAGATTACATCCTTCCGTTAATTTTGAGACATCGATGAACTTCCTAGCAAGATACCCAACCCCGTGACATTCAGTGAAAAAAACGTATCACGGAATTAGGAGTATCGCGGAATTAGGCAACTTTACCCTAAAGTGATATTTTTATGATCTGTAAAATAATACCGGATTTCTATTCCGGGCGTATCTCGAAAGTATCTTGATAGACTAAAGAGCTGTGGAGAAGGTTTACAGGCCAAATCAAATTCCTCTATTTCAATTTCACTAATGCTTCGATTCTTCTTATTGTATTAAATAACTTTCACTCATATTCACCAATTACCAATACAATCTTCCTTGAATGCCGCATATCGAACACAATCATTTTTATAAAATTTACAGTAGGTATTTGAAATTGACATAGAATTTGAAATCTCACAATAGCCCTTCTAGCATATCATAATAGCCCTCAAAACTGCAACATAATAGTCCTTGTAGCGCATGATAATGACTCTGAAAATTGTATCATAATAGTCCTTCTCATTCATACACTAATTACTGTTAGACTGCTCAATATTAACAGCTTTTCATTATAGAAAAATAAACCTGACACTATTCTGATTAAAAGGAAAATTTAAACATTATTCTAGCTTTATTCATTCAAGAGCAATAACAAAAATAAGCGAGTGTCACATCAAAGTTTTTTCCAAGCAACAAAACTCCCTTTTTTAAATACATTTATGAATTTGATAGTGATTCTTTTAAACTATGATCAATATTGCTCTTAAAGAGGATAAAATGTGTTTCCATAATCGCAGTTTTAATGGGTTAGGTACAGCTTATAGCAGTAAAATTTTGGGAATATTCAATATTTTTTTCCTCCATTACTGTATCTTGTACAATAATGAAAAGTGGTATGTGTAAAACACTGCCCTTCTGCTATATGATAAAAATATTTTTACGATTTAAAAACATATTTATTTTTAATTTTCAAAATTCAAAATGGTGGTAGTTCACTGTGCAGTTATGAAGTTTTCTCTCTAACTCAAAAACTATGCAACATTCTGTGATGAAATTTTTGTGTGTATTTATGCATGTCATGTCTATAATATGATGCAAAATCACTTCTCTACCTTTGATAGATTGTCTGATAAGAAATAAATTCTTTCTAAAAATGGTCAATATCACTATTTTCTTGTAACACAAAATAAAAAAATATATATATTATTTATTAAAGAATGTAGTTGAAAGAGCATGACATTGAAAAAATGAGTTTCAGCAATAAAATAAAAGAGAGAGGACATGAGAAAGTTAACAATTTTTTGAGTTATGAGGGAAACGCTTCATCACTGCACAGTGAACTGCCAACATTTTGAATTTTGAAAGAAAAAATATAAATATTTTTTTTAATCGTAATTTTTTTTTCATATAACAGAAGGGCAGTGTTTTGCACATAGGCCACCAATTTTCATTATTGTACAAGATACAGTAATGGAGGGGAAAAAAAGTTGAACATTTCCAAAAAATTTTACTGTTGTAAGCGGTTCATAACCCTTTAAGCATGTTCAAACTGAGCATTTAATGCATTTTAAAGTCTGTATCAAATTAGCCAGACTTTTTTTTACTGTATCGCATTAGCCCTACTTGACCCTAAGCAAAATCGTCATTTTGTTCAAACGAATTATGAAACACTAAAATGTTGTAATATTACACATATTCTTTAAATTTATTCTTACAATCAATTTAGTACCAACAGGATAACAGCTCATAGGAGATCAAGGAATCACGCTTATATTACGTCTCCAGAGATAAATGATCATCCAGTTAGTTCATAAATAACGTGTGGTTAGCACGATCACTCGAGTGGTTATAGCTGGTTCTCAAAAACAGGGTTTCGCTGCTCGATTTAACTTCACAAATCCGACACTGGCCGAATTTCATGAAAAAATTTCCTCCCTCATGGTGACAGGCAAACTCTTCAGGGGTTGAACATATACCTAGAACTGAGCTGTTTCAAATATACGACAGTTACCATGGAAAAATATATAATAGGATACGAAACTTACTGAGTTTCTCGTAACACATGCTAGAGGCGCTAATGTAGAAATTGATCTTGCTACCACCTGTTGGGCGGTGGAGAGCTTATTACATCTAGCAGCGCACCAAGTAGCGAAAATAAAAACTAATTACTTCAAGCATTTAGCAGCGCACCTGGTGACGAAAATGTTAAACTATGCAGAAAGTATTCCTCCCCACCCCCAACACTATTCTCAAACTAACTCAATTCAAAATAAAACATTTACATTTTCATTCTCCACAGCGTCTTCCATTGAAAATTCTTACCGGAGTCAACAGGAAGATAAAAGAGACGTTCTATTTTATACTACCCAATTAAAATATAACCAGACAGACACAGAAAAGAAAAGGTTAGCTAATTGGGATTGTATTCTTTGGGTATTTAGTGTAGCTACAACGCAATGGAAAAGTCTGCAAAAACTACTTCGATAGTTAAATTTATTATATGAATATTACTTTACAATACATTCAACACTTTTTTATAACGTCCATGAACATCACTGTATAACATTAACTCTTATATACACTAGTAGTATCACTTTATGTCCACTTTATTAGCAAGTTTCTGGCTGACATCTTGGCTTCTCGAGCAACGTCTCGAACGAACGGATAAATAGAGAACTCTGGGTAACGTACCCAACACGCAGTTCTAATGTTCACTACCTACGACGTCGGGCGCTGATATCTTATTTCAGCCCCCCTGCCGTCGGATGGTGCTGACCGCAGTTTCGCATCCTATTATATATTTATCCATGCAGTTACTTGTTGGTACTCCCTTAAGATGCTGTCGGTACAAATAAATCCTCTGATATGGCATCGAACCCAATCATGGAACACAGTCTATTCCTAAGACATTAGAACTTCTCAAAAACAAAACCAGAATCACGCGTTACCTTTCACAAATCTAGAAAACAGTTTTAAAACAACCACTTGTGTCACTTTAACAATATTTACAACAAAGCTTTTTTTGAAAGCTCTTGTTGGCTGTTTTCCGCATTTAAACACCAGAACGCGCTGTGTAACAAAGACCACATCAATTGCATTGGGGTCAATTCCAGCTAATAACACGCTTTATGGCCCTTGTCGTATGGACTGATGATGTTACCTACGCTTCATTGACTCCAATTGTTCTGCAAATCGCAAATCAAATCGTGCATCCGACAGTGACGTGATCAAAGCGTGGCGCGCGAGTCCTAAGGCAAGAGACGTGTAGTGCAATGCCGAGTAATGGTTCCCCTATACGGGCACTGTTGATACAAGAGAAATCATCTCTATGAAAGTGTAAGACAGAAGACGTGTAAGTGCAGGTTTGGCCTGTAATAAGGTTTTTTAATAATGATATGAATTAAATAATGTGAAATACAAAACTTTCCATCAGTATAGCAATGGAATTCACCTCGGAATAAGGGTCTAAGGAATATATTTTTCAGAATTAAAGCTAGACCCTTATGCCGGTAGGTATTAAATTGTTTTGAGACAACTGAAGTCAATTCTCGATTATTCGCTGTTGTGGTTGGGTGCCATTTCACGGATAAGCGAAAGCACAGCTCATACGAAATTAGTCATAAATATGATAAATGTGAGGCATATTTAAAACGTGTCCACACCTGTGTAGTAACGGTTAGCACGTCTAGCCGCGAAATCAGGTGGCCCGGGTTCGATTCCCGGTCGGGGCAAGTTACCTGGTTGAGGTTTTTCCCGGGATTTTCCCTCAACCCAATATGAGCAAATGCTGGGTAACTTTCGGTGTTGGACCCCGGACTCATTTCACCGGCATCATCACCTTCATCTCATTCAGACGCTAAATAACCTAGATGCTGATAAAGAGTCGTAAAATAACCTATTAAAAAAATTAAAACGTTCTTCAGTTACATTGCCCTGCAGCACTAGAATTATTTACTATCAAAGGACATGTAAGTGGATTTAGTCGTTTTTATATTATTTTATCAATGAAATTTTGGCCAATGAATTTTACATCTATGACTTGAAGTGTCCTGAAATAAAATAATATACACAAAATACATTGTTAATAATATAATTAAACATTGGATTATATATCCATCTTATTATTATATTGGGTTATTTTACGACGCTGTAGCAACATCTAGGTTAATTAGCGTCTGAATGAAATGAAGGTGGTAATGCCGGTGAAATGAGTCCGGGGTCCAGCACCGAAAGTTACCCAGCATTTGCTCGTATTGGGTTGAGGGAAAACCCCGGATAAAACCTCAACCAGGTAACTTGCCCGACCGGGATTCGAACCCGGTCCACCTGGTTTCGTGGCCAGACGCGCTGACCTTTACTCCACAGGTGTGGACTAAATCCATATTGAATTAAATTTATAACATTCTCTTTGTTTTATTTAATTTAGTTTACTTACTAATAAAAATATTAATGTTTTGTTGTTTAGTATAGAATCTTCACTGAATCCTATGTTGCATAACTGAGAGGAAACTGCAAATCTTTCAAATATGACCATGTTTATCTTGAAACTTTACTTCTCTTCTGCTTCCAAATAGTAAACCAATGGCTGTCCAACTGTCAAACTCTGAAACGATAATTTATATCGATATTGGTCACAAACAACGGAAAAATTAAGATATAGGCCTGCAACTGTCCTGAATAATCCACCAATTCTTCCTTCTATTTAAAATTTATTTATATATTTATTTATTTACTTATTTGTTTATTTATTTAATAATTTACTTATTCATTACATCTATCTATCTATCTATCTATCTATCTATCTGTCTGTCTGTCTGTCTGTCTGTCTGTCTGTCTGTCTGTCTGTCTATTTATTTATTTATTTATTTATTTATTACGCTTTATCTCTCTTTTATCTGATTTACACACTACTGCGGGAAAGGGAGGGAGATTCATCTCATCGTACACTAGACATCTGAAAAATGCGGGTCCCCTAGTCGGCCTAGTCATGCGATTGACATTACGCTGGGACACAGTTGATATATCATAGGACAATTGGAAGACAACAGACAAACACCCAGTCCCGAGCACGAAATACAAACAAATTTGTACTTAAGAACTTCAAATTTGATACCAAATTTGTTTATACGTTAACATTACGTAACATAATAACATTAAAATCCACAGTATCTTTCAAAATAGCCCCCCAGCTAACCAATACACTGAGAGAGACTAGGAATCTTCTTTATTTCTTTTCCAAAGAACATTCCCGGCTGGACATATCTAGGCATAATCATTTCCGTACTTGTTCCTTTACCAGGGCATTAGTTTCGCCTTCTTAGCCTTTGTTCGGCGATCAAAGCAGGTGATAATAGCAAGAGAATAAATTCGGGCTGTATGAGGGATGTGGCAGCACTTCCCAGCTATATCAATAACGGTATCTCGTGTGATTTTTTGCGCAGTAAGGACGGTTGAATTCATGAAGGATGATGCCTTCAGACTTTTTTCCACGCTTTTCTATTAGCCTGCTGGATGGGGAGGAAGGAGTTTAATAGTACACAGTACAGCTCAAGCGGATACCGACATGCCGATACAAAACAGATGCTCTGTTCTAATGCAGGGGCGGACCGTTGTTTACATAAAACGAACAGCAAATACAAACTTTCAATCTCATTAAGAGAACTTTATGGTAAATTTCCATTTTATCTGACAATATTGGCAATATTTGTCTATTTCTTATTGTACGTCTAAAAACTAAAACAATAATAATAATAATAATAATAATAATAATAATAATAATAATAATAATAATAATAATAATAATAATAATAATAATAATAATTTTATTTTCCCTGGCAGAGTTAAGACCATCAGGCCTTCTCTTCCACTCAACCAGGATAAAATCACATACAAAAAATTACATACCGGTATACAAATATTAACTTAAAAATAATAATAAACATAATTAAGTAAAAAGACAGATTGAATACATATACACAATCAGTATTAACTTTAAAATAACAATAATAAAAAATTTTATAATAAAAAAGAGACTGAATACATAATCTCAATCAGCAAAATACATCTAGTATACAGTATTAACTTAAAAAAAAAAAAAGAATTAATACATATGAATATAATCTCACAACTAAAGGAATAGTAGAATTAGTATGATCAGCACAGCACGTGTTACATTGAGACAATGACAATTACCCTAGATATAAGTGTTAATGGAAAAATAAAGTAATGACTGGTAAAATAATAATAATAATAATAATAATAATAATAATAATAATAATAATAATAATAATAATAATAAATAAAAATTATACCTAAAAACTAATTCTTTGCATTTAAAATATGTCTAAACAACCTAATTTTAAACAACTGAGGACTAAGACTACCCCTGATTTCCAGCGGCAGCGAATTCCATGAGCGGGCCATGGCTATTGAGAAAGGACTTGAGTACAGAGATGTCTGATGACGTGGTATTGATAGCAACAGATTGTGCTGTGAAAGTGTATTTCGATTATGATGTGAAGCTAGGAGAGTAAACCGAAACTAAAACAATAATGGTTTACTGCACAAAATCACACGAACTTTTTTCTTAAATGCAACATATTAATCTCTCCCATTTCCATAAAGCAGTACCATTTTTACAGAAATTTCTGTTTGTGTGATTTTTGAAACGGGGTAAGAGACTCCTAGTTTCTAATAATCGTTGAGAAACTGCTGCAAAAATTCGTCGATTAGGTAACCTTCTTTGCGGAAAACATTGACGGTACATTCTTCTTGCTTCACTTGAATTACGACGACTTTCTCCATAAATATGATAGGCCTATTCTTAAACTGTGAAAGATATTGTAAGTTGTTTATCGAATACCCGGTACCCCAACTGTCATCCGCTCGACAGTAGACCTATGGATAAGGAGAACTCAGCTGACATGTACGCACGTCTGTGCAGAGTATGTACAAGGCCTACCTGCTCAGCATGTTCCCACGTCTCTCATACCAGAATATTAACAAATTTAAGCATTCAAGTTCGCGAAAAGTAATAGAACACACAAATATGTATTTAAACTGATATTAAAATATTAACTCTTTGCTAGATATACCTACTGACGTTTTTTTTTTTTTATTATTTTTAGTAGGTTATTTTACGCCGCTTCATCGACATCTTAGGTTATTTAGAGTCTCAATGAGATGAAGGTGATAATGCTGGTGAAATGAGTCCGGGATCCAGCATCGAAAGTTACTCAGTATTTGCTCATATTGGGTTGAGGGAAAACCCCGGAAAAAACCTCAACCAGGTAACTTGCCACGACTGGGAATCCAACCCGGGCCAACTGGCTTCGCGGTCACACACGCTGATCGTTACTCCACAGGTGTGGACCCTACTGACGTAATTGTTTTCGTAATTTTACTAATTGTATAATGAGTATAACGCGAATAAAATAAGAGAAGATTTTTCTTTCTGGAAAAACTATAAAGTTTTAACCCTATGCTGTAGGGACATTTTTTGATCCTGTAGACCGTCCCCGCCGACTGTGAAAAGGACGGCACTCATACCCCTTACACCCTGTATGTAGTATTTATCATTTATTAGTCTTTGTTTTTCTAAATAAAATCATTAATTTTGACACTGTCACTTTTCAGAACTCTGTAACCATATTTCGTCTCAAAGTTGGTGGTAGCGAAACTGAATTTTTGCATTTCACGAGTATATTGGCATACCAAAGTATAATTTGTTGTCAAAGTAATATTCAAAAACTTCCGACTTTCTTGGTTGTAGCACAGAATATGTAGGGGGGGGGAGGGAAGTTCAAAGAGTATTAATTTATTTTCTTTATTTTTTTTTCTTTTTTTAACAGAAACCAAGCACCCATCTTTCATACACAAATTATTAAACATTAGTTGTCGGTGAACAGTTAGTCCGGCGTAACCAACGCTTTCCCAACTGACAAATTGTTCGTCGTCTTTCCCCGAATAAGTTCTTCAATGTTCGCGTAGGCTTCCGCGGCTGGTGTACATGGTGTGTGGATAAACTTCAGGGCTTCTACCGCGATGTCTTGCTGTTGGTGGCTGACCAACACCAAGACAATACGGTAGAAACCCTGAAGCTTATCCACACACCAAGTTCTTCAATGCTTCGAATCTTTTGTTCGTTGATAGAGGTCAGAGACATGTAGCATGTGATACTAGGAGATAGTACGTCCACCTTCAAATGATTTGTCCCAATCGAATATCATCGAACTAGACAATTTTTTTATAACTGTGCTAAAAGTCGTGTATAAATCTCAGGACCACCGGTTTCTTTGGCATTGATAATAATAATTTTTCGAGGTTTCTACAATTGGCGTCGTTTCTTCCACTTGGCCTAATTTCCGATTAAGATTTTTACGAAGTTTTTCCCAACTGTAAGACGAATATCAGGTAATCACATGGAAAATGATCGGCTTCACCTCGTGAAATACTATATTATTCCTATCATCAATTCCATCAATGCTACTAAATAAGTTAGTAGTTGGTGCACCGTCGTTAAATAATGACAATTTTTGTTGGTTATTTAATGACGCTGTATCTACTACTAGGTTATTTAGCACCGATGGAATTGGTGAAAGCGAGATGGTATTTCTTGAGATGAAGCCGAGGATTCGCTACAGATTACCTGATTGAGAAAAACCTAGAAAAAACCCAAGCAGGTAATCAGCCCAAGAGGGAATCGAACCCACGCCCGAGTGAAGCTCTAGATCAGAAACCAATCGCCTGTACCTATTGAACTACGCCGGTGGCTAAAGACGGACTAAACATATTAATACTGTGTTGGCTTTACCCGTTATTTAATTTAACAGTACCGTATTTTGACACGTTTTCCTTAGCAGTAATCTGTCAATACATGTCGTATTCCTCAAGAGTTAATTCTTTTGCCTGTCTAATGTCTACCAGTAGCTATTTATAAGTTATACGGCTAAATCGTAAATACAACCTCTGTATTTGACACCAATGTTTGAGTTATATCTCTGCACGTGACATAAATACTATCCGACATATTATTTTCTTCTCTCTGAAGTTACAACTCGTATTTACTTGGAAACTTAGTTTGACAAATTCAAAAGAGAGTAAGAAATGCAAACAATATATAGAGTGAACCGTAAGTAGTGTCATTAATTTCAGACGGTGATTCTTTGAGATATTTCAAACAAATAAATTTAATACATTTTGCTCGTTTTTGCTTCCTTTTGAAGATAAAAATTTTTATGAAACATTTCATTACGTCTTTTGGGAAAGACATTGATTAAATTCCCAATATGCTCAGTCAATTTAAAAGTTCAGTGTATTATGATAATAAATTATTGAAATAAAAATAAAAATAATAACAATATCAATAACAATAATAATAATAATAATAATAATAATAATAATAATAATAATAATAATACACAGTGAAAATTGTTTAGATCCCAAAAGTTGTATATGTCCACCATTAAAAGTAGCTACATACGTGAAATATCTGGGTATCATTATTGATCAACATTTAAAATGGCGAAAACAATTTATAAATTCCTTAATGTTCGATGCTACTTACCCATTAGAGTTCTATGAAATGTTTATTTGGCCATTTTTCAGTCTATCATTCAATATGGTATTATTGTTTGGGGTGGAAGTACAAAAATTAATCTTAGTCCATTAAATTTACTACAAAAACGAAGAATTAAAATTTGTTTGAGGAAACATTTCGATTATCCAACTAAATTAATTTATTCTGAATTTAATGTATTTAATATTGAACAAATTTATAAGTATACGCTGTTAAAATTGTATCATAAAAATCGTAATAAGTTTATATTACAGACACATATTTATGACACAAGACGAAATATTAATTCAACATTAGTAGAACCTAAATGTTTCACATCTGCTGGTCTAAAGCATAGCATTAATTTTGGCCCTCGGTTGTGTAATTCTTTAGCTAAATTACACCCAGAACTTCTAACATGTAATGCACTAACATATAACAAGAAAATTAGAAACGTGTTAATGTCTTCAATTTGATTAAATAAATTTATAGCCTATGTGTATGAATTAATCAGCCTATATTATATTTGTATTCTATAATTTCGGAATATATATTTTTTCATAAATTGCCATACTTTATTCACGTACGATATTATTCATCTCTATGTTAATATTATAGTATATATTTTCATTGTAGTTGTAATTTTAATTTTAGTTCCTATTTTATTTTATTTTATTTCCTATATTCCTCTTATATTAATAACATATCTGAACTGCGACCGAACACGAGCGGGGCTCATTCGGTCCTAAAATTTTGTAAATATTAGTGTATCCTCTTTTTATATTGATTGTATTAATTTATTTCTAATTGTATTGTTGTAATTATATTCTATAGTCTGATGTATTATTCTGTATTATATGTCCTGTTCTGTAAAAATTTTAGTTTTGTCCTTTAAATGTACAGAAATTTGATCCGGACAAGCGTAACATTCAGAAATTTCATTGGAGAACGAAAATTTACATTTGTTCGGATCACATTTCTTCATATTAAAGGACAAAACTAAAATCCATTCAGTCATTTATTATCATAGTACACTGCTCTCTTTAATTGACTAAACATATTGAGAATTCAATCAATGCCTTTCCCAAAACACGCTATGAAATATTTCATATAAAACAATTTTTATCTCGAAAAGAATGCAAACACAAGCAAAATTGTATTAAATCTTTTTGTTTCAAATATATCTAAGTAAAGTCCAGAGTTCTAAGCAAAATGCGTATTCTTTTCCACACTTTTAAAGGTAAGCAGAAAGGTTACGCCTATACTTCGTAAGACACCCCTAGATAAGCAGTTTTAACTGTGTTTGTTAGTGTTTATAAATGCTTATTTCGCAGGAAAACGTTTTTGCTTGCTTATTTTACGATTCCTAATTAAAACAGCATATTTCACCCAAAACTGCCTTAATTTTAAAAGTGCACATTTCACTCCTAGCCGTCATTTATCTCTCATTCCCTGTTTTTTATTGGCTAATAAAAAATTAACTTCAGTCCAATGCGTAAGAAAGCAATGCTAGACTATGATCCAGTTCTAGTTCTAATTAGGAGAGAACCTTGGGATTCCCCGCCAAGCTTCTGCGACTAGGCAGGTCAATTATCGCACTTATCGCGTTATCGGAATGATGTCATGTGCATAGATGGTGAATCCCCGAGTTCCAAGCTGCAGTGTGCAAGTTGTGCAATACGCGTTGGTTCAATAAGATGTGTGAGATTGCTCGCTGTTGTAGTTAAGGAATGCCACCCACAAAAACCTCTCAATCGGCATTCTTACGCAAATGCGTAAATGAATTTGGAAGTAATACATGTATTTTCAGTGAAGACAGCAGTGTCTTATTTTGTTTAGTGTGTGAAAAGAGTGTATCTGCGAAGAAAAAATATGACATTGTGCAGCATATTAATATAACGCGGCATAAGGAGACTTTTAAGAATAATTTAAGTTAAACCAGCAACTGATAAAAAGTAATGTGGGTGAAAAATCGCGTTCTAGTGATACATTTTTCAAAGACTTGTGTTTAGCATTAGCGGGGTTCCGACATTCCGTTATGGAAATTGAATAATGTGCAAATTCGGGTATTTTTAGAAAAATACACAAACAAAAGGGTGCCGGACGAATCTACATTGCGCAAAAACTATATGCCACAGTGTTTTCAAGAAATAATTTGTAATATTCGGGATAAACTGAACCACAAAAGCATATGGATTTCTACTGCTGAAATCACAGATGCATCAGGATAGTGTGTATGTAGTGCTGTTGGTGCGATGAAAACAGGCAACAGATCATTATTTTCTTCTTAATATACAAATACTAGACCGAGTAAATCATTTCACTGTTCAAAATTGTTCCAACGACACGTTACTTTTCTTGTGGCTAGAAAGGGTTCGGTTTTCATGTATTCGTTTTTGTTTATTTTGGTGCTTATTTTCACCATTTTTCGTGCTTATTTACTGTTTCCGTGCATTCCTTTTTGCTTATTTTGGTGTTTATTTTCACCACTTTTCTTGCTTATTTGCTTCCTTATTTTACTGCTTGATTGTGCATAGAAATCCGGGCTTTATCTCTAAGAATAACCCCCTAAAATTAATGACATCACTTTCGGTTCAGCCTGTAAATATGAGCTGTACAAAATTTTTATCTTCACTCCTCTCTCATGTTTACATACCAAGTAATGTAAACATAAGAGTCGCTTGCAGAGCTTGTGTTCAATTTATAAAATGAGTCCAATAGTAATAATGTGTGAACGGCGTAGCAATATTACTAGAATGTTCAGTTGTTTAAATATCAAGTGCAATAAAAATAAAGTTGAGAATGAATATGGTGTGCAATGAAATGAGAGGTACTGAAAACAAATAGCGAGCTATTACGTGAAACATACTGCACAATTTTTCTCATAAACATGTAAAACTTTTCCCGGTCGTTGAAATGCAGAGTTAGTCAATTATAAAAGAACAGAAATTCAGATTTCCATACAAACAACAGAATATAGTTAGCAGTGACGTGTTCGGTGATTCTAACAGACGATTTTAAAATCTGTAAAACTAAAATTATTTTTCGAACAATAACAAAAAATACAATTAACAATTATTGCATAGAATTTTTCCGTCCTAGGTTAAAAATCAGCTTCTCACTGGTAAAACTGCGGTCTTGTGTTGTAAGGGGTTGGTCGCAAGCTTCCTAGGAGTCGAACGTAAAAGTAAACCCGTATAAATACATTTTGCTGTTGCAATTAGGCTACTACTGTATTTAAGGGGTTAGTACACCTTACAGCAGTAACATTTTTGGAATATTCAACATTTTTTTCCTCCATTACTGTATCTTTTACAATAATGGAAATTGACATGTATAAAACACTGTCCTTTTGCTATATATAAAAAATATTTTCACGATTTTAAAGATCTTTTTTCCCTCCCCCCCATGATTGAAAGTGTTGGTAGTTCACTGTGCAGTGATGAAGCGTTTGCCTCATAACTCAAAAACTTGTTAACTTTTTCATGTCCTCACTCATTTCTTTTATTGCTGAAACTCTTGTTTACAATATCATGCTCTTTAAACTACATTCCTTAATAAATAATATACTTTTTATTTGATGTAATAGAAAATACTGATATTTGAACATATTTTTAAATTAATTTATTTTTTATCAGACAATCTATCAAAAGTAGAGAAGTGATCTTGCATCGTATTTTAGATATGACGTACATAAATACAAGGACATCACTTTATTTTTACCAACATTTTTAACATTAACCTGGCTATCCTCGGAAACACTGTTGCCCCCTTCCATTACAGGAGTTTGATGTTGCTAGTGCAATATGTAAACAAATCATTTTACTAAGTATAGGAGGAGAGAAAAGTAGTGTGTCCATTTATGTTGTAGGGAAATACGATATTACGACTTTCAGTTTGATCATCACTTTTATGGAATTTATCAAAATACAGTAGAGTAGTAACATTTTTTTCAAAACTCAACTTTTCAGGCGGCTATGTTCATTATGTAATGTCTACTTTATTTAGCATATTAATTATTGATGTTAACATCAATATAGAGAGTGCATTTAAATTGAGGGGGTCATAAGTAAAGGGCTGTAAGTGCACTTACAGTAAGTTACTTTTGAGAAAATGGGGTTTAAATACTTAAACTTTCGTAAAATTGGTGAAATTTTTATTTAAATTTTAATGTGTGATGAGATTAAAATATCCCTTTGCCACTAAAATTTTAGATACTTTAGCTTACACTGGATGCACTTAACTCATGTTATTGCAAATGTCACTAGCATTCCTTTGCTTGTAGCCACCTCAATTCAAAATAAGCTAATCTGAATTTTTAAACAAGTTGCTGAAAATGGTTGCCGTTCATTACAATGCAGGCTTCAATTCTTTACGCATATTATTAAAAAAATTTGAATCATATTCTCTGAAATTGAATTTATCGTTTCTTGAATATAATTTTTTAGTACGATATTATTAATATAGGTTCTTTCTTCTATAGAAAGCGCAACCATATTTCTGAAACATACTATACACTGCAGTGTTTACTTCACTGCTTGAAGACTTTGAATGCAACAGCGGCCGTAATTTTGTGTGTCTGACGGGAGCAAGGACATTAGTGAAGGGGTAGGAGTGAAGTACATTCAGAAATGCAGGTACAATAAAAATGCAAGTAAAAATAAAATGATGCACCTGTACAATAAATACACACAAAAAATTTCATCACAGAATGTTGGATAGTTCGTGAGTTCTGTGGGAAACGCTTCATCACTGCACAGTGAACAGAATTTAAAAAAATGTAAATAATTTTTATTTAAATCGTAAAAATACCTTTTTCATATAGCAGAAGGACACATACTAATTTGCATTATTGTACAAGATACAGTAATGAAGAAATAAAATGTTGAATATGTCCAAAATGTTACTGCTGTAAGCTGTACCTATCCTCCTAACTATTCATTTTTACAAAATTTTGCGTTTGAAGGCAAAAGGAAGTAAGCGCCAAAACATGAATTTTCAGGAAGTGAAATAAACCTACAGAGTGAAGGATGCAATAGGGTGCACTTAAAAGAATAGAAAACCTATTTTACGTTTTGTGATTAAATGCACGGTTAATTAGAAAATTAAGTTGGAAGTTTCAATAGTCTAGCTAAATCGCCGCTCACAGAGTCCCATTTCTTATTGTAATACAGATGTGAGAGGTTAGTGAACTCAGCGTACGTGAACTGTCTCCCGCCTCCCTCTCTGGCTACAACGTTACAGTCTGGTTGCAACGTTCAGTGGCTTGAAATTGGTATTTTTTTAAATGTACACGAGAACCGTTCACAGTATTGAAATACACCAGAGGCATAAACGATTATTTATTAGATTTTCTACTGACTGATTAGTGAAGTTTAAAAGGGCGCGTAAACTACTATGGCTTTTTGCGCCATTATCTAAAATGCTTTAAAAAAAAACAAAACACAAACGATATAGTGAATACTAATACAAACTAAAAATCGTTGTCACATTAAAATCAGCTACACAAATGCATTACTAATAAGATGATCGTTAAAATATTATAAAAAAGGGCAATTATTGAACAACAGACTATGTTTAAAAAGCAACCAGAAATTGATAAAACAAATGCCACCAGACACAAAAAAAACAATAAAAATCTATAATAATATTCGGATGTAGACGGGCCGAAACGTCAAGTTCAATAAAACAAAATAATCTCCGGATGTAAAGGGTCCAGAGGATAAACAAACAAATGGTTAAATAAAATCTAAATCACCTTCTCAAGTTCTGTATGGAATAAAAATCTTAGTACAGCATTTGCACAATTAAAATCATTTCCAAGAGCGTCGCATAGATTCGGCCGAATTGCGCATTGACGACGGCACGGTCATATTATTTCCTACAATCCAATATGATGAGTTCGACCGTAACCGGTAAAATGCAAACATCACACTCCGGTTGTGGCTCGCCACATAGGCGAAGGCCATGTGTCAGACGATAGTGGCCAATCCTCAACCGGGTAAGTGAACTTTCATGTCGTGACGCTCTTATGGACGAATCCCAAACGCGGACTGTTTTATGATTCTCAATTTATTTCCCTTTAGTACAGACCATTCTCCTTGCCATTGCCACCATATTCTATATTTGAAACAATTTTGAATGTTTTGTCACCTCAGAGCCATTCAAGGCACCATCCTTTGCTGCAGCATCGGCGGCCTCATTACCTGGAATTCCTTCATGACCAGGAATCCACACTACTCCAAGCGCATAATCACAGATAAGGAGAGTGTGGACGAGCTTCTGAACCCTTAACACAAGTGGATCTTCAAAGTTAAAAGACTGCAGTGATTGAATAGCGCTTAAAGAGTCGGAGCAGATAAGGAATCTGCCCCGGGGTTGTTTAAAAACAATAAAGGTCTGTAAAAGGCACATAGTTCGGCGGTAAAAACACTAGTATATTGGCTCAGTTTATATTTAAATACCTCTCCATTTTCAACAAAGGAACAATCAACACAATCATTTACCCGGGATCCAACAGTAAAAATTAATGAATCATTTGAAAAAAAACATGATAAAAGTTCACTAAAACGAAGTCTATAAACAAAAGCTGGTGTCAAATTCTCAAAACTTCTGTTCAGACTTGTATCAAACATGGGACGTCGCATAATCCACGGTGGAGTGATTTTCTATAGATATCAACAGAAATCACGATCCTACTCGCAATATTTACGGAATATGAGAGTGTTACACATTTGAAAGAAAAAAAAACATTTTTTTCTGAGAAAACTATGAATATGGTATTACACATTTTTGTTACGTATAACATGAGCTATTCTCTCTGAAAATCTGCAGGCTTATTTCACTTCCACCCTCAGAAAATGTTCCAATGCTCTCTGATTAAACTCAACAGCTTATTGTCACAGGTTGTGAAGTGAGGTCTTGTGAGGTGGCCAGTCGAGAGAAGCTGGTAAAATGGGTGACCCACGGCCAATCCAGCGTTGTGGAAACCTGTGATAATGCGCTGTGAGGTTTCATCAAGAGCATTGTTGCACAGGAACAGTTCATTGATGAATTGAAGGACGCCGTGCGACGCGCTTTCCAACAGATTATAACAAAATGCTGAGGCGAATGTCGCACTAAACCTTGCGACGTGATGCATTATTTTGTATGTGGAGAATGAGAATACTGACCCTTTAGAAACTTAGGAGATACTGTTAGTGTAAGTGGTTGTATGTTTGCATTATTACTGTTATTACATAAATTTGAGATATTTATAGGAAGTAACAGAACTTTGTGCCCACTCTGTATTTTAATTGGCTATGAAGTAAAGTTGCCGTTCTGTTGATACACCCTTCTGGCATGATGCTCTCGATATGTTGTCACTGCTGTTTACCTTAACAACAATTCTATCAGCGACGTATTCATGCAATTCGTGGTATTACATTAGATTCAAAACTTACTTGGGCGGATCACATTGCGTTTGTGCGCAAAAGGTTATCCCGTGTACTTTATCTCTTGTGTAAATTAAAAGCTCTTGTATCTAGTAGATATTTGAAACAAGCCTATTATGCATTTTTCCACAGTGTATTTTATTATGATATTAAATTTGTTTGTAGGGTAACGGTGCTAATGTTAATAGTGTTCTAATCTTGCAGAAAAAAGCATTACGTATTATTACTAATTCATCTTTTAATGCTCATTGTCGACCTTTATTTCGTACAGTTCGCGTCACCGTTTTTGGAGTGTGTCCTAGATATATAGTGCCCAGTTTGTGAGCATGTTGCAAATGCAGCTGAGAATGGTACCACTTTTATACACGTCACATCAGTCTTTGCCAAACAGTTGTCAGACTGACTGCGGCAAATGTAAAACACTCGAACTTAACGGCCCCATTACTTATTTCACACGCCAAAAACGGTGACGCGGACTATAATACTAATATTCTTACTGTAATTAATAAATGTATTTATGACTGTTTAGTATATACCAAGATTAATTTAAATAGTCATGCTTCTCGATCCCAGCTTCATAAATATTGTATTAGAAATAATCATTATATTGTAACACCTACGGTCAGATTGGCAAATTTCATTTGATTTTCATTTCATTATATTCCATAGATCTTACATGAGCAATGAAGCTTTAAGATGTGGAACAAGTCAAAATTTTACAATATTACAATTACAATTTTTACAAATTTTTACAATTTTTACAATATTTTACAATTTTTACAGTTTTACAATTTTGTAATTTTCTACAATTTTTTATTAATATTTTGGGGAGCTGTAGTGAGATATGTGAGGCCCGAGGATTCGCCAAAAGATTACCCGGCATTTGCCTTATGGTTGGGGAAAATTTCGGTAAAAACCCAACCAGGTAATCAGACCAAAAGTGGCGTAATGAAGTGAGGCTGAGAACTCGCCATAGACCATCCGGTTCTATGTTATTTCTTTAGGTATGTTTAATAAATTGTCTAAGAATGCCCACTCAGTTAGCTTATTTAGAATTAAAGTTGTTTTAAGAAAATGGCTTTTAGATAATCCTTTTTATCATATTAATGAATTTCTTGACAGCCATATGAACTGGAATGTTAATCTGTATGTATTTATTGATCATTCTCTATAATTACGCTATTGTAATTCTGACAAATAAACATGATTGATTGATTAATAAAATTTGCGGCTTTGTCTACGATACAGCTTACTACGATTTTTAACCTATAGAATAAGGTCTTGTTTTCTTCCTTATACCACCAATTTAATTGTCTTGCGTAATTCGTGTGTTATAATTGTCAAGCATCACAACAAACGCAACTACATTGAGGGCATAAATCCAAAGTATCCGTACTATATAGGTCACCAAGAGCCAGGGAGAAAGCTGTGAAGTAGGAAACAGTTGGAAGAGCACATGTGTCTGTGGTTAAGGAGGAAGAATATACACTCGTTTTATTTTTAGCTACTAAACTGTTGGGAGTTTATTACAGTCGCATCTGGAGATATAAAGTAATCAAAACAGAATTACATATCCAAACAAGACAGAGGCAGGAAAGGGGAGACAGATGTTATGGAATTTAAGTTCTATTTCAATATCCAAAAACGGTGTAGTCCAGCTGTATCGGTTACACAAGCCACGTTTCCCTTCCCATCCCCTCTATTTCCCGCAATAACCTGAAGATTTATCGGATTCATTTAATTGGAATTCTATTAACTTTTGTATGATATTGGCCAACTGAATGTGGGAACTGCGAATGGCAGATAATAAAGTTTCTAATGTTCGAAATTACGATGCAAGAACGGGGTTTACAGTTTCAATCTGAAACCAGAATTCATAAAATTGTACGAATATAATTTTGTAATTTCATTCCCTTCCTAATGTAAACCATGTAATTCATGTTTCATAACAGCTATTTCGCAGTATTGCGTTCAACTTGATTCATTAACTTTGCCATCTGTATTATAGTTCAAGAGCTGTTAACTCTACATAGTGGCATAGTGGAGTCGGAATACTAATCCCGAATATTTCTGTGATACAGTAAAACCTTGTTAATCCGGACCCCGATAAGCCGGACTTCGCTTAATCTGGACAGGCAAAAAAACCATGAGTGACAAAATTAAAGAAACTTGTTTTAAAATTTACTTTTATACATTACACAGGGACATAATTTAGTTTTACTTCAATTTTTATTGTACCTGAGTTTTTTAATGTACTTCACTCCCACCCCCTCTACTAATAAACTTCCAATCGTCCTCCACACAGAACCAAGGCCACGTATGCAGTACACAGTACTGAGTTAGTGAGTATAGTACGTTCCAGAAATAAGTTCGCGTTTTTAAGTGACGAAAGAGCTTTCAATATTGAATCATATTTTCGCTTAGGTACTGTCGTCCGTTTGCCTACATTGCATCCCGGTTTCCCCCACCCGCTTCTGCTCGCCCCTCTGTAAAGGCTAGTGGCTGGGTGTCTTAGCTCTTTTCTGAAAACATTAATTTCTGTTAGGAATTGGACGTCTACATAATATTATACAACGTTTGAAGTAACTTGAATAAAAGGACCTCGTTAAGTAATTAACTGTCACGTGACTTTCCTCCTTTCTACGACCCTGCGACAAAACCACTTGGACGGACAGTAGATATCATGTCTGAGTAATTTTATCTTTTCGGATCGGGTAGAAGTGAACGCTGAATTTACAGTATGTAAGGTATTCTTTTATAGTGTAGGTACAGAATTATTTCAACATGAGTTACTAGTACGAAGGACGAAACTGATAATTGGAATTAGGTACAATAGTCTGAACTGCGATAATACGCACAAAAGAACTGAAGCCTGTATCGAAATGAATGGCCACCATTTTCAAAATTGTGTTTAAATATCCATATTATGATTATTTATCAACAGTAATCTCGCTAGAGGTTTTGATTTATCTAGAGAATATCAAAACTCGATTGGGATTTAACTGACTATTACGCGATTAGAAGAAAGTATATAAAGATTAGAAGTAACGAAGTACTCCAATACAATAAAATATTAATTGACTTACGAAAATACAACTGTCTTCAAATGTATTATTGTACCATCTCAACATTACAAATATTACGCTAGCTGCATGCTAGATGGCAGTAGTGAGTTATGATTACTAGCAATGCCTTAGTTATCGATCTATATCACGATGGCAGTGTTACTAGTCAAGAAGGCTGTGTTGATTCAGTTTCATTTTTATTAAAACAGTTGCATTCCACTTCAATTATCCGAATCCCAGTAATCAACGTCACTTGACAGATGATTTTCAATAAATCTTAATATTAAACAATCTCTGATACGTGACTATCCATAATATCAAAGAGCAGAAGCTATAACATAACCTAACTAATATACACAAGTGTTAGAAAAGTTTTAATTAACGACGATGACATAAAAAATAAACATGAATAATTTTAAAAGGAATAATTATTGAATGTACAATTTTCAAATTTGAATGTGGTTGGTGGCTCAATTGATGTTATATTGGAAGTGTGCGTAATAGAAGTGGAACTCGTTGATATAGGCCTACATGGTGTATTCAACTTATTCAGGATTTCTGAATGGTGTTCTTCATTTATTTGTAAATAGGATTTCAGAAGATGCATAAGTATGGTCAGTGATTTTTATTAATTCTTGTTCTTGAATGCCAATGCGAGTCATATTTGAAACTGCTGTGCATCGACTGGAGTGGTTTGTAATTTTATATATATTTTTGACGTCCAGACCAGCGCAGTTTCAAATGTTGGCAAACAAAGAAACAAATGCTAGGGACGCGATAAAATTGTGCGATAAGCAGCCATGATTGGTAAAAAGACGTCCTTTCGTACCGTTTTATTGGTCGAAAGTAGTGTGACGTAGTAAAAGTGTAATAGTCAATTTAACTTCATTCTCTGTTTAGTGTTAGAGAAGGCTGTATGGCCTTAACTCTGTCAGGTTAAATAAATCATTATTATTATTATTATTATTATTATTATTATTATTATTATTATTATTATTATTTTTATTAAATTGTACGCTAACGTGGTGGAGATAATATAATATACACTGCATAATGAATACGTCCGAATGGATAGCTCAGTTCGTGAGTAAAAACACTTATTGTTAATTCTGTCCTGTATTTTGCTTAAATAAAAACCTAATGAAAATTATCAATCTCAAAATAGCGATATCTTCTAGTTTACGTAAACGGATGAACTACTCTTCTTCCCTGCTATACCTAGTAAAGTGATCTGTTTCTATTTTACGCCAGTGTCATCGAACTCCAGTCGTGAAAGGAGGTAGCAAACGGTGTTTCCAGTTCTCAACCGTTAATCCAAAGGTATAGTCAGGTTAACATTAAAAATGTTAGTAAAAATAAAAATGATGTCCATGTATAACTAAGGAATTACAATAATTATAATATATCACCTATAGCATTAAAAATTAAGAAAATCCATCAAACTAATTTCCGTAGCTAGTAAGAGTTTCGAGTGATGCAGAGCCAGGAACGTCGGGCACATCATCGTAATTATAGATTTCATGTATGTACATTTTACTGTACTATATAGTACTATATAGTATTTTTAGATATATGACCTATAAATACATCACAATAAATAAACATGTTTTTTTTTTTCTATAAACCGAGTTTCAATGCACTTTCTACTGTTCTTTTAGGTTATTTCATTTAATCCGGACTTTCGTTAAACCGGTCAACATATCCCCTAAATAGTCCGGATTAACGAGGTTTTACTGTGCTGTATTTATAATGAACAAATCGCTGTTAACATCACCGAGTAATTTTTACGGATTTTGGTGCACCAGCATTTTTTTTTATCTACCACGAGACACGTCTCATATTTTTTAGAATTCACAATGGCAACAAGTTGTAATATCCATACCTTTATCATTTTCAGTAGTTCACACCTGTGGAGTAACGGTTAGCACGTCTATCCGCGAACCCAGGTGGCCCGGGTTCGATTCCCGGTCGGGGCAAGTTACCTGGTTGAGGTTTTTTCCGGGGTTTTTCCTCAATCCAATATGAGCAAATGCTGGGTAACTTTCGGTGTTGGACCCTGGACTCATTTCACCGGCATTATCACCTTCATCTCATTCAGACGCTAAATAACCTAAGATGTTGATAAAGCGTCGTAAAATAACCTACTAAAATAATAAAAAAATCATTTTCAGTGGCGTGCAGTGCCTGCCGCCCTAGAGTAGGCTCTCTTTTTACAGACCATCTAATGTCACTATTCCTGTTTATACAGGTGGTCTCCAACGTTTAGGGTCAAAACTATACAGATGATAGAGGACTCCAAACTGAGCATTTTGACATCAAGAACCAGTGGTCGGAAATAGATATTTCGGACGCCACGAGATCTTGTAAAGTGTAAGTGAGGTACGTTTCTTAAGCTGCTTTAATTTTCACAACAAAAAACAGCCTGGCGCTTCCATGATGATATTTCTTATTTATTATTGCTTATAGAAATTCATGCGTCGTTGTAATGAGTGTATTGAGACACGTGATCGCCACTTTCAACAACTACTCTGAGCTCAAGTTGTTGCTATGAGGTGTATGTTGTTTTCGAAATAAAACATTAAATATCTTGTAGTTTGCAAGAGAAATTGGTCGCACCACTGCCCACTTCATATCCATAATCACATGAGCAACAGAATCTTATCTGCCTGCCTCATTGTACAGCAGACAACAGGGATATATAAGAGAGTGGAGCAAAATGTTATGCATTCTTGTTTTGGATATATCAAGGCTGGTGATCACCACTTTGAACAGTTCCTATGAGCTATAATAATAATGATGATGATGATGATGATGATGGTGATGATGATGATAATAATAATAATAATAATAATAATGATAATAGTAATAATAATAATAATAATAATAATAATAATGGCTTTATTTAACCTGGCAGAGTTAAGACCATAGGGCTTCTCTTACACTCAACCAGGATTAAAAACTTGCTTAGATAGTTCAACATACACTGAATCGGATTTAATTACATACAGATACGATTTACATTGTGATATCAAAAGAGGCAGTTAAATAAAAATTTACCTAATAAAATAAAAATGAACACAGTGGAATACATATTAATGTTGTTAGAATCAAATACATGAAATCAGAAGCCGATAATTCAATAAAATGTACTCGATAAAACAATAATAAATACATTGGAATACATATTGATATTAAATTACAAGCAAGTAGAATTAACATAATTAAACAAGAAGCTGATAATTCAATAACATGTACATAATAATAATAATAATAATAATAATAATAATAATAATAATAATAATAATAACAATAATAATAATAGCAGCTTGCAAAAATGATCTTGAAAGTTATTACTTGTTCAAGAGCTTATAGATTTTGAAATATGAATTTCCGACCACTGGTTCCTGAAGTCAAAATTCTCAGTTTAAAGTCCTCTAGAGACGGAAGATGGACGCAGAAAGTCACACTAAGGGATCCCCGCATTGGCAAGAGATCACCCGGAAGATCAAGACGAAGATGGGCCGACCTCTTCAGTGAACGAGTAGGAAGCCATTGGTCAAGCAGAGCAAGACATAGGGAAGACTGGAGAAACATAAGAAGACAAGTGAACACGACTAAAACCAGTGCGACAGAAACAAGCGAACAATACCAAAATGTGCAGAATGTGAACCAAGTGAACAATTCCACTCTTACGCGGAGTAGCTCACCGCGTGAGACAAAAATAGAGCTCTCCCTCTACAGGAGGAGGTCTTTGCCCTTAACGGGACATTTTTAGG
This sequence comes from Periplaneta americana, assembly GCA_025594305.2. Classification (NCBI taxonomy): domain Eukaryota; kingdom Metazoa; phylum Arthropoda; class Insecta; order Blattodea; family Blattidae; genus Periplaneta; species Periplaneta americana. The sequence goes on along the minus strand of JAJSOF020000003.1, from coordinate 43,775,031 downwards.
CTAATCATTTCGCCATCTGCATAATTTTGACTCTAAAGGTTGGAAATTTCCTGTATATTTCATTGCTGGAATAGTGAAACAATTGAAATAGAATATTCTGTAAACATAAACCCAATTCTTTCATAAACAAAACTCTACTATTATTTGGGCGGGTTGGCTGCCAAGTGGTGTAAGTCTCAAAAATTGAAAAATGGACTAACACCACTTATAGTTACTAGACATCCAGTTCTGTGTATCCGACAAGTAGTGCGTGTCCAACTTCAATAGTTCGCTCACAAAATAACGCAGAACGTTATTACAATGAACGAAATTGCTGAGCGCCTTGGCAGTCAAGTGGTGTACAGGCCAGTTACTTTATGGTGACAGCTCTGGCCTGGCGACGCAGTGGTTTGTGCGAGTTCACTGTTTGTCCGAAGGGGTGTTCCTTTTAGTCTTCCCCTGGCTGCCTTAGCGGTCACATCTCGGGAGCATTAGTATGGGCGTACAGTCGCGCTAAGGACGTACTACACCACCACTGTCTTGTGTATTGCAATTTAGTGTGTTTGTTACGTACATTTCATTTAGTTACTTAAATAGTTGTACTGCTTCTGTTTTGTATTGTTTAGTATGTAGTATTTATTGTATAGATTCACTGCTATTTTCTGTTTGTGAAAATGCTGCCTGTTAGAAGCAAACTGAAACGCCGGGTATTGCATTCGCAGTCGCGAGAAGTCGTGAGCAACGTGTAGCGCTTTATGAAGATAGCGTCGGAAGAAAAAACGTAACAAATGTTGGAAAACTTGTAGCAGAGTTTACCGCTGTGTCTGAGAGCTGTGTTAGTCAAATAATAAGGGAGAGTAAAGACATTAATAATCGGCGCCAAAATCAACTGTCATAAGACTAACCAAAGCACGAGTTCTATATTTCACAGAAACACTTAAATATATATATATATATATATATATATATATATATATATATATATTATTGATATTGAAAGACTATCGACTTTCAGGGAGGTATCTCGACTTTAAGGTAAGTTATTTTGAAATTAGGGTTTCATTGTAAAAAAAACACAAAATAATCGCCAAATTGTGTTGGAGCATCACAGCATTAGTGCCAAAAGTTTGCAGGATTTGAGGAAAATAAAGAAGTACAGAGAAGAAGGCCGCTCCATCTTTTACATGGATGATGATGATGATGATGATGATGATGATGATGATGGGAAAGGTAACAGTGAAGCACTGATGAACATTACCGGTATTCCCGCATGAATATATTTCATTGTTAATTAGTGATTAACTGTTAAATATAATGATTCGATTGCTGCTCATTGTATTTCCACATTAGTGTTTATTAGTGATTATTGTTCCGAACTGCTGCTCATTGTATTTCCACATTAGTTTACATCTTTAGTGTTTATTATTGTTCCGAACTCCTGCTCATTGTCTTTCCATTAGTGTACTACTTCAGTGTTTATTAGTGACTATTGTTCCGAACTGCTGCTCATTGTATTTCCACATTAGTTTACATCTTTAGTGTTTATTATTGTTCCGAACTCCTGCTCATTGTGTTTCCATTAGTTTACTACTTTAGTGTTTATTAGTGACTATTGTTCCGACCTGCTGCTCATTGTGTTTCCATTAGTTTACTACTTTAGTGTTTATTAGTGACTATTGTTCCGAACTGCTGCTCATTGTATTTCCATGTTAGTTTACTTCTTTAGTGTTTATTAGTGACTATTGTTCCGAACTGCTGCTCATTGTATTTCCATGTTAGTTTACTTCTTTAGTGTTTATTAGTGACTATTGTTCCGAACTGCTGCTCATTGTATTTCCATATTAGTTTACTTCTTTAGTGTTTATTAGTGACTATTGTTCCGAACTGCTGCTCATTGTATTTCCATATTAGTTTACTACTTTAGTGTTTATTAGTGACTATTGTTCCGAACTGCTGCTCATTGTATTTCCATGTTAGTTTACTTCTTTAGTGTTTATTAGTGACTATTGTTCCGAACTGCTGCTCATTGTATTTCCATATTAGTTTACTTCTTTAGTGTTTATTAGTGACTATTGTTCCGGAGTATGAAGTGAACACAGTGACAGGAGCTCAAAATTATGCAGACGCCGCAATGTGCGTGAGAACAAAGTGAGACTTCATTTCTAATATGGTTGTATTTCCCTCCCTCCATTCCCTCCGTCTCGGATCGGTCTCCCTCCCACAGTCGAACCTTCTCCTCTCTCGCGTCGACGAGCTGTCACCATAAAGTAACTGGGCTGTACGTCCAAGTGCTCCTGCCAGTGTTATCAGCACACAGATTCTGTGCTGTAGGCGCCTGTGGACATTGTTTACTCTGTTGTGTTCCAAACATTCTTATTATTAGGTAAGGGTTGTTCAAGAATAAAATAACGTAGCCTGTGTATGAACCATTCATATTAAGTGCAAGTTGCTCACGGCTGTAAATAACGTAGTCTGTATCTTAAACAAGTGAGTGATAGGAGACTGTCGCGAGACTGAAATGTAGGTGATATCCATGGATATACAGAAGGCCCTTCCATTCCCAATACTGACAGTCAGTGATACTTCAAAAGAAACCTATACGTCTATAACTTTGGCATTAATGACATGAAAAGTAATACGGGATATTTCTATTGTTGGGATGAAGCTATTGCAGCTTGGGGCTCCCTGGAGATTCCCTCATCCTAGGTTATTCACTTCAAGAAATGTTGTCGTCTAAGCCAGCTATAAAGCATATTGTGACTTAGATTCTTGTACTGTACAGAAACGAAATTTCAATGTAGCCCTCACACTTCTGCGTAATGTTCTGTTCAGTGACAATGACATCGAAACGTTTCAACAAACATTTTTGGTTTCGAGACATTCATACCTTTCCAACGATGGTGATTTTTGGTGTGTTGAAACTGCCAGTAGAAATAGAACCATTTATGTAGGTACCAAATGATTGGTACAACGTGATGGAGGAAATCCGAAGAACCAATAAGCTTGTGGTTCATGAGATGCAACGTCCAGATTTTCTGACAATCAAAGGTCTTCAACAGTGTCACGAAGAGAAAACAAAATCTAGCTGGAAATGAAAGCAACTGGCTGAAAATGCGTCATATCAAGTACAGTAAGGTGCATGGAACCTTTATCCTTTATAAAGGAAATCTGAACGAAATAGTTGAGTTCGACGAGCTTGACTTGAGAAAACGTCGTCACAGAACTGGGCGACCGTCAATGTGCCCGACTCGGCATCAACTTCAAACGACCTACCCTGATGGAAGATTCGTCACAAAAGCAAAGAAAACAGATATAGGGGAGCTATTGCAGTTTATACTCCCTTATCACCATTCTTTTTTTCTTGGCTTAAATTCTTATCCTTGAACTGTTTCCGATGACGATGAATAAGTTGATGAAATCATGATATCAGATGACATCGTATGAATTTTCATTTTGTTTTTTTCAATGTTCTTTTTGTTTGTGTTTCTTAACAACAAACAACAGTTCTGTTTTGAGTAGGCTTTCAACTTTTATTCAATCTCATTTTCTTTCCCAATTTATTTCTGTTTCAATTAGGGGAACGCTATTATTTTTTCAACATCATGACTTTGAAAAGTTCACTTTTTAGGTAGTTAAAACAGTTGGAAGATAGATTTATAACTTCCAATTGAAAGTATGTATGTTCCACTTATTGCCAAGCTATTATTTACTCAAGACATATACAATTCTGAATTTACAGTAAATTGCAAACTTTAAATTTGCTCTCCTGAAAACATAGCAGTTTGGACGAACACCACTTGGCAGCCAACCCGCCCATTTCTCCATGAACTTAATTTCTAACAAAAAGGACTTTCAAATTTTCACAACTTTTAAATACTTCTATAGAAAACAGTGTTAACTTTCCTTGTCTTTCTTAAGCACAGTTCTTTGTCTTCTTTGCGCCTGGTTTAAAAACTGCGACATTTTCTAACAATTCACTAGTCGACAAAAATGAACTTTATTTCTTTCACAAGAAGTAAAATAACATTTTCTAGAAGAATATTTCGTGCTGAATTCAAATATAATTTCAGTTTTTCCCCATCGGGCAGGAGTTTTTTGTGATATTTGAATTTTTAAAATATTCTAAAAAAAATCTGTAACTAGTTATCTAACTCAACATTATAACTACTCATTCTGACTTGCCTAGCAAGTGGTAGATAGTGATTTTCGGGCATATTTTGCATCTGGAACATCTCTCTTCTTGGTCCAACAGTAGTCAGCCAGCATATTGGAACTCCACTTGCCTTGGTACCTCTTTTCCATAGTAGAAATTTGCTGATGAAAACGCTCACCGTACTCATCGCTGACAGCTCCAAGATTTTCGGGGAAGAAGCCCAAGCGAGAGTCCAAGAAGTGAATTATTAAAGACATGTTGCATCCTATAGCTTTATAAGAATGCAGAAGATCAGTCACTATGTCACGATAGTTTTCTGCTTTATGGTTTCCAAGAAAATTGAAACATAAACTTTTGAAAGACTGCCAGGCTGCTTTCTCCAGTGGATTTAACAGTCCTTCGAAATGATCATCACCCATTAATGACCGGATTTGTGGTCCTATAAAAATTCCTTCCTTCAGTTTAACATCACTGACTTTGGGGAATTTCGATTTCAAGTACAAGAATCCATCAGACTATTTATCCATAACTTTGACAAAATTTTTCATTACTCCTAACTTAATATGCAATGGAGATAACAATATTTTTTCAGGATTCACTAAAGGGACATATGACACATTTTTCTGGCCAGGGATATGACATTCACGTTTAGGCCGTGATTTTGTAACATAGCGAGACTTCCTATCTCTGCTGTCCCAGAGGCACAAAAACAGCAAAATTTGGTGAACCCAAGTTGCAAACTAAGCAATAAAGCAATGACCTTTAAATCACCACAGATATACCATTCATATTTTCCATATTGTATTTTCTCTAGAATTTCTTTCGAATTTCTTTCATATTTTGATATGTCTCTTTCATATCAGCGGCATGCGCTACAGGTATTGATGGAAGTTCATTGCCAATATGTAGCAGCACAGCCTTCAAACTAACTTTAGACGAATCTATGAATAGTCGCCACTCATCTGGCCGGTGTTGAAGCCCAAGAGTTTCCATAACTGAACAAATATCATTACAGAACACAATACCATTTTCTTCAGAGAAGCAGTCCTTGAAATCACTATGGCAGCCACGATAACTACATATTCATACGTCTTTTTGGAGTAGATTCCACCCTTTGAGTCTGGAAGCTAAACCTTCAGCTTGCTGCTTAGACAGATTTAAATCCCGAATCAGGTCATTAAGGTCTTTCTGATTGGGAAAGTATGGTTCTGATGAACAGGTATTGGCTTCAAATGTAAGATCATTTTTATTTTCATCTGAAGCATTTTCAATTTCAGTTAGGTCAGAATCAGAGTTATTACCTAAGGTCGTGTCGGCATATACTGGTACAGGGAACTGTTCATTGTGTAAGACAGGTCTTATTGCAGTTCTCAAATTAGGATACTTAACTGTATGTTTTGTTTTAGATGTGATTCCTGTAATATTTGTCAAACAGAAATAACAATCACTTAAATGATCCTTCGGTTCCCTCCAAATCATAGGAATTGCAAATGGCATACGATGTGTACCCTTTTTCCATCCAGTCAGCAATCTAACACACGAAACACAGCATGTGTTTGGGGCCCAGCTCTTATCAAAATCACCAGCCTGACAGCCAAAGTAAAGTTGATAATGTCTCCTCTGAGACTTGAAGGTCAGCTCACCACAAATATAGCAGAAACTGTCTACATGATTTACACACTTTCTTGGCATGATGAACAACGCTAAGCACTAAAACACTACATACACAATACACTTCCGAAAAGAAAGGAAGGAACTATTTCACTACTGAACAAACTCACGGCCAGCTCGATACTGACACATCACAATGCCAGATGAACAGATCTGAGCATGTCCAAACATGAATGAACCTGCACAGGATTGTTTTATGGTGCTTCAACATAATACTGTATTACAAATCATTTCCTTAAATACAGCTTGGATTAAATCGCTACATATATTATGAGGTAACGGTTCCTATGACAGGTCAAAGAAAATGCTAAAATCCGATTTTAAAAAGTAGCTGTCGCAAAAAAAACTGTGCCTGATGGAAAAATTCTGACTACATATCTGAATTCAGTATGAAAAACTGCACTAGAATCACTAATCCGATTTCTTGTGAAGAAAACCTTGTCGACCAGTGATTCTTGGAGTCACTACACAGAAATCTATACGAAAAGAGAAGGCCAAATGATATGAATTGGTGTTGAATAATTTCCAATTTAGCGGTATCAGTTGCAGAATTCCGAACTAGATAAGCATAGTGATGAAGTTTCTATCATATTAATGCTAAGTACTATAAGTGAACGAGGCGTAGTAAAGAAGTGAGTTAACGTCCGTATTAGGCCCTATATCCTAATTGCATTATGTATGTTATCCACGTAACATCAGTAATAATAATGCTATACCAACAACAATAATAATACTTTTGTTTAGTATTATTTCGGCTTTGAAAAAGTCAACAAATATATATATATATATATATATATATATATATATATATATATATATATATATATATATATGTTTAATTACAGTAAACCAACTGTTGACATATGAATTAATCCATGCAGTGGAGCTCGAAGTAAGTACGATTTCCGTTATTAAACAAGTACATCAAATTGAATTTACATAACATACCATACTTACATACTTACAAATGGATTTTAGAGAACCCAGAGGTTTATTGCCGCCCTCATATAAGCCTGCCATCGGTCACTAGCATGAGCAAGTTTAATCCAGTCCCTAACATCATAACCAACCTCCCTCAAATCCATTTTTATATTATCCTCCCATCTACGTCTCGGCCTCCCCAAAGGTCTTTTTTAGCTCAGGTCTCCCAACTTATACTCTATACGCATTTCTGGATTCATCCATACGTGCTGCATGCTCTGCCATCTCAAACGTCTGAATTTAATGTTCCTAATTATGTTAGGTGAAGACTACAATGCGTGTACAGAGGAATATAGTTATTCCATTTACACACAACTAGGGTATTTTTGCTTGTAACTTTCGACTCGGTCATTTCCGGACCAGGGTTCCTTACGTCAAATTGATACATGTTCCCTTCCCATCATCCCTGAAAGTTTGTAACACTAGCCCGGAAACACCCTGTATAAATACTGTATATATAAAATTACAGCAAAAATCCATATTTGAAATTACTATAGTCTGTGGAATATTAGTAACCATTCACAATTCCCTGGTCTTCAAATGAAAACACATTAAATTCTTTATTATATTTAAGCCTAGTCAAAGTCCTTGGCATCTTTTGAATGGGATACTTAAACTCTTTACGAATCTTTGCGACACCAGTAGCGTAATAAAAAAAAATTCGTTTTTCTTACGGTAACATTAAAATAGTCTAGGAAAAATCTCAGATCCGTCACTGCCTTTACACAAAGGTCGTACACCTCTGTCTCTCTAAAGGATGCAGAAAGTGTTTTAAATATCCTCTGCACTCTATCTCGTATTAACCAGCACACAAACGCCGACAGACCATCAAAAGCGCTCTAGTAAGACAAGTCTGGAGCCCAATCTTAAAGCAGATCGACCTCCCAACCTAGCGCTTTGAGATTTTGTGATAAACCTCAAGCTTCACCTCTTTCACTCTGACCTCTCCCTTTCATAGCTTCACAAACATTAAGAAGCACACCAACTATTTTAATATAAGTACACAGAACAGACAAGACCACACAAATAAATATCCTTCTTCACTATCGATAACACTCTCCATGCTCTCATTTTCTCCCTGCAGTCTCTCCTCTCTATTTCCACAAATCCCAATCTAGATCTTCCTTCTCTACCTCCTTCTCAAACTATCAGTCTCAATTCATCCCCTAATTTCTCTACTTCTTACTTATGTTTTAATATTCTATTAGCTACCTTATTTTAGTTCTCTTTCATCTTCCCCTCCTCAAACTTATTACTTCCCCAGATTCTCTCACTTCTCTTTCTACTCTTCCACCCAAAACCAATTATTGCCCTATTCTTCGTGTCTTTTCCATTTCTCTTGCTTCGTGAACTATTCTTCCATTCTCTTACTATTTACTCCCATCTCTACTACCCACTCACTTGCTTTTCTCTCCATTTTTCATTCTATTTCTCTGTCTCCTTCCTCTTATTTATCATTCTTTTCTATAATTTTTTAGCTTTCCATTCCTCTCTCACCTTTTCTCTTCTTATTCCTCTCTCTCCCCCCCTCTAGTTTTCCTTCCAATTCGTCTGACTCCAGTTTTTCTTCCCATTTCTCTGTCCACAGTTTCCCTTCCCATTCCTCTGTCCCCAGTTTCCCTTCCCATTCTCTCTGTCTCCAGTTTCCATTCTCATTCTCTCTGTCTCCAGTTTCCCTTCCCATTCCTCTGTCTAAGTTTCTCTTCCTATTCCCCTGTCCCCAGTTTTCCTTCCCATTCCTGTCTCCAGTTTCTCTTCCCATTCCTCTGTCTCCAGTTTCCCTTCTCATTCTTTCTGTCTCCAGTTTTCCTTCCCAACACTCTGCCACCTGTTTCCCTTCCCATTCCTGTCTCCAGTTTCCCTTCCCATTCTCTCTGTCTCCAGTTTCCCTTCCCATTCTCTCTGTCTCCAGTTTCCCTTCTCATTCTCTCTGTATCCAGTTTCCTTCCCATTCTCTCTGTCTCCAGTTTCCCTTCCCATTCTCTCTGTCTCCAGTTTCTCTTCCCATTCTCTCTGTCTCCAGTTTCCCTTCTCATTCTCTTTGTCCCCAGTCTTCCTTCCCATTCCTGTCTCCAGTTTCCCTTCCTATTCCTCTCTCTCCAGTTTCCCTTCCCATTCCTCTGTCTCCAGTTTCCCTTCTCATTCTCTCTGCCCCCAGTTTTCCTTCCCATTCCTCTGTCTAAGTTTCTCTTCCTATTCCCCTGTCCCCAGTTCTCCTTCCCATTCCTGTCTCCAGTTTCCCTTCCTATTCCTCTCTCCAGTTTCCCTTCCCATTCCTCTGTCTCCAGTTTCCCTTCTCATTCTTTCTGTCTCCAGTTTTCCTTCCCATTCCTCTGTCTAAGTTTCTCTTTCCATTCCCATGTCCCCAGTTTCCCTTCCTATTCTCTCTGTCTACAGTTTCCCTTTCCATTCTCTCTGTCTCCAGTTTCCCTTCCTATTATCTGTCTCCAGTTTCCCTTCCCATTCCTCTGTCTCCAATTTCCCTTCCCATTCCTCTGTCTCCAGTTTCCCTTCCCATTATCTCTGTCTCCAGTTTCCCTTCCCATTCCTCTGTCTCCAGTTTCCCTTCCCATTATCTCTGTCTTCAGTTTCCCTTCCCATTCCTCTGTCTCCAGTTTCCCTTACCATTACTCTGTCTCCAGTTTCCCTTCCCATTATCTCTGTCTCCAATTTCCCTTCCCATTCCTCTGGCTCCAGTTTCCCTTCCCATTATCTCTGTCTCCAGTTTCCCTTCCCATTCCTCTGTCTCCAGTTTCCCTTCCCATTCTCTCTGTCTCCAGTTTCCCTTCCCATTCTCTCTGTCTCCAGTTTCCCTTCCCATTCTCTCTGTCTCCAGTTTCCGTTCCCATTCCTCTGTCCCCAGTTTTCCTTCCCATTTCTCTATCTCCAGTTTTCCTTCCAATTCCTCTGTCCCCAGTTTTCCTTCCCGTTCCTCTGTCCCCAGCTTTCCTTCCCATTCCTCTGTCCCCAATTTTCCTTTTCATTTCCTGTCTCCAGATTCCCTTCCCATCCCTTTGCTTCCAGCTTTCCTTCCCAACCCTCTGTCACCAGTTTCCCTTCCAATTCCTGTCTCCAGTTTCCCTTCTCATTCTCTCTGTCTCCAGTTTCCCTTCCCATTCTCTCTGTCTCCAGTTTCCCTTCTCATTCTCTTTGTCTCCAGTTTTCCTTCCCATTCCTCTGTCTAAGTTTCTCTTCCCATTCCCCTGTCCCCAGTTTCCCTTCCCATTCCTCTGTCCCCAGTTTTCCTTCCCATTCCTCTATCTCCAGTTTTCCTTCCCATTCCTCTGTCCACAGTTTTCCTTCCCATTCCTCTGTCTTCACATTCCCTTCCTATTCCTCAGTTCCCAGTTTCCCTTCCTATTTCTCTGTCTCAAGTTTCCCTTCCCATTCCTCTGTCTCCAGTTTCCCTTCTCATTCTCTCTGTCTCAAGTTTCCCCTTCCTATTTCACTGTCTCCAATTTCCCTCCTCATTCCTTTGTCCCTAGTTTCCCTTCTCATTCCTCAGTTCCCAGTTTCCCTTCTCATTTCTTTGTCGCTAGTTTCCCTTTCCATTCCTCTTTCTCCAGCTTCCCTTCTTCTTCCTTTGTCCACAGTATTCCTTCCTGTTCCTCTGTCTCCAGTTTAGCTTCTCATTCCTTTGTCCCCAGTTTCCCTTCCTATTCCTCTGTCTGCAGTTTCTCTTCCCATTTCTCTGTATCCAGTTTTCCTTCCCATTCCTCTGTCTCCATTTTCCCGATTCTTTCAGGCTGTATCGACATCTCCTAACGCGTACCCTGACGCTCTGCGGCAAGTGTCTCGAAGCGGCAGATATTAATACACGTCGGACCCGCGCAAACGACCTCGATAATTGATCATTAAAACACACAGGGCAGCCAACTGCGCCTCTCTAAATATAAAGAAAAAACACATACTTGCTTTAAATGCTTCTGTCTTCTGCTCCATGCACGATAGATATACAAGTGGCGGATTTAGGAGGACTTGGTGAACTGTGGTAATTATCGTAATTGTGGCAATGACAGTTGTAGTGATGATAATAGAATTACGGATAAAATGAGGAATCAAAGCGAAATAGACGTATTTTCTCTCGGGATGAGTCGATATTCTTTTTTTTTTTTTTATTGAAGGCAGTAGACTGAACGAATTTTTTTGACCGTGTGTTCATCTGTCATACTTCCTGCCTATAGATAGTGAAAGGAAGCGTATTAAATTGATTCCCACAAGTTATAAATAAGGTAATTACGAGAAAATTTTGTGAAATAATACTTTTAACCTGGCAGAGCTCGCGCCGGGTCTCTGAAAGCTATAAGGAGGTAAAGATGAAAAGATCTACCAGTTAATCCAATGTTGCTAACACAAATTCAGAGATTCCAGAGAGATTAAAAACAAAAAAATTCATGGCGATAACTACCTCCTAATTGATAGTTTTGATTAAGGTGGAGAGATTGAAAATTGGGTATGAATACACTATAAAAAGAGGAAAGCAGAAAATTATTAGACAACATGAGACGCATTGGATATAATTTGTCGTTGTAAACGTCCTGTTTTGAAAATAGTATTCTAATAGTGACAGCAATAAAATTCTTCACCGGTCATTAAATTTTGATATTTGTTTGGTTTTTTTTTTCGGGAAATTTGATTTCGGGCAATCATTAGGGAAACTGGATTCGGGAGGGAGTCTTTCGGAAGAATGGGTAAATCGAGAAAATGTCCGGGAATCTATTGGTATGCTACTCGTACTTGGCAAGCTGGGGCAAAGGATTTCCTTGTATTCGACTTATAGAAAAAAATATCGAAAAAGCCCAACCAAGTAATCAGCCCAAGCGGGAATCGAACCCACGTCCCGTAGCAGCCCGAAGCAGCAGTCAAACGTGCCTACGCATTAGCTACGCCGGTGACTCGCTCGACTTTGTCACAGGGCTTAGACTTCTCGAATTATAATGGAACACCTCCGTACGTAGTCTCTCCTTCCTTTATTCGTAAGGAAATAGTGATCCATTTATTTTATCTACGCAGGTTTTTAATTCTATCCTTCAGATTACTCATTTCACTTCTTATTTTGTCATTTGGTTTGTGACTATTAGCTTATAGCTTAACTGAATATTCGCCATAAAATTTAATTTCAATAGATTGCATACGTATTTTCAAGGCCTTAAAGCCTTAACTCTGTCAGGTAAAATTAAATAAAATTATTATTATTATTATTATTATTATTATTATTATTATTACCACTACATTAGTCACCATTATGGGAATTAAATACTAGCAGTGTCGCCACTAATTTTCAAATGACAGCTGTTATGTCCACCGCTGTGGTTAGCACGTCTAACCGTGAAACGAGCCAGCTCGGTTTTAAATCCTGGTTTGGGAAATTTACTAGGTTGAGGTTTTTCCGGGGTTTTCTCTCAACCAATTGAAGCAGAATTTCTGGGTAACTTTCGGCGTTGGACTTCGGACTCATTTCGCCATCATTAATTTACATGTCGCCACAAACCCGGGTTAAGTTCATGGTGCAGCGTGCTGTACTTGTTCAACAGCGCGGCAGTTCGGCTACCCAATCATTCACAGAATAAGAGTGGCAAACACAATACGCCTCAGGCTGCAGTGTAAGGCTTCAGTTCTCTCCTCCGTACAAGAGAAAAAAAAGAGAAAAACTTTCTAGAGTTAAAACGTTAAAAGTATTACAATTAAAAAAAAAAGTAATGTATCTTTATGCTCGACCATGCCGAAATGTAGTAATTATACACCTGGTAGCAGTCCTTTAATGCATGTCATTAAAGTACACCTATTCGTTAAAGTTCAGGTTTTCGATTATTCTCGGATAAGCAATCGAAAGACGAGGGAAACGTCACGGAGGCTGGAAATCCAATACTGTCGCAGAAGGTTGTGTTCTGTTACTATAATAATTAGCGTTAATTGTAAATAATATTCAAATAAATTCAATTTGTCATCTCGTTTTTCAATTCTAAACCAATTTCCAGGTTATACATTCTCTGCATTACATCGAGGTCAATGACATTATTGTTTCTCGGAAAAAATCAATACTTTCGTGTCTGCGCACATCTCACAATTTCGAGCTATGAACAAGGTCACTTCGATATTCTGTCAGATACAAATAAAATGAATATTTCTTAACAATTTCAAGTTATAAATATGGTCGAGCATAAAAAGTCGTATGAAACTTGCCTATAATGGTAATTAAGACGCTCGTATGAAAATTATGAAACTCGCTTACGCTCGTTTCATAAACAAACATACTCGCGTCTTAATTACTATCATTATAGGCTCGTTGCATAATGTACTATTATAACAGTCGGGCACCGTTTGAACACCGATGTGGTGTCATCTTCAGTGTCCGAACTACTGCTGCTCCAGCTGGTCTTGATTTCCAGCGTTTGCTTTCGTCAGTGATAGGGGTGGGAGTGTGTTGCTCTTATGGTGGGGGTTAGTTCTTTGTGTGTCATGTATTATGAGATCGAATAATATATGTAGATTATAATATATATAGATTGTAGAAAATCGTAAAGAATTTAACTTGCCAATTTATTTATTGTTCTTAGATTACGAGAAGGCGTATGACAGAGTCCTACGACAAAAACTATGGAGCATTTTGGATGAATATAATTTACCCCCCAACTTGATAAATGCTATCAAATCACTATATGATTCAACCAGTATTATGTTTAACAAAAATGGAGAGCCCCTTGTGGTAAATCAAGGCCTAAGACAGGGATGTGGGTTATCACCCTTGCTGTTTGATTCATACATCAATAAAATACTACAAGACTGGCAAATGACGAGTCCGAGTGGCATATATTTGGGCAATAATAATTACATAGCTACAGTCTTGTTTGCAGATGACCAGGTCCTAATAGCAAACTCTGAAGACAACCTACAGACAAATGTTACTACTTTAAATAGAATATTAGAGATGTATAATATGAAAATGTCTGCTAGAAAGACAAAATCAATGGCCATGCACGGAAAGAATCAACGAAGAGTTAAAATAATGATAGACTTAGAAATAATAGAACAGATTAATGCATTTAAGTATCTTGGCTGTACTATTTCAGCATTTACATTTAATGCTGATCTAGAAGAAAATGTCCAGAAATACAATAAATTAAATGGATGTATAAACAGGTATTTCGGAAAGAATCTGAGACAAGATCTAAAAATCAGGATGCATAACATTATATCAAAACCGGCCCTTCGCTATGGAAGTGAAACATGGGTGCTACGACAACAAGATCGGAAAAGAATAGAAGCATCAGAAATGAGGTTCCTAAGACACACCCTGGGAGTCACATTAAGGGATAGAATGAGAAGCGAAAACATACGGAAAGAACTTAAAACAACAAATATGGTCGAAGAAATTCAAACCTATCAACAACAATGGTATATGCATGTACAACGGATGCCCGCTTATCTTTTCCCACGGCAAGCATGTTTTTATCAACCCCAAGGCAGACGAGATATTGGTCGGCCACAAACAAGATGGACTTCGCAATTCCGTTAGTCTCGGAACGGGATTTACCCATCCTTGATAGGAAGAAGAAGAAGAAGAAGAATATATGAGTATTGAATTGTAATTGTGTATTAAGTAGCCTATATGCTATGGGTATACATTTCGTATTATTCTAATATGTTTAACTGTGGACTTTCGATGTGATGTGTAGTATTTTCATATCTATTTCTATGTTATTGTATTCGTGATTGTTGTTACAGCTCGCGCAAGGAACGATTGCCTTAACGCAATGGTGTCGTTACTGTCTGTTTTGACGTGTGTAGGTCGGCACGCCGAGGGGGCGAGAGATGCGGTCCGATGGATGTACCGTCTCTTCAAGATGCTGAACAAATGAGGACATCGCTGTGGAAATAAAGAACGTAGCAAGAGAAAAATTCGACGCTAATTAAACGCGCAACACATGTTTACGAATGAAATAATAATACCGTGCGATTCAAAACAAGTATTCACATGCAATGGAACAAACTAAAGCCGTAATGTAACTACCACAACGCAAGACTGATTCTATCGATGTCATTTCTCTTTCGACTGTACTCTTGAATACCATTCAAGCTATCTCGTGACCTTTCCTCTCGCCCGCTCTTCCTTACCGCATTGTTTCATTCGCATTCCTTCCGTCGGTATTACCTGTTTGCGAGACCTATAGCAATATGTTCTGCGTAATTTTAGGAGATGTATAGCTTAGTTACTGAAGATGACACCACACCGGTGTTGGAACGGGGCCCGTCTGTTATAAAGGTACATTACCTTATTAAAAATTGTAACACTTTAACGTTTTAACTGTAGAAAGTTTTATAGTTTTATTCAAGTGTTAAAGTGAACAATAAAAAACAAAAAAAAGAACTGTTGTTAGGCCTATAGATGTCAAAGTCGGACAATGGCTGTAGAACTGTCAACACTAATTCAGTTTTCTGAACCGAAATTTCATGTAACTATTAAAGAATAAAAATTTTTTTTTTTTTTTTTACCGTTTTAAATTTTGAAGAGATCTAAAAATTTAATACACAGAGAATAACATATTCTTATAAATATCAGAAATAACGGATAGGAAAACGTGTTAATGAAGCAGATTAACGTTATCATTGCTGATTTCAACGAAATGTTACCGAGTTAAACCACTACACTTCAAATTCTGTAACTACAGACAAAGCACGCTGCACGGAATTCATATCGTATTTCCAGCTTAAAAAGTATTGTTGAAAAATGTAAAAGATTTTTCTACCTATAACATAACAGATTCTCTTTAATCCATTGTAAATGGGAAAGAGCTGTGCTATGAAACGGGGTCGTTGGAGGGTGCTTTATGGGGTTAATGGAGTAAAGCAAACAAACGTGGCATTGTTGGAACGTTGCCCGTGGCGAGGATGTCCACGGTTGTATTGTTGCTATTAAATCATTGTCAGTCTCCCGCATTTCGTATTGCTACTGTTTTTCCTGCATTCCCCTGTTAAAAAGTAGACACAGTTTAAAGCTGAACAGTTTACGAATCTCGTAACACAAAGCAGAATAGCCGTCGGTATGAGGGGGTGGGGGTAAAGCAGTCTGTCTCGGGGGCATAGCAGGACAAAAATTACTGTCACCGTGAAATTTCACTGCAGCAGAAAAACAAGCCGGACATTTATGCGTAAAAATGATTTATTTCTTGATGAGAATACCAGAATTCTTGAAATATGTTTGTAACATTCTCAAGGTAAAACACAGAATTCAGAAACGAGAGGGAATGTTAAACCGAAAAGACTTTACTAATAGACGGTAGTATATTATACACATTACTTAAAGGGCGTAATTGATGTTTTGTTACTTGAAGAGTTGTATCGGTGAAGAAGTGTATTGTGTCAGTGAAGTGTGAAGTGTGTTTGTGTCAGTGGTAGTGCAAAGTACTTGAACAGCGAAATATTTTTGAAGTGTTAGTGAAATCAGATAGTATCAGTGAAATGTGTCGCAGTTCCAGTGCAGTGAGTTGACAGCGAAATGAGTGCATGTATGAACATATCATACTCGTGGGTTTTAGTTCGAACTTAAGGTTAAGATGCAAATTAAATTTACTTTAAATGTTATTTTAAGTGATCGTGCTCCATTTAATTTCGGGTGCTCATTATTATTTACTTACTTAATTACAAATGGTTTTTAAGGAATCCGAAGGTTCATTGCCGCCCTCACATAAGCCCGCCATTGATCCCTATCCTGTGCAAGATTAATCCAGTCTCTATCATCATATCCCACCTCCCTCAAATCCATTTTAATATTATCCTCCCATCTACGTCTCGGCCTCGCCAAAGGTCTTTTTCCCTCCGGTCTCCCAAGTAACACTCTATATGCATTTCTGGATTCGCCCATATGTGCTACATGCCCTGCCCATCGCAAACGTCTGGATTTAATGTTCCTAATTATGTCACGTGAAGAATACAATGCGTGCAGTTCTGCGTTGTGTAATTTTCTCCATTCTCCTGTAACTTCATCCCTCTCAGCCCCAAATATTTTCCTAAGCACCTTATTCTCAAACACCCTTAACCTATGTTCCTCTCTGAGAGTGAGAGTCCAAGTTTCACAACCATAGAGAACAACCGGTAATATAACTGTTCATTATTATTATTATTATTATTATTATTATTATTATTATTATTATTATTATTATTATTATTATTATTATTAGTAAATGTATTTTTATTAATTGTTTATTAACTGTCATTATTGAGTGTAATTAGTTACCACTGCCACCGGGTATTTACCCATTTGCAGTGTGCATACATACATACATACATACATACATACATACATACATACATACATACATACATACATACATACATATAAAAGGAGAATAAAATTATGTTAACCCTCCAGTAATCGCGCGGAATACATTTGTAATTCACTGTTGATTATTACGTCATCACATCTCCGCTTTCAAAGCTGATTGCGTGATATTTTCAGTATCTTCCTGTTACACTTTAGCGCTGTTGTCTGAAGTGTTTCGATGTACAGTTTGTACCAAAAGTTTAAGGACACCCCTTCAAAAGTGATGTTTCACTCCTAACTTTATACATATGTGAAACCCTTGAGCTTTGTACAGGGAACAAATGCCTGTGAAAAATAAAGTTTTTGCTTTAAACCCAATATTTCTATATTTCAAACTATGGATTATATAACAATTTTTCTGTTATGAAAATTTATTAAAAATTAAATTTTGTTTGTAGGGAAAAATTAATTACTCCAGAATGAGTGTAGTTAAATCAATGAATTTTGGGGTAAACTTCAACATATCTGAAATGTTTCTTGTTATTTTTATTTTAAAAATTTGTGAAAGCTCGTTCACGCATTGTAATCAGGATATTTCCTTTATTTTATTTAGGGAAAATTGACAGTTTCTAAACTTTTCTTCAGTCTGAAATTCGCAGCAAATTTATCAGAGACTGTCACTGCCATTTAGGCTACATCATAACATTTGGCGGTTGATAAAAACTTGTCAATCCCCTCCATTTTTAGTAAACAGTTGAGGAGTTTTTTTACAAGTGTGGAAAGGATAGATTTATTCCTTGAAAAAAAAAAAAAAGGAAAAAATGGGTCGAAATTCAGTCAGTGTGGACACGAAGTGACAGATGATTGTAATGTGGAAGAATGACTTGAGATAATATCTAACTCAGCCCAGAAAATGAAAGGACAAAAATAATTTTTATTCAGGAGCCATTACAAAAACTAAATATAGAAGTAGCATATACGAAATCGTATAGAACAGTAAACGGAAAAAATTGAGAGAACTCTGAAAATGTTTGTATAAGTTATACTAAAAAAATGGGAAAAGAAAACTAAGGCATAAACATATGTATATAAGAAATTTTAATTAAAGGGAAAGAGTTTTTGTTATACATACATACATACATACATACATACATACATACATACATACATACATACATACATACATACATACATACATACATACATACATACATTCTGAACATAGTTTTTAAAAGGATTAACAATAGTATTGATTTTTTTTTAAATCTGTAAATAGAAAAACAGAATAGGTACTAAAATAGTGTTGTACAAAGTATTAAAAAAGAGTCAACAGTAACATAGATGTTAACACGTTGTAAATATTAAATTTAAGGAAAGTAGAATAGGCTAGCAATAATGTGTATACATTGTATTCGGAAGAGTTAGCAATATTGTAATGTGTAGTCTATTAGCATGTAGTATTGCATTTTTGTAATGGAACATGCTTGTAAAGAAGGATTAAAAAATACATACATACATACATACATACATACATACATACATACATACATACATACATACATACATACATTCTGAACATAGTTTTTAAAAGGATTAACAATAGTATTGATTTTTTTTTAAATCTGTAAATAGAAAAACAGAATAGGTACTAAAATAGTGTTGTACAAAGTATTAAAAAGAGTCAACAGTAACATAGATGTTAACACGTTGTAAATATTAAATTTAAGGAAAGTAGAATAGGCTAGCAATAATGTGTATACATTGTATTCGGAAGAGTTAGCAATATTGTAATGTGTAGTCTATTAGCATGTAGTATTGCATTTTTGTAATGGAACATGCTTGTAAAGAAGGATTAAAAAATACATACATACATACATACATACATACATACATACATACATACATACGTACGTACGTACATACATACATACATACATAGCCACCGGTGTAACTCAGTCGGCTAAGGTGCTTGCCTTCCGATCAGGAGTTGCGCTCGGCGCGGGTTCGATTCCCGCTTGGGCTGATTATCTGGTTGGATTTTTTCCGAGGTTTTCCCCAACCGTAAGGCAAATGTCAGGTAATCAACGACGAATCCTCGGCCTCATCTCGCCAAATATCATCTCGCTATCACCAATTCCATCGACGCTAAATAACCCCATAGTTGATACAGCGTCGTTAAATGACCAAGTAAATAATACATACATACATACATACATACATACATACATACATACAAAAGGCAGAAAATAGGAAAGATTAGATAACACTGGGTTTCTAGTGAAAGACCTGACTTTGGGTAGAAAACTATAAATGAATAATGAATGGAAATTGTTGGTGGAATGACAGAGATAAACGACAGTACACCGAGAGAAAAACCTCTGCAATATTTTTCTCCACCACAAATTCCAACACTGCCTGGCCGGGATCGAACCCGGGACGCCTGCTGGAATACCAGCGCTCTAGCGGTGAGCCACAGACGCGGCTAATGCATGGCACTTAGTAATCAAAATATAGGTACACTATTTTCCACTTCAGACAATGTATGACGCGACTACGTAAATATGGTTATAGCCTGCGGGAGGATAGAACCCCGGACCTTTCGCCGTGACTCACTGAAGCAATTAAGCCGCTTGAACTGCTATCAGTGTGGGTTATCGCGCTAACGTGTAATTACGAGCGTAAACATGAATATTCCTTTGGAAACAGCTGCAATTAGCGGGCACGGCAAGGTCGGCGGTGAAAGCTGCGGTATTGGGTCAGCACATTGCGCGGCCCGCCAAGCGCCTCTGCGATGGACCGCGAATACGTCTGCCTACAAATTTGTCAGAATGCTAAGGTTTAACATGTCCAATTCTCTTATAATGTCATTAAATGATGATAATCATAATTACACAGATCTCGGAGACAAATGAATTACCTCTACCGGGTGTAAACGATATTTATTATTTTAAATTTTTTTACTTGGTTATTTAACGACGCTGTATCAAATACGAGGTTGTTTAACGTCGATGAAATTGGTAATATCGAGATGGTATGTGACGAGATGAGGCCGAGGATTCGCCATAGATTACCTGGCATCCACCTTACGGTTGGGGAAAACCTCGGAAAAAATCCAACCAGGTAATCAGCCCATGTGTGGCTCGAACCCGCGCCCGAGCGCAACTTCAGACTGGCAGGCAAGCGCCTTAACCTACTGAACCACGCCGGTGGCTGTAAACCAGCCGTGGGGAGAACGTGACTCTCGAGACATTATGGCTCGCAGTGATAGCTGTGCTTGCTTCTAACCTCCGCCAACCCCCACCCTCTCACTCACTGATATCAAATTCCGTTCCATTTGTATTTGTCTCTGACCTGCGAGTGGCATATGTCTCTCTCGAAACCATGTACGAAAGTTCCAAGTAGGATGCAAGGACGCAATTTTTTGCTGTCAATATGATGAGAATATTAAATGTATGATTTGTTCACAAGTATTACGAGGAAAACGGTTGTATAACATAAAACGGCATTATACTACATGTTACTGATGAAACATTAAAAGGTTAAGTGTTATTGTTGTTATCATCATCATCATCATCATCTCTGTACGTCGACCCTTTTTTCAGCAGATGTACGAATAATGCGGTTAGCTCTTCAATTTGAACACACAGATTTACTATGTGATGTCAAATGAAAGCTAGATGTAAGGACTTGACAAATGCTGAACTTTCAAATCTTTGCGAAAAAATAAATATCCGAAGCTTCGTTCTTTCGCTTGCTCTGTTGAAGCCATGTTCGCTACAACTTACGTTTGTGAAAAATTATTTTCAACAATTAAAATAGTAAAAACCAAATTTAGATCACGACTGACAGACAAATACCTTCGTGATCAACTACGACTGGCAGTAAGTGAGATAATTCCTGATTTTTAAACTTTGTCGCAGAGACATTCTGAAGAAAGTTAATTTTAGGTTGTGATATTGTTCATTTATTGCTCATTTCTTTCTTCGTTACACGTACTAAACATAGTTTTTAGCCTTATACTGTAAAAAAATTATATTTAAGTGCTTGACGTAAGGAAAACAAAAATCCATTAATAAGTCAGACAGTTGCTTAACTTCCCCTTCGGGTGTCCGCCTCCATCCATAGGTGCTATGCACGTTGCAGCGTTACACAGTGGCTCAGCGCACGATTACATTTTCGCCACCGCTGCTGTAAACGATATAAACTGACAAAGAAATACTGGTGGTGAAGCATAAATAACTGAAGAAAAAAGCCAAATAAAGTTTTCCAGATCTGTCAAATTTTTCCCAGAAAAAAATCTATTTTGCGAGTGTAACGTTTTTGAAAAAGAGAATACAGTCATTAAGTATTTTGTCCGATGCGTACGCTGAAGCAGTCGTTTGTTACTGTGTTGTATATTGGTATGTGTTGGGCGCAAGATCATTGGCAATGGTGTTCACGTTCAGTCGACATGTAAACAAGTAATTACACTACTATCAATCTTAAAAACATGGTATTTTACAAATAAAAAATACAATTATAAGAAATAATTAAATTTCATTAGACATTTTGTTCAGTCGACCGATATGTAGTCTACTGTCTATATAATTTTGGCAGTTTATACCGTTTACACTATGTATTTTGTTTATTAGTCAACTATCCGAAAACAGATCTGAACCTCAGAAGTGATATCAAGAAGATACCGCTTATGAGGCAACTAGACCAGGAGATACTGGGGTAGGGTGGCCAGTTCCTTTCCCCTCCATCTCATACATCGCCTACTACAGTCGCGACGCTGTAGTTCCCGTCGTGACTCCTCCTCTTTGCTTACGTCTTAGGAAGTGAAGGATCTATAAAGTCTGGGTAGCTAGCATCGTTCGCCATTTTTGTTCTTTCGTTGCCGAGCTACCAGTCGAGAAATCTATTTGCCGCGCCGTTAAACATTATCATTATCATGTCGCAGCTTCTATGATAATAAATCAAACGCACTGTAATTGAGCGGCAAATTACGAATAACGTCTTCGTGTGCTTTCTGCGAACGCCAACGAAAGAACAAAAATGGCGAGCGATTATATCAACCAATTAAAGCCCAAATTATTTTAATTTAAAAAATTAAATAATGTATCTATTTCATAAATTTAATCCATAAGATGCGAAGAATACGTTTTGTTTCTTCTGCCGTGCACCATGTAGCTGAAAATCACCCGGTCTATAAATAGACCACTGGCCATATTCTAGTAATGTCTGTCTTTACCGAGTGTGGTTAGGCTCAAACCATCTTTGACAGAAAGTTTCATCACACTTCTTGCGGAATGTTACTGGTCTGCATTTACACCATTCCATCCTGCAGTGTTTCTGAGAGGGTCGTTTTTCCATGAAATGTCCTCTACTATCTATCCTCATACCAAATTTCACTCCTCGAGGTGATGAAATAGGGCGCTCCATTCTCTTGCAGTTCGAAAACATCTTGAGATATTGAACAGCCAAGCATCGTCGGAATACAAGTAGGTCCAGGGAGTCTCGTCCATGTATTTCTCTGCAGATAATCCAACCATTTACCACAGCCATATCCAGCATTCTGACAAAGAGATTACAGTACCGCTTTTTTCCATAGATTGAAGTGGCATATTTCCCTGCTAACCAATCATGATGGTCCACTCCACCCATGTACTTACAGTATTTCTTTATGACCTGTGAAGTAATGGTTAGCGCATCTGGCCGCGAAACCAGATGGCCCGGGTTCGATTCCTGGTCGGGGCAAGTTACCTGGTTGAGGTTTTTCCGGGGTCTTCCCTCAACCCAATATGAGCAAATGCTGGGTTACTTTCGGTGCTGGATCCCGGACTCATTTCACAGGCATTATCACCTTCATCTCATTCAGACGCTAAATAACCTAAGATGTTAATAAAGCGTCGTAAAATAACCTACTTAAAAAGATTAACGTAGATTATTTTTAAGAACATATATCATTAACATTTCAAACATTGAGGAATAACAATGCATATTAAAGAAAAGTACTTACAGCCAAACGTTTCAAAAGTTCAGCTTCTAACTGCAAACCAACACATTCTCGCGAAAGGAAGTATCAGTGCGTAGTAATTTGGAAGGCTTCCGCTAGAATACAACGCGTCTCATATTTGTACCCCTACTTCTTATTTGTAACACTTCCTCTATTTTAATTTCGTTAGATATTGCCCCTCGGACGCAACGCCCACTTACGTCATTATCGCATTAAAATGCATTATATAACCATTAGTACATTCTTGCACTGTGGGAATCGAATTGTTTCGCATGATTTCTGACGTGTAAACCAGCAACTTCTGCGCTCTACATGCGTGTCGTTCTCTGATGCGTAGTACACGAAATTCATGTTTCTACGCCCCTATAAACAGCAGATATTTATTTTCTCTGTGTTCGCATATTTAGATTGATAAGTTTTCAACGAACAACTGCGAAATGACGTATGGGAGCGCTGCAGGGTGACGTACGACCTATATTTGTCATATAGGATTTAACGACACACATCAAACTATAATATGTTTTGAAAAAGCTCCACACATTTATATTCCAAGTTTACAGGACGCCGTAATCATTTCCCACACAACTAGGGCTATATCAAACCTCATACGCCATCACCATTTTTAACTTCCTCTAACTGTCTCTTTCTCTCCCTACCCTTTATTTTACTTTTTCCCCAATCTATGTTCTCTCTCTTGTATAATGTATCTGCTCCCTTCCTTTCTTCTCTCTATACCTTCGGAATTCCGACAATTACGTTTTCTCTAATTTTCTCTTCCCATCGTTTCCCTCTTCGTCTGCATTCCTCTCTCCCTCCCGTTTCCCTATTGTTCCGTTAGTCTCTTCCACCTGTTTCTCTCTCTTTCTCCCTCTTTGCTTCTTTTCCTCCAGATATCTTTCTCCTGTTTCCTCTTCCTGCTTCACTTCCTCTTTTCTTCTCTGTTCCTCTAATTTCTCTCTTCCTCGTATCTATTATTTATTCGCTCGTTTCCATACTCTCTCTCTTTATCATAATATTAGTACTCGATCACAACGCGATAACATGCTAGAAATTCCACTTCACACATCATCTCTGTATTCCTCATCTTTCACTGTTGCTATCTCTCGTCACTGGAACTTTCTGTCGCCTGAAGTCAAGGGCTGCCGAACATTGAGATCTTTCAAATCCAAGTTAGAAAATTATCTTATGACGAGTTGCCAAACTAACTTACTATTATGACAAGTGTTGTATTGCATGTTTCCACATATTCACATTTTTTTATGTTCTAATGATATTTAACTTATTTTAAATTTTTGTTTTCATATTTTCCGATAATGCTATATCTATAATGTGATAAGTTGAGCTATATATATAATCATAATTCTCCTTACTGTGTGTACTTAAAAATATTGTATTCGTATGCTTTGTACTGCACTATTTTATTATTATTATTATTATTATTATTATTATTTTATTATTATTATTATTATTATTATTATTATTATTATTATTATCATCATCATCAATAATTGTCTTATTTTTTTATACTTTGTATGTCTCATTTATTTTGACCTGCTGACATTTTATTATGCTTTTTCCTTTCTTTCTGTATGTTATATATTACGTCTGATTTCTACTTACTTGTTGTTTACATTTTATTATTATTGTCTTATTCAGTTTTGTGTGTAAAATTGTGGTGTACTTTGTAAATTTATAGTGTTTTTTGTAACGCAGTTTTACTCCTGGTTGAGTGTTAGAGAAGACCGTATGGCCATAACTCTGCCAGCTTAAATAAATGATTATTATTATTATTATTATTATTATTATGATCTCTCTACTTATCTTCCTCACGTTCCTTTCTCTCTCTCTCTCTGCCTACCTTAGACCCGTTACACACTTGAAGAGATCTCGCTAGCGAGAAATGTTTTGAGAGAAAATTCAAAGATTGATAACATGGATTCAAATGGACGTCCACACACTGGAAGAGATTCTCGTTCGAGGCGAAAACCTCGAGCGAGTTTCTCGCTGAAATCGGTAGCTCACCGAATTTTCTTGACACACTTATCAAAGATGTTTGCCATTTATACTCTTTATAACGACTGAATGTAGAAAAAGATGAAGTAGTATCAGAGGTGGCGATGAATTGTATTTTTTTTTATTGACAATGAGGAAAGATGGCTGATAATTTCAGTCACAAACTTAACGAACTTGTACGATGTCATACGTAGGCCTATTTATATCATACACGGGATGAAAACTATAAGAAACACGAAAATTAAAGAAGACATGCGTAGACAAATATCAGATGTTCTGAAAATAAGTAGGCCTATATTTTACTTTGATGAGCTTTAATATTATCAATTATAGCATTTGAAATTGTGTCTTTATGTCTTAACAGTTTACATAATTTTAATCAGAACACAGCATAGAATTCTCTATCATATCATGGCTGGCAAAAAACTGAGGTCTATTCAACCTGAAATAACGCCTGAATGTATCATCATCCAAATCGAAATCAAAGATGGAAACTCGCTCTTATCTTCGTGAGATACAATATGATTTCCAGATATTTCTGACTTTAATGTTAACCCTACTTTTTCTTTTCATTAACAAAATTTGTTCATATAACTCTATTTCCTCATCATCTGAAGATTCACATTCAACATAGTGATTTGTCTGCTGTAAAGTATGACAATATACTTACACGTTAGTAGCGTTCGTACATAATTTGTAAAATACGACAATATACTTACAGGTTATAAAAATGTTATGTTTTATTTAACGACGCTCGCAACTTCAGAGGTTATATCAGCGTCGCCGGATGTGCCGGAATTTTGTCCCGCAGGAGTTCTTTTACATGCCAGCAAATCTATTGACATGAGCCTGCGCATTTAAGCACACGTAAATGCCATCGACCTGACCCGGGATCGAACCCGCAACCTTGGGCACAGAAGGCCAGCGCTATACCAACTCGCCAACCAGGTCGACTACAGGTTATATATTTAAGTACGACAATATACGTAAATACATAACCTGTAATAATTCCGCCTGCGAGTGATTACTATAATCAGAAAAATACTCCCTGCATAAAGGCAAGTGCATAGATCACAGCGAGGTGTGATCTGTGATAGCGAGAACTCGCTAAGTGTGTGGAGGAAGGCTCTTCGCTTCTTTCTCGCAACACATTTCTCGCTAGCGAGAACTCTTGAAGTGTATAAGCCCCGTTTCTCTGTATCTGCTAATTTTCCTTTAGTTTCTCTCTCTCTCTCTCTCTCTCTCTCTCTCTCTCTCTCTCTCCTGCTGTCTTTCTCGGCTTATCTTAGCCCCGTTTCTC
Organism: Periplaneta americana; assembly: GCA_025594305.2. Lineage (NCBI taxonomy): Eukaryota > Metazoa > Arthropoda > Insecta > Blattodea > Blattidae > Periplaneta > Periplaneta americana. The sequence continues at coordinate 43,748,675 of JAJSOF020000003.1, read as the reverse complement.
TCATCCTCTCCTTTTCCTCTTCCTCTCTGTTCTACCATTCCCATCTTTTCTCTCTATGCTTCTCTTCCTTTAGTTTCTCTCTTTATCTCCATCTCTATTGTCAGTCCCTCGCCACAGAACGTCCCCGTATTCTTCGTCTTTTACAACAGACACTATCAGTTCTTGGAATTCATTACCTGTAGATGTTAGGCGCTGTCACACCTTAAACGCTTTCAAGTCCAAAGCGAAATATCTTATTTTACATAGCACAGTGTCTCAGGGTGTATATTATAATTCACAAAATTGTAACTAGTTTATTAAGTAATCATGTAACTTAACAAGTTTTTACTAAGTATTCAAGTTCGATAATCTTCTGCCTCATGCATGCTTTTCTGTTTCGATTTTGTCTTAGGCATAACTACAACTTTCTTTTGTATTAACATTATATTATCATATTGTATTTCCTTTTTTCCTCTGGTTGAGTGAAAAAGAAGGTATCGTTGTCTTAACTCTGCGAGAATAAATAAACTGCTACTGCTACTGCTACTAGTCTATTTCCCTTTCTCACGTTTCTCTCTTTCTGCTTATCTTCCTCCCGTTTTTGTTTCTCATCCTCAAGTTCCTCTCTTCTTCCTATTTCTCTCTCTGCTTATCTTACGTCAGTTTCTTTCTTCCTCTCCGTTTTATCTTCCTCATGCTCCTCTCTCTATGATTCACTCATTACTCTCTACTTCTACCTTCCTCTCCATATCTCTCTTCCTCCTGTTCCTACCTCTTATTTCTCTGATTCTCTCCGTTACTCCTCTGCCAGATTCTCCCTTCCTCCATGTGTCTCTTTTCTCTGTTTCGCTCTTTCTCGCGTCCTCTTTTCCTCTCTATAATTCTCCGAAATTCTCTATGCTCCTCTTCCTCTCTGATTCTCTATTCCCTTTGCCTCAATTTATTTCTCACTGTCTCTGTTTTAGTTCCTTTGTTTGTCTCGGCTTTTCCTTCCTCTGTATCATACATCTATGATACGGGATTACTTATTTATTTATTTATTTATTTATTTATTTATTTATTTATTTATTTATTTATTTATTTATTTATTTATTTATTTATTTATTTATTTATTTATTTATTTATTTATACACTCAGAAATAATAAATCAAAATCTATTTCCTCAGCATCAATTATTACACACAATAAATAATTTCATTTCATGGAAATGTCACTTACATAATATGTATTCAATTAATTTCTACCTTTGCAATTTCTATTCTTTATGACAAAAAGATTATTTTCATTATTTCGTTGTGACTGCTTTTCATTTATAGTTAAAGCAGTTAACTCTACATGGCTCTGGTAGGAATTGAAAATAAATGTTTTCATTCTTTTTTACGAATGCAGTAAGCCGTGACAGCGAATGAAATGTGATGGGATGTAAGTAAATAAAATAAATTATCCAATAATGGTATACGTTGTTATCTCTATTGTATTCATTAATTTATTACTCTATTCGTGAAATAGTTTCGTCATATCAAGTATAGGTTTTCATTTCCTTTAAATACATTCACGATAAATCTCTTTGACGTTACATATGAGAATAAATTTCTCTGTTGTCGATATATACCGTCAATACAATTTTATAATTTCTTTATCTTGTATAAATAAATAAAGTGAAAAAGTAGTCGCACATGATTTGGAATAAGTATCTCTTTCATGTTATTATTTTCAAACAAAGACCCGTTTATTCTTTATGACTATAGTTTATACAGAGCGTACCGTAATATGTGGGACCCACGTCACTAGTGGTTAGGAGAAAGCAAAACAAAGAGAAAACTCTATATGAACATGCGTCCCATTGTACCTTGTTTGTAAGTTTTGCTAGATACTTGTACTGTTTGAAGTTCGACTGTCGCCTGTGCACATCCAGTTACATCACAATCCGTATCACGTGTGCTGTTGATTAGGCACAGTGTGTGGACCAGACTGTACGCTTAACGTGAGCAGTTGGTACGATGTTGTGCGCCAGACGTTACAGAATGGATTATTCAAACTACAAAATTGCAGATATGCATTTTATATATGGACTTGCGGAATGTAACATTTCCTAACAAAAAACCTGCGCGTTCCCCAGACTTAAATCCAATCGACTTTTCTTTGTGAGACCATATGAAAGAATTACGGGTAGTTTATTCAGAACCCATTTCCATCATGACATTGGTACTTCGTCAGCAGATACAAGATGGCTGCCAACGAATCCAAGAATGAAAGAATGTGGGATTCTACATGACAACTGTATGCTTGCATTCAAGCCTCTGGTGGTAATTTTAAGCGTCTCCTGCAAGTATAAATATTTCTACCGTTACTGCAACATAATTGGAACGATTACTCGAAAACGCGGTACAATGGGATGTATGTTGATACAGAGTAGACCCTGTAGACCCTGATCGAAGTACTCAGGGAGAAAGAGAAAAAAGAGTTCATTATTTTTCGTGTTTCTGGGATATACGAGTTATTTCACAATTTATGGCTTAGTAAATACGTGGTGTATCGTTACTTCTGTTTAAATAGTGCACAATACCACACATGATGTGAAATTGTCCATAAAATGTGTATCCATTAATAGAGAGCTTTCGCACCCCTGCCATACGTTAAACATTAACGATACGTTGACGCCAGTAATGGCGTATTTGGTGACGTACGTTAACGTTCGTAAAACTTCGGAAAGAATCATACGATACAATATTTTCCGCTCCTTTAATATTTATCTTGTCGTAGCACCTATGATAGTCGATCAATCGCGCTGTAATTTGTTTAATTGATAGTTCAATGCCTAAGAAAGGCATAGAAAGAAAATAAATCTTTTATGTAAAGGAAAGAAAAAATATTAACTTCGATGTGATCTTTTGAGAATAGACATTTACAACTTCAAAAGTTTATACGTGGTAAACCATTTTGTTTGTTACGTTAGATGGAGGTGAGTTAAAGCGAGAGAAATGTTGAGAAAGAATGGAAATTAGTTTTAAAAGCTGTCGCTACTCAAAATCTTTACTGGTTTCCGAGTTACGGCGAGTTAAACGAGCGTTTTCGCTTGGCGGAGTACTCACGACTCAGCCTTTTACCTGTTGGAATGTCGACGAAAAATTCTTTCCTGAGCATTCCTGTACTTCTGTCTGAGTAATTTATACAACTTGAACTGTTCTAAGTAGATGAATATCTTCCACAACGATATACCATGTTCTAACACCGAAATAGACTTCATCCATGTTCACGTTATCCGCGTAGAGAAAGCGGATTCCGCTATTGAAATAACGTGAGGTGAATGGCTCCGATTGGCTCTTTCTTCAATGATGTCAACATAGCGTACGGCGAAGGTGCGATAATTCTCTATTGACAAACGGAAGTTTGTAATGGCAACGCATAGCAAAAATATTATGACGAATAACATTATGTTTGTCAAAAAAATGGTACCTATAAAAATGTTTAAATAACCGAGACATTTTATGCAATGTGTATCGTCAATTTTTTATTTGGATGTTGTATTCCATATCGGGAACAGAGTCGTATAAACGATAATACATTTTGCATTCGATGAGCGGCAACATAACAGATTAGAGTAGGATTAGTCCAATACGTGCGTGGAATAATATTTATTTACGTTAGTACCGACTCTACACATTGGATGGACTATAGTAAATAACAAATATGCACAAACACTCCAAAAATTGAGGCGGTGAAATAAAAAACGGGACTTGTCATCAATTATGGGATATCTGACTTAAGAGTTTCCCCCATATTATATGAGCGGCCCTTCATCGTTTAATGTAAAAATGGAAGTCGTCACTTGCATGGAACAGTGTATAATTCCAATGTTAAAAGGAAAAATGGGACTTTTCAAATTAATAGTCCCCTTCTAAGTGTTTCACGTTCTTCGAGATTTAGTGTTAAACATTCCCAGCATCCGAAGATTCTGGAGTTGTGGGACAATAAAGATGACTCAGTCCAATAGTGTGTTACTGAGATATCAACTTGTGTACACATGTAATCTTGTGCTTTAACGTTTATATAACAATAGTAATATTATGTTACCAAAAGATTATTACCATTTTAATTTATATACTACTTTTATAAAAGTCAGTTTCTTTAGATCAAAAAGGGGACGTGTCAGCAGTTTTCAAACCAATTTTTCTATATGGTCCATTTCTCCCAAAAAAATAACTCCTTGTAGGACAAGCAGATGTGGCCAAGTGCAAGGTGACAATACAGAAAACAAGGGGTTAAACGAAGTACAATGTATTTATTTTTTAATTTTTTATGTGTTTTTTAAATGACCTCTCCATGAATGGTCCTGTCTTTGATCTCAGTGCCTCAATTTTGATCAAGGTTGCGCAACTCATCCGAGTGAGGGGAACAGCTTAAGTCCCTCCCCATCTCCCGCTGTGACGTAAAGAAGCATCTACTAATTTCCCCTCACCCGGATGAGTTGCGCAAGCGTGCTGTGGTCAGTAATGAAAAGTAGAATATGTCTCTCTCGGCCTGGTAGTCACTGTACTCATATCACGTCACTTCAACGTCATGGATGCAGCAGTGAGAGACATTATGTCACCTTTCAGTGGCACAACGGGTCACTCTTGCGCTCCGTGGTTTACACAGACTGACTCAGTGTCTGGAACAATTTTTGTTATAAAGGACTCTCTATTCAAGTGAAAATTTTGAATTAGTTTTATAGCACCGCTATAATTCCTCTTTTATTTTCCTATAATGAGAAAAATTTTAAAGAATCTGTTTAAAATCGGGTTGTCTTTCAGTATTTTCAGAAATATTACATTCCTGCTTAGTAAGGAATCTGTCCTGTATTTGTTAATACCTCTCCATGAGATCAAAGTGAGACTTGACCCATTTTGACACTGAATTTCTTGCATGGTGTGGAATAGCTGAAAGCAATAATTACTTCTGCTACCATTTTAGCAATTGTATCAGAACCGAGCAACTCGAGTGGCGTGTAAAGTGCATCACAACCAGCTGTGCTTGACTAATGAAGCAGCAGTGAACAATGGAATGTCGCTGGCATGTGGTGGGGGCGTAGGGAGGATGGGGGAGTGCTTCCACGCGTCCTTCGCTTCTGGTAATGAAATATCAATTACTAATTGTCAAGGACTCCGGAGCAAATTACAATTATATACATCAAGCATACAATAGATCTAATCGCGTAGGATTTCAAGGGAATATCAATCAATCCCAGACGTAGATTACATTTCAACACAGCAACGCGGTACAAGATACGGATCTAGTTACTACAGCATTCTAGTTACCTTTATGCAAATAGACGTAATTCAGACAATGCGTCAGAACCAGGAAGACAAGAGGTTGAGAGAGTGAATGAAGTGGTGAGAGTTAACATGTGAAGGAGTGAGGAAGAGTGAATTAGTGTTGTGAATGGCATCCGCATCCGAACATCCAGGTCACAACAGTTTGGACTTACTGCTGAATGTTTGAATGACTTACTGACTGGATGACTAAATTAACAAATTGAGTGGCCGAATGAATGAAAGACTCAACGACTGATTGACTGACTGAATTGACAGATTGAGTGGCTGAATGAATGAAAGACTCAACGACTGATTAACTGACTGGATGACTGAATTGACAGATTGAGTGGCTGAATGGATGAAAGACTCAACGACTGATTGACTGAATTGACAGATTGAGTGGCTGAATGAATGACTCAACGCCTGATTAACTGACTGGATGACTGAATTGACAGATTGAGTGGCTGAATGAATGAAAGACTCAACGACTGATTGACTGACTGAATGACTGAATTGACAGATTGAGTGGCTGAATGAATGAAAGACTCAACGACTGATTGAGTGGCTGAATGAATGAAAGACTCAATGACTGATTGACTGACTGAATTGACAGATTGAGTGGCTGAATGAATGGAAGACTCAACGACTGATTGACTGACTGAATGACTGAATTGACAGATTGAGTGGCTGAATGAATGAAAGACTCAACGACTGATTGACAGACTGGATGACTGAATTGACAGATTGAGTGGCTGAATGAATGAAAGAGTCAACGACTGATTGACTGACTGGATGACTGAATTGACAGATTGAGTGGCTGAATGAATGAAAGACTCAACGACTGATTGGCTGACTGGATGACTGAATTGAAAGATTGAGTGGCTGAATGAAGGACTCAACGACTGATTGACTGACTGGATGACTGAATTGACAGATTGAGTGGCTGAATGAATGAAAGAGTAAACGACTGATTGACTGACTGGATGACTGAATTGACAGATTGAGTGGCTGAATGAATGAAGGACTCAACGACTGATTGACTGACTGGATGACTGAATTGAAAGATTGAGTGGCTGAATGAATGAAAGAGTCAACGACTGATTGACTGACTGGATGACTGAATTGACAGACTGAGTGGCTGAATGAATGAAAGACTTAACGACTGATTGACTGACTGGATGACTGAATTGACAGATTGAGTGGCTGAATGAATGAAAGACTCAACGACTGATTGACTGACTGGATAACTGAATTGACAAATTGAGTGGCTGAATGAATGAAAGACTCAACGACTGATTGACTGACTGGATGACTGTATGACTGTCATATTGACTGACTGAATGATAAGAATAGCACACAGATTGAATGACTAGATAAATGAACGACTGACGAGAGTAATTGGAGTGATAGTTTATTAAAAGATTATATGACTGACAGACTCACTAAATGGATGATTGTATGACTAACAAAGTGACTGGTTTGATTAGCTGTTTCACTGCTTCGATATCTGATTGACTAACAGACTGACTACCTAGACGATTGAGTCACTAACAGATTGACACGATGATAGAGTGATTATCAAATTGAGTGGATGACAGAATCACTGACAGATTGACTGGATAGTAGTGACTGACAGATTGGATGATTGAGAGACTAACAGGTTGACTAACTGGATAATTGTGTGACTGACAGTTTAGCTCGGTAATTAAGCGACTGACAGATTGACTGGATGATAGTGACCGACAGGTTGACTAACTGGATATTTGTGTGACTGACAGATTGACTTGATAATTGAGTACTGATAGACCGTCTCGATGATTGAGTGACTGAGAGAATGGAATGATTGACTGATTCACAGATGGATATTTGAGTGACTGGCAGATGCACTGACAAATTCACTGCCTGGATGACTGAGTGACTGACACATTGACTGTCTTGATGATTAAGCGACTGACAGATTGACTGCTTGGACGAATAACTGAGACTGACTGACTGTGTGATTGAGTTACTGACAAATTGAGTGACTAAATGCTTGAGTGACAGATTGATTGACTGAATGATTGAGTGACTGACATATCGACTGCCTGTATGATTGAGCAATTGACATATTGACTGCCTGGATAATTGAGCGACTGACATATTGACTGCCTGGACGATTGAGTGACTGACATATTGACTGCCTGGATGATTGAGTGACTGACACATTGACTGTCTGGATGATTGAGCGACTGACAGATCCATAACCTGGATGTTCGAGTGACAGATTGACTGCTGGATGCTTGAATGATTGGCAAATTGATTGCCTGAATGCTTAAGTAACTGACATATTGAGGAATGCATGTTCGCAACATTTTTCATCTTGTATCTCGATAAACAAAAATTAGGCGAAAGAAAATAATAAGTAGAAAGAGAAAAAAATTCAAAATGTTCCAGTTAATATCTATTATTGGAGAAAAATTCGTTCTGGCACCGGAAATCGAACCCAGGAGCTCTCAGCTGTGTACGCTGAGCGCTCTTTCCATCTGAGCTATGTCGAGACCGATTCACGGTAACGGCCGAACTCTCCTCTTATTGTATCATCAATGGCTTACTACCTACATTTTAGACATATACTGTATGTCATGTACGTGTATGTCATGTGTGTGTGTGTGCGTGCGTGCGCGCGCGCGTTTTTTTTTTTTTTTTTCAGTTAACTAAGTTGATTGCCGAATTCGAATGGAAAGTATATATTTTCAAATGAGTGTTACATTACTTTCAATTTACATTTGGAACATCATTATGAAACATGACTGCTTTTTTGCCGAGGTCCGTGCCATTTTCGGTTTCCAAGCTGCAGTTTTGGCCCTGTCATATCGTTAAACATTAAAAACCCTCACCGTGACTCACATCAGCATGTGCTGCTAATGTTATTACTATCCCTGCTAACAATAGCCACGGATACTGCACATAAACAAAACACTAACGAGGTCCCGCAATTACAGGTCTCCGTAATTTGGCGTATTTTAAGAGTCTTTGCCAGAGCTTTCTGTGCGTTTCCTGTTTATATCTGGACCATTAAGCACTGGAGGTTCTCCAGAACTGACGCCAAGAATAAAGCGGAAGTAGTCAACGCAGTAAAGATTTATTTCATGTCTAGTGCTGCAAGCGGATTTACACAACCGTTGTAATTGGAATGAAATACAACAGCCCAGATACGAGTAGGCTACATTTACCCCACTATTCGCATTACACGATTATACCCTTGTCAACCTATTCTTGTGTTTAAATCTTTAATAATTCAGCGTTTAGGAAAATAAAATTAAACACAACAGTTTAATATCTTAATATGCATTATGGTTGTTCAGATAAAATGATTTATAATTTTATTTGTACTTATTTGTTTATTTTTACAGTCCAATAACTTATCAAATAATATTTCATAATTCGCATTACAATTACGAACGTTTTCGTCTTATATGTCATAATTCAGGTCGTGATATAAGATAACATTTAAAATGTTGTTACACAATCAAACAAAATTTTCAAATACATCAATCATAAATTAATTACATTATCATCATATTGCTAACCACTATTTGTGTACACCATGGCTTTTTTAATTACAAAATTGTATACACAATGCAAGCGTCTATGGCAGGCATGTCAATTGATGCCCACAGGAGCAAGCGCGCGCTTTAGAGCTCAGGAGAGCCTGAGCGCTTTACAGCGGAAAGGAAAGAGACAGACGAAAGAGGTGGTATATGCCGCTTCGTCGAGTTATATTCAGGGATGGCCAGCACTGATTCAATAGATAAAGGGAAGAGAACTTATTAAAACTGTATCCATGTTAATTTTTAGATTTGCCTGAGAAGTATAAGTGCATTATAAGAATGTAAGTTTTAATTTTAATGCTCATTTTTCACAAGTTTGATTTTTTTATTTAAAAGAAATATTTTCTCAACTTTTCGTATAGAAAAGTGAAATTTTCAGGTGTAGGCCTATTTATTTAGTAGCCTTACAGGATGTTTTCGTAAATCTAATATACCGTATATACGTATTACTGAAGATAGTGTATTGAAAATTTTGAAAATATTCGCATGGAAATTGTTTGTAAGGAAATGAATTAACAAAGCAACTACTGTTACATCATAAGCAAAAGATACTTGCCCATATGTTGTAAAAATGTCAGCTCTATAGCTTCAGCAGATTTCGAGAAAATAATGATGATAGGAAGTTGCTCACAAATATCACCTTAAAAGCATAATGCGATAAGAGTTTTGTTATGTAATATTAGTTACACTTAAAACAGATACAGTACCTAGGTAACTTTGCTTTGTACTGTAATATTGTTTTGATTAGTTTATTGATTACTTTTGTGAGGCTAAAGATACCATCAATATAAATTCCAACTTATTATGTCATAATCTCTTTCTTTGGAATATCACTTTCTTTATGAATGATGTGTTTCATCCACTTAATACAGTATAATATTATACTGCTATGGAATTTAAGTGAATATTCCTTCTTAACTCTCTATTATGTTATTAAGATTTAAAACACAAGTGCAATATTAAGAAATCAGTGTTAGTACTTTTGTTTTACAGACAATATGGATAATATTAAACGGAAAGAAGCCATATAAAAATAACGACATAAAATTTCACGTTCCGTTTGAAGTTTGTACACCACTGTTGTCTTAATCCAACAGGTTGCTTATTCATATACAGAACCCTTCTTCTTTCTATATTTAGCGCTTGCTGCCCGCGCACGACGTCAAGGTCAGAAAAATGCGCTTGCTTTCGCATCACTGGTCTATGGCTCTTTACACCTGAATTTTATTACATATTACTGGTCTTGGTAACTCTATTAATGGAGTCATTTTCATTTACTGCTCTGTCCAAGAGCACGTCTTTCAATGCAAACCGAGCTTTCTCCAATCTTTCCTATTTTTGCCTTCCTTTTCGTTTTCTCATATGATCCATATATCTTAATGTCATCGTCACACACATTCTTCCGTTATATTCCTTGTTTTATAGCTGAACTTTGAGGAAACCACCATGGTTGTTCTAAAGATTGTTCTCAAACAAGGTTTGAAAATATGCAATCAAGTTGCAAGCGATTCAGAAAAATGTTTACATTCTTACAGATGAATTCCAGAAGCTCCCGTCTTACGAATAGCCTCACAATATTAAAGTTTTAATTTCCGGAGCTTTAATATTAGATTGAAGAACATCAATGCAAACAGGGATGTCAGATATTTTCGCACAAAATTCTCTCCCTCTCCCCTTTCTATTTGCTTTCTGTATTTCTTCCTCCACCTCTTATCTTCCCTCTGTCTATTTCCTCTCTTTATTTTCTCTAGCTCGCCTCTTTCTCCTATTTCTTTCACCTTGCTTCCCATATTATGTACTTATTTCCCATAACTCATCTCTCTCCTCTATTTCTTTAATGTGTTTCTTTCCCCTCGCTCCTCCATTTTCTCTATTTCTTATGTGTATTTCATCTCCTAGCTCACATCTTTCCTCTATCTCTTTTTCCTACCTTCTTCCTTTCCTCAATATATTTGTATCCTAACTTTCTTTCCCCTAGCTAACTCTTTTTCCTCTATTTCTTACATGTAGGCCTATTTCTCTCTCTCAGCACATCTCTTTCATATTATTTATTTTTTCTCTTTATTAATATATTTGTCGGTGAGCTTTTTGGTAAGTGTGGAATGCAACACCTACTGGCTAAATGTTTTCAGATAATGAATAGTGAATATTTTATACTGAGTAACAAAAAATACAACATATCAGCGTCGATTCCAAATGAAAAGGGTATATTTTTAATTAATACTAAATGGCCCATTAAAAATGCAAATTTCGTTTTTAACTCTAAATATAAACAATGATTCAGTTTTCTAAATCTATGCTCATTTTATCCCTTTGAGAATTTAAATCCCTTAAGGCGAATTTAAAGGGACCAGCGCGTGTGTGGAGTTGCATCCCTTTAAACCTACGCTCAGCTGTCATTCTGACAGACTTTGTTCTTCATTGTAACTAATTTAACTTTTCGTTCAGCTTATACTCGTATTTCGCGCTGTTATGTAGGAGAAAATTGGGTGTGGTAGACCTATACTGGAAGGAAAGATATCGATACTAGATATCATACACATGCTATACTTTGATGTTGGTTTTCTCTTTTTCAAACTGTCAACATTTTGTAACATTTAAAGCACTCCAATAAATGCAGTTTTTCCTCCAATCTTAGTGAAATTCTGCACAAAGTCCACAAATGTATGTGAAGTAAACTGACACATGTGTTTTCTTCTGCTATTGAAATTATTGAAATCACCATGTGTTAAGGAAGTGATAAGTTTTAAAAAATTGAAAAATTAACAACGAGAAGGGAAAATATTTTTTTTTTCTCAAAACGTAATTACAAAAATATGAAAAGCATGTGCCACATTTTACATAAGTCTATCAGGGATAAATTAAATATAAATTTAAAGAAAAATTATGTAAACTTTGAAAATTGGAATAATTACAATTCAGTATTAAAAAAGAAAGATTGACTATGAGTATACTAATTGGAATATCAAAGTGAAAATTTGTGTATTGTACGTCCACGTTTCAGATTAATTGGTGTAAAAATGTTGAAGTTAGAAAATTCACAGATTCATAGCCTTAAAATAGAAACACAATATCTGCCACTTGTACATTTGGAGAAATGTTGTATGTAGCGTTTGTTCATATCGTCCGACCATCAATGCACTCGTATATAGGTACATAGTACAACCCTACTTCCACATACAACAACGGTGGTTTTGTAGTCGCTCAGCCGCGACGACTATTCAGTCGCTATGATACAAAATAATGTTTTACATCGATGGCACAGCAATGGCGGTCATTTTATCGCGCCTATTAGGAAACCGCAACATGTTCCGCAGCGGCGCGATAGCTACCTTCGGATATGAAAAAATAGCATATAAATTAGAATTTACTTGCAGTCAGCAAATGGCCGCCTGTTATTCTGCTTATCAGTGATAACAGCCTATACCTAAACTCTGTAGGAATTTAAAAGGCAGAATACGATGTTTAATCTTATGTCTCTTTAGGCAATGTAAAATTACATATCACTCGTAATTAACGAAAAATTTACTTACATACAAATGTCTTTTAAGCACGTTCATTGCCGCCCTGATATAAACTGCATCGACATGGGGAACTATTAATAATGGAATTCCTCAAGGATCAATATTAGATCCTCTACTTTTTCTAGTGTTTATAAATGATCTTGCCCCCTCCCTAATAAAAGACGTAGGTCATCCCATATTATTTGCAGATGACACAAGTCTAGTAATTACAGCCAATAACTCCAACACATTCCAATCTTCAACAGAGGAAATTATCTTCAAAATATGTGATTGGTTCTCAGTCAATAAATTGGTATTAAATTGTAACAAAACTAACATAACTCAATTTAAATCCTGTTCAAATTCAACCTCGCAAATTTCTAGCGCAATAATTGACAATAGATCCCTATTAGAAACAACAACAACCAAATTTCTTGGCTTAAAAATCGATAATGTGTTAAATTGGAAAAATTATATTAAAGAAATTACCCCCAAACTAAATTCAGCTTGTTTTGCTATTAGATCTATGCAAAAGATAGTAAATATCAATACGTTAAAAACATTATACTTTGCATACTTCCACTCGGTAATGAGTTTTTCAATAATATTCTGGGGAAATTCCACAGATAGTAACCATATATTTCTATTACAAAAATAGTAATTAGAATAATGGTAGGTGCCAAATCTAGGGAATCGTGTAGGACTATTTAAAAAAAACTACAAATAATGTCCAAGGCTTGTCAGTATATCTTTTCATTAATAATCTTCCTCGTAAGTAATCGTAAAAACTTTGTAACTAATTCAACAGTTCATAGCATAAATACACGTCAAAAACGACTTTCATATTTCATCGGCAAGTCTATCGTGCTATCAAAATGGAGTGCGTTATATGGCAGTAAAAATTTTTAATAGTCTCCCTATCGATATAAAAAATGAAACTCAAAACATAAGATTATTTAGGGCCAAATTAAAGAAGTACCCAATTTCTCACGCCTTCTATTCTGTAGGTGAATTCATGACATTCAATAACGCTTCATGAAATTGATACTAAAACTTTGTGTTGTACTAGTAGACTATATTGTAAATCTCGTCTGTATATATTTCATCTAGACTGTGACTATAAATTAAGACTTTATAATAGTATTAAGTTTTTTGACTTGTTCCATATTCTAGCTTTAAAGCAATGTATAAATACCATGGAATGTTAATAAATACAATACAATATAATACAATACAATACAATACAATACAATACAATACCCGCCATCAGTCCCTATCCAGAGCAAGATTAATCCAATCTCTACTATTATATCCCTCCTCGCTCAAATCTATTTTAATATTATCCTCCCATCTACGTCTCGGCCTCCCCAAAGGTCTTTTTCCCTCCGGTCTCCCAACTAACACTCTATATGCAATTCTAGATTCGTTCATACGTGCTACGTGCCCTGTGCTTCTCAAACGTCTGGATTACAGTCCTGCATAACCGGTTATGAAAGATAGAACAGGCAGATTGCTAGTGAACGCCTGGCGCTATAGACAGTATGCGAAGATCTTACGTCTCGCGGAGTAGACCAATGATCGGTTTAACGAATGTCCGAGTCTCTCTCGGTTGGACGACTCTGGATCATGAAAGACGATAATATTGTGCCATCCAGGAGTTCCAATAATCGTTGCAAGGACGCAATTATTATCGTGTGCCTTTCAATAATTGATATTTCTTCCACTCTATCATTGATTGAAGCACGCATCATGAAACTACAATCATTAGAATTGAGAGTGCTTTTATTTTTGTTAATAACTTATCTCCCTAAAAACGATTTATTAGTGAAATAATAATACATCAACTTAAATTAATTAAAAGACATAGACTATAATAACAACTACTCTTTCAGAGGTAGCCTATGTACTTTGAGTTTAAAGTATGAACGTTACAATAGTAAGTGTGTACATATTTGCTCTTCTCTTTTGTAAGTAATTGTAATTTGTTTTATTCTTGTATTTGTTTACATGTTGATTTATATAGGTATTAGTTATGAAGATAAATGTACCAAAGTGTCCAATCAATTATAACCCTATTTCAAGCTAACTTACTTATGGCTTTTAAGGAACCCGCAGGTTCATTGCTGCTCTCACATAACCCCGCCATCGGTCCCTATCCTGTGCAAGATTAATTCAGTCTCTATCATTATATCCCACTTCCCTCAAATCCATTTCAATATTATCCTCCCATATACGTCTCGGTCTTCTCAAAGGTCTTTTTCCCTCCGGCCTCCCAACTAACACACTATACGCATTTCTGGATTCGCACATATGTGCTTCATGCCCTGCCTATCTCAAACGTCTGGATTTAATGTTCCTAATTACGTCAGGTGAAGAATACAATGCGTGCATCTACGTTGTGTAACTATCTTCATTCTCCTGTAACTTCATCCCTCTTAGCCCCAAATATGTTCCTAAGAATTTCAAGCTAAACCTTTTTTAGGAAAAGTAAATTTCCTTCAAATTACTCCATTTGTGTAGTTACAAAATGTCATCAGAGTTCCTGTATGGTGAAATGCGCTTGGTATTCTCTCCTCTATATCTGTGGTTCTGTCTAGCCAGGCGCAACCGCTTCAAGACCGGATATTCGAACGAATGTCCAACCTCGCCGGTTGATCTGCAACCGGTCGAATATAAACCGGTTGTAAGCGCTGTTCTGCAGCACTCTGGTCTGGATTTAATGTTACTAATTATGTCATGTGAAAAATACAATGTGTGTAATTCTGCGTTGTATATATTGAGCTCTGTTCTAATTAATTCATTTGAAAGTTTGTCTATAACTTTTCTGCCTGCTACTGGATGCAAAAATTTCATCTCAACTGTTTAAATTCTTTGTTCTGCCAAGACCCAACATTCAGAGCTAAAGAGTATCAAAGAGACCGCCTTTACTTTGTAGAATGCTGTTAATATCTTAATAGTTTTATTACTCTCCTCCCGTGTATACTATGATTCTCCAAGTGGCTGTCAAGGCATTCGTGGATATGATTTTGACAGGTGGGTCACCCTATCTTTGCCCAGTCAGAACCAGGTCCCACTTATGAGAAACCTGATAATCCGCAGGGTAAGTAGCTCGAAAGCTCTTCCTATATCAGTATGCCCCTTTAATCTTCTCGTCAGCCTATTTTTAACCACTGCAAATGACAAATGAAATGAGGGAAAGGTAGAGTTTGTTGGTGAAATGGTATAATTACAAACGCGGTCTACTTGGAGCTTAGATGATTTTATAACACTTTTGCATTCATCACCGGACGTGATAATGGAAACATTTCGCACTTATGCCCTGCGCTTTCAGTAATTCATGACTTGACATCAGTGCCCTGAGCGTTTACAAAGAATAACAGCAGTATGGATTAACAACACGCGATGTTATCGTGATAAGTACCGGAAACGCTACGTGACCGGGACGCAAACACTATAGCACTCTACTGTCACGGAAGGTGATTAACTGATCTTTAATGCATTAACAACAATATGGTTTATATTTCTTTGATGTTTTATAGTTTGTTGACACGGTGTATGTAATCCTGCTCCATGTATTAGATATATTATTTGATCAATCTGTAAGATACCGAGAAAAATTTAATTATTACATTTTTACAAAGTTTATAAAGAATATTCGTAAGGATTTTTACCTTTTAAAGTCATTAATATCTACGTAGTCAACGAGAAGGTGGTTTTCATGTATTATTATTATTATTATTATTATTATTATTATTATTATTATTACTTACTTACAAAAGGCTTTTAGAGAACACGGAGGTTCACTGCCGCCCTTAGTACATAAGCCCGCCAACGGTCCCTATCCTGAGCAAGATAAATCCAGTCCCTAACAACATATTCCACCTCCCTCAAATCCATTTTAATATTATCCCATCTACGTCTTGGCATCTCCAAAGATCTTTTTCCCTCTCACCTCCAAACTAACACTATATGCATTTATGAATTCGCTCGTACGTGCTACATGCCTTGCCCATCTCAAACTTCTGTATTATATTATATTATATTATATTATATTATATTATATTATATAATAATAATAATAATAATAATATAATGATTCATTTTAGCTGGCAGAGTTAAGGCCGTAAGACCTTCTCTTCCACTCAACCAGCAAAAAGTATACATACATATGTATGAACTTACAAAGAATTCAACAATTTGATTTAGATAAGAGCTACATGTATACAAGAGTTATTTACGAACTAAACAACAAAATACTATGAACTATTAATTAAACACTGAAACACAAACTATTTAGCAGAATTAAGCTAAAATACATAGAATGTTAATATATTTCAAATAATGTTAGATAATAGAAAGAAATTATTATGAGACAATTTTGAAAATACAGCACTATCAGGATGCATGTCTGAAGGAAGGAGTAACAATGTAGACAGCGATAGTTTAAGTCAGTATGATTGGAGTGAAATGCTAAGAAGGTTATCTTTTAAGCTGTTTTTAAAAGTGTTAATTGTCTTGCAGCCCCTAATACTTCGTGACAGGGAATTCCATTGTCGCGAGGTGGATACTGTAAAAGATGATGAATAACGAGATGTTCTATGAAGAGATATACTTAACGCGCCACAGATATGTGATCTGGTATTTACGTCGTGGTTAGAGTATAGATAAGAGAAGCGAGACGAAAGGTAATTTGATGTTGAAGAGTGCAGAATTCGAAAGAGTAAAGACAAAGAGTGTAAAGTTCTACGTTCTTTAAGTCGGAGCCACGAAAGCCTTGCGAAGGACGGTGATATATCATCATATCGTCGGATGTTGCATACGTATCTGACGCATATTCTGAACTCGCTGTAACTTGACTGACAGTTCAGAACTTAGGTCACTTAACAAAACGTCACAATAATCGAAGTGCGGCGTTACTAGGGTTTGCACTAGGGTAAGTTTTAGTTGCTGGGGCAAGAAGTTTCTCAAGCGACTCAAACAGTGAATGGAGGAACAGATTTTTTTTATCGTTTCTTTAACTTGAAAATTCCAACTTAGATTATTATCGAGAAAGAAACCAAGATTTTTACAACAGATGATTAACGTGTTGTTAAGTGTAACAACTGAAAGATTACTGTTATTAAGAGAGTTAACTAAACGCTTATGTCCAATAATTATAGCTTGAGTCTTACTTGGATTACGTGCGAGTCCGAAATTGGCCGCCCAAGTGGAGACAGTGGCTATATCATATCATATCATATCATATCATATCATATCATATCATATCATATCATATCATATCATATCATATCATATCATATATCATATCATATCATATCATATCATATCATATCATATCATATCATATATCATATCATATGATATATTACATTACATTACATTATATTATATTATATTATATTATATTATATTATATTATATTATATTATATTATATTATATATTATATTATATATTAGGAAAAATTGAATAACGCTGAGTTTCCAGTGAAAGAGTGAAAGACTTGCGCATGGGCAGAACACGTATGTATGTATGTATGTATGTATGTCTGTATGTATGTATGTATGTATGTATGTATGTATGTATGTATGCATGCATGTATGTATGTAAGTATGTATGTTACATCAGTATCACCACAGCACAACCACAGAATTGTCGTCGGTGGTCGAGCGCAACTCACACGTGCGACACGCCGACCACACGCTAACCACTCGCCGCCGACACCGTATGCTTGGAAACGACAGACGCTTTTACACCTTATCCTTGGAAACGATAGACGCTTTCTTGGCAAATAGCAAGCTTGCGGTGCGGTTGTCTGTGGTCAATATGGACTTCAAGCGACCACAAAAAAATAAGTCCGCGTGTGGTCGGTTGCAAAATAATCACAAAGTTATCGGACGTGTGACTTGAGCCTAAAGGCTGGTCCACAATAAACCGGAAAGGAGAATCGGAACGAAAACAAAAACGGTAAAATTGTTAAAATGTGTACATTTAAATGTGAGCATTCACAATTGACGAAAAGCTTGCCGGAGCCCGGGATCGGGAACGGAGAGTTGGCCAAGTTTCAACTTTTGCGTTCACGTTTCCGATCACAGCCCACTAGATTCATTCTATTGCGATCTAAAAACTATTTTGTCGTCATATATTTTGTATCAAGAAGACCGTGACATAACCTATGCATTATTTTGTTCTGTGCTGTGCATCATGGAGCAAGTTTTATTTGATGACATTCTCATATTGAATGTTGAGGAAAATCCTCACGTTTACGATAAGCGGCGCGCCTCGTATAAAGATGAGAAAATGAAGGAGAATACGTGGCTTTCAATAGCTGCATCTTTGAACACCGTTCGTAAGTGAATCATGTTTTATTACTGTATTGGTTGTATTACACACTACATATTCATGTTTCAATTTAATAACTACTGTTGTGTTCATTTTTGTTCTATTACAAATGTTTCTTCTCTAATTATTTTACGGTATAGTAGACTTAAAATAGGTTGTGATAATAAAGATGCATGGGCATATTTATAGTACCGTACATAATAAAATGTTTCAGTTGAAATTTCGAAGTTGGTTAACCTGTGTTTATGTTGGATGCCTTGTACTCATGAAAGAACGCCATTGGTCAATTATACACAAATAACATCAGAATGCGTAATATCAACTTTACATATCTTATTGACATGCATATCGATATGCATAGTCGTCTACGTTCTCGGTTTATTGTGAATCAAAAATGTTCATATTGACGTCCTCTGCTTCTCGTTTTCATTCTGATTCTCGTTTCCGGTTTATTGTGAACCAGCCTTTAGCCTCAGCCGGGAAATATGGAGTGGTCTGCAGTGACTCAATTGAGTCATTAACGCTCAGACCTGGTATATAATATCCCAATTCTTATATCCAGAATTGAAGACAGGACATAAAAAGGCTATATCCCTGGCTCAATCCAGTAAGAAAAGAAGATAAAGTCCCTCTATAATTTTATTCAAAACCTACCTTCTCCATAGATGTGAAAAATTTATAATGTTACATTACCAGTTGCACAAGAAAGCCCTTTTTTCTAGAGATTTTCTCTTTGATACTTACATCCTTTTTTATGTCTAGTCCCGAATAATATGTTACCCTTACCTAGGACTGAAATCAGAACCTTCTAATATACGAAAATCGTAAGCTAACTTTCATAACTGAAGTTGAGTAAAGGTTTACGTTCTTTTGTTGCGCAATAACAAGCTTCATTGCAGCTTCTACAATTTTCTTGCGATGTGATTTATTTCCAAAATCTTTTGTCTGGTCTCCGAAGTAGATACCACAATGACACTTTCAGAAAAATTGATAAATTGCTGCTTTCTGAAAACGTTTATTAATGCATTCTCTTTCGCATATTAGATCTCATAAATCAATCAAAGTTTCTGAGTGAATGAACGTTTTTTTCTGTCCTAATACCTACGCATTGTTGGTTTTAAATCTGTAGGAAATTGAATAGAGTGTGCGTGTCGCGGGAGAGAGAGAGCAAGAGAGATTTTCAATTTCCCTTTTATTAGACTACGGAAGTAGGACGAAACGAGGAAAGAAAGAGGACGAAGGATGCTAAACTATCCAAGCTGGTACCACAAATTAGGTTTCTTTCAAAACCTTGATTTGATGAATTGCATTTTATATGCAGGGTTGAAGAAAATAAAACGTCATCTTCTTTCGCGGAGTGAAATAATATATGGTGGAAAACTAACTTGCTGAAGATTCATTTTATGATACAAATTTAATTGAATAATAACAAGATTTCTGTTCTTTTATTGAATTTTTATTTTTAACGCCCAAGAACATTCTTTCCCTTCTATTAAGTAAAAATACAATTCTCCACAAGAGCTTCTACTTAAAATTCTTTTCATAGAATTTTTTGCTCCTCATCTTTCGTTCTTATAATTCAATTACAGATTTTTATTGTTAAGATAAAGTCTCTAAGTCTTGAACTATAAACGTACTTCGGTCAATTCCTTTCCTTTAAATTAACTGTATCTTTTTATGAGACAGCTCCAACATCTACAGAATTTCTGGCTTCAACTCGTGCCATAATTATATTCGAGGAAAGAATAATGTAACTCAAAAAAATTTCTGGACGTAGCAGGAAGACAAACGTTTACTCATATAGTTTTCTTTATTTAAGCTCTAGCTTGTGAGAAACAATTATAATAGCTTATATGTAAACGTTCGTAGGAGTGACAATAGGAAAAAGACAAAGTGCATAAGATTTGTTGATGATATGGCCATGGATAAATATATAATAGGATGCGAAACTGCGGTCAGCACCATCTGGCGGCGGGGGGCTGAAATACGATGATCAGCGCCCAACGTCGTAGGTGGTGAACATTACAACTACGTGTTGGGTACATTACCCAGAGTTCTCTATTTATCCGTTCGAAATATTGCTCGATTTTCTCGAAGAAACAAGATGGCAGACAGAAACTTGCTAATCAGTGAACATAAAGTGATACTACGTGTGTATAAGCAGTGTATGTTAAACAGTGATGTTTATGGACGTTGTAAAAATAGTGTTGTTGAATGTATTGTAAAGTAATAGTAATATAATAAATTGAACTATCTAAGTAGTTCTTGCAGACTTTTCCATTGCGCTGTACAATAAATACCCAAAGAATATAATTCCAATTATCTAACCTTTTGCTTTATTTTTTTGTCTCTGTCTGATTATATTTTAATTGGGTAGTGTAAAATAGATCGTCTCTTTTTTCTTCCTGGTGGTCCGGTAAGAATTTTCAATACAAGATGTTGTGAGGAATAAAAATGTAAATGTTTTATTTTAAATTGGGTTAGTTTTGAATATCGATGAGGGTGGGAGGGAATACTTTCTGCACAGTTTAACATTTTCGTCACCAGGTGCGCTGCTAAATGCATGGAGTAATTAGTTACTCTTTTCGCTACTTGGTGCGCTACTAGATGTAATAACGCCCCTCCCCCAACAGGTGGGAGCAAGATCAATTTCTACAACAGCGCCTCTAGTATGTGTTACGGGAAACTCAGTAAGTTTCATCCTATTATATATTCATCCATGATATGGCGTTGTTAGCAGAAGAGGATATGATCCTGGAGCTAAATGACAGCTGTGAGCGTATGGAATGAAGATAAATGCAAACAAGACGAATGCCGTGGTTATCGAAAGAAAAGTAAAGAAGGTAAACTTACGAATTCTAAATGAGGCAGTAGAACAAGTGGACAGCTTCAAATACTTAGGATGTACTGTAAGTAACATGAGCTGCTACCAGGAAGTAAAAAGGAGGATAGCAATGACAAAGCGTGCTTTTAAAAGACAAAGGAGCATCTTCTGCGGACCTCTGGAAAAATAACTAAGGAACATGAACCTTCAGCTAAAAATTAAAAAGCTGACATTTCTTAATAGATTATCCAAACAGTGCAACACAATAACTAAACTATGAGCCTTGATGATGATAAAGCGATTTTAATTCCATATATTGTTAGAATTAGGAACCGGAAAATAATCTCTGAGTTCATCTTCATCCGTATTATGACGACGTATCAGCCAGCTATGATCTATAGACAAATCTTATAAAATGTACAAATAATTTACAAGTTCTACCAACAACGGCCAATGTCCTTTAGATTTTTTCCACACAAAAAAATCCTTTTTATAATCTTACATGTGTAATAACTAATATCATAAGAAGGCTGTCGGCAGCAATTGAACGAATTTAAAAGTTATACCAACAACCAATGCCCTTGAGGCATTATTACTTACTTACTGGCTTTTAAGGAACCCGGAGGTTCATTGCCGCCCTCACATAAGCCCGCCATTGGTCCCTATCCTGAGCAAGATTAATGCAGTCTCTACCATCATATCCCACCTCCCTCAAATCCATTTTAATATTATCTTCCCACCTACGTCTCGGCCTCCCCAAAGTTCTTTTTTCCTCCGGCCTTCCTACTAACACTCTATACGCATTTCTGGATTCACCCATACGTCCTACATGTCCTGCCCATCTCAAACGTCTGGATTTTATGTTCCTAATTATGTCAGGTGAAGAATACAATGCGTTCAGCTCTGCGTTGTGTAACTTTCTCCATTCTCCTGTAACTTCATCCCTCTTAGCCCCAAATATTTTCCTAACAACCTTATTCTCAAACACCCTTAATCTCTGCTCCTCTCTCAAAGTGAGAGTCCAAGTTTCACAACCATACAGAACAACCGGTAATATAACTGTTTTATAAATTCTAACTTTCACATTTTTTACAGAACTTGAGGCATTATTATCACATAAAAAAATTAAAAATCCTTCTGAAAGGAGAAGACATTAAACAAAATAGGCCTATATTAAAAAAAAAAACTTCCCGATGATGAAAAAGATTTCCCTATCCAGAATATTCGCAGACACCCTGAATGAGCTTCGGAGAACCAGTGATCCGTGGACTCCACTTTGAGAACCACTGATTTATATACATGGATTAATATTTATAACCATACGGATGAACGTATAAATGTGTATGTATGTATGTATGTATGTATGTATGTATGTATGTATGTATGTATGTATGTATGTATGTATGTATGTATGTATGTATGTATGTAGAACTTGTATAATACGGAACAACTTTGAATTCGAATTATTAGTTAAATTATCAACACAATTATTTGACTTATCGTACTGTGGTATCCAACGCTGAAGTGAGATGAGGTGGAATTTACCTGCAACAAAGGAAAAATTGATTAAAATCAACGCACACAAATTTCTAGTATACATAATTATGTTGTTAGTACCTATTCTGCAAAATATTGTCATATATCCAGAATAAATAGTAAATATTTAAAGTGGTAATAGGCTATAGACTATTCTGAATAAAGGGGTTCATATAAACACGTACGGTACTCAATTTCCAATGGGCGTGAAGATAACAGTTTGAATGTCAAGCATAACAAGCATTACAAGTGCCAAGAAGGAAAGGCAGATGTCTTAATGATTACATTCTTCTTCTTCTTCTTCTTTCTTCTGCCTGACAAGTGTTAGGCCACAAGGTGTGTTACGGTCTCACATAAAATTTTCACGCCATCTCTTAGCAGGACGACCCACAGATCTTTGACCCTGTGGTACATAATTATAAATTGCCTTTGGGAGTCAATGATTACATTTATTGGATATTTACATGGTATCAATATCTTTCATTTGTTAACGCACTCTTCCACTCTGTTCAGAGCAGTACGTGATCTTCTGAGATCGTCTTGTCTTTCTTTTATGAGGGCAGCACTATTCACATTGAAAACGGCCAATTCGTCTCTTGTATTTATTTTATTTCTGCACACTTCGCTATTCATTTACCGTACAGACAAAAACTGGCATAAATAAGGTCAGGGGACCTTCATGCCCAATTCACGTTACAACCACGACCGATCCATCGTCCAGAAAATGTGAGATTTAGATTATGCGTCATCTGATGACTAAAATGTGCAGAAGAACCGTCATCTTTATAAAGTAATGAAAATTCATCTTTATAGCCAAGGAAACTACAAATATCCATTTACACCAATCAGCGAAAAAGAGCTTGAAAGGCCGCAGTGCTGGAACGTAGTGCTTCCCCTTCCGAAATCCATTCAATTAAATTTAATTCAATTTAACACCAAATATGAATAGTGCTGCCTTTAGACGAGCTCAGAAGAGCGACGCGTACTATTCCTTTGTACATAGTCAGGAGTAAGTTGCCATTTTGTCATTCCTTTGTACCATTTGTAAGGTCTGTTATGCGTAAGATTAAAACAGCAGTATCTCCAAACTCATTGACAATTGGATACGTGTATAGGAACATTTTTACTAAGAACAGGACACATTGTCACCCCTAAGACATTTACTATTTCTACTGAATAACCCTGTACATAAAGATCAATGCATAATAATTATACAGTCTTGCATCAGGATATAAATGTATATTTTAATTTGTGAATATTGTTCAATAAGTCAAAAATACAAAAACAGGTTAACATAAGTTTTGAAGTGACAATATAGAAGAAATGCGAACCAAATTTTTACATTCGAAAGCTTATTGGCTGAAACAGCTCACTCTGCCAGTTATGTGGTCAATTTCGTTCATATGTTCATTATGATGATGAAGATGAAGATGATGATGATGATGATGATGATGACGATGACGATGACGATGATAAAACTATATTAGCAGTAGAGATGTTTGAGATACGTTACCTACAAACGATGAAAACTAAGTCAAATTGGATAAAAGAATTAGAAAATAATGTAAGCAGTTTAGGAATCAATTGGTTATGACAAGAAATTGGGAAAATCAATATAAATTTGATAGGTAAAATTATACTGAGGAGGAACGAGATAGCGAGACAGGAAATGTTTAGCAATTTAAATAGTTTAAAATCATTAATAGATTACAAAGAAATGAAAATCATATCGGGACAGGAAGAATATACAAAATTAAACAACAGGGAAGAAAGGATGGGACCAGCGTTTTGGAGATTGGGAATTTGGAGGTTAAAAAATAGAAGAGGAGACGTAGAAAAATACGTATGTCCTGTAGGTAATAGAAAAGAAGACGCGTTACACATTCTGCTATCTTGTCCAGAAAATGAAGGAACAAGAAAAATTTTTATTCAGGAAGCATTACTAAAACTATGTAGAATAGCATATAGGAAATTGTATAAAATAGTAAACAGAAGAAAACTGAGGGAACTCGGAAAATTTATATTATAATTATATAGTAAAGAAAAATGGGAAGGTAAAACTAAAATATAAGTAGATGTGTATAAGAAATATTAACCAAATGGGATAAGTTTGTGTTAATGTATAATAATAATAATAAATCTGTAGCCAAAATTTTTCTGGTAATTATCGATTTTCCAAAAATAATTGGTGTTAACATGTATAATTAATCATCCTGAAACCGAAAATAGCTTTTTTGAAATTTTTGTTTGTCTGTCTGTCTGTCTGTATGTTTACCTTTTCACGCGATAATGGCTGAACTGATTTATATGAAAATTGGAATATATATTAAGTTCGTTGTAATTTAAATTTTGGGCTATATGGCATTCAAAATACTTTATTTAAAAGCGGGGTTATAAGGGGGCTTGAATTAAATAAATCGAAATATCTCCCTTATTTTTTATTTTTGTGACAAATGTTACATAACAAACGTTTCTTTAAAAATGGTTTCCGATAAGTTTTATTCTATGTAAAATTTTGATAGGACTGATATTTAAGCAGATACAAGAGTTTTAAAATAACTACGTTTTACCAGCGCCGCAGCGCTTTCTCAGATTAATAGGCTGTAATGAAATCAGAACAAATGACTCAGTCTATTTAAGATGGTCTTGCACACATCAAAGAGAGAATATTATTCATTTAACACTATTTGTATTCTATGATGGGAATATGTAAATGTATACTGTGATAAATGTTTATCTATCCATGCGAAATTGTTAACTTTATAATTAACATCATAACCTGAGAGCACAGTCTAGTAAATAAATATAATGATTAACGGTCTTACTAATAAAAACTCTATATACAGACGTTTAACTGTCTTATACTTATACAATGAGTATCTCGTTTATAAATCGTGTGTAAATTCCTTACTAATAATCACTACATACGTCGTGTATAATAGTACAACTGTTACACAGATACGTCATAGTTTCGTCATTACTTCGTTACGAAAGGTAATAGAATCTCTGAGGTTCTCTATTGCATCCGGTAGAGCGCTCTAGTGTGGCGTGTTAAATATCGATAGTACAACTGGCTCTAATCGATTACCACACTACATTTTGGTCAAAGAGTACAAGCTACAGCAATATTATTCTAATAATTCTATGATCTTTGGTTTGTTCTTCTGTGGTTACAAGGTCATAAAATGACAGTCGATACGAACAGCTGTTAGAGGGGCGGCCATTTTTTCGCTATATACAACGCTTAAACAAGGGGTTTCGTGTAGCAAAGCAATCCCCATTGTATAGTTACAGACTGTTTATACGTCCATAGCTTATTCACGGTTTATTAGTAACGTTTTCTGTCTCAACTCTGCATAAGTCTCGTATAAAAACTATACACTGTTTATTAGTAAGACTGTACATGTAGTATAGATTATATAGCAACAGTTATGAATAGTAAAATGTAGTTAAGGGTGGTTTCCTGGAAAACAGAAATGTGACAGGATCACCATTAACGAATGATATATTAATTGTACATGATTTTGACGACAATATACATATCAGCAGTAGAACTATCTTAGATTCAGATTTGAGAAACAGTGTTCTGCATCCAATTAGTACCGCAGGCGGAAATTTC
The DNA here is from genome assembly GCA_025594305.2 of Periplaneta americana. NCBI lineage: Eukaryota > Metazoa > Arthropoda > Insecta > Blattodea > Blattidae > Periplaneta > Periplaneta americana. The sequence goes on along the minus strand of JAJSOF020000003.1, from coordinate 43,721,989 downwards.
CGTCCGTATAACAGTGTTTCCATCGTTAATCACTGCCCACTGAGCTGTACAGTTGGAACAAATGAATTACGAACTGCGCGATGCTGTGTAGTGACGCACATAAAACCGTCATCAGTATATGACAGTCAGAGCTTCCATCATCACCATGACAACAGGATTATGTAAAACTGGAATTATGTGTTTATTGCCCGCGCTACAATTGTTACCAGAGATAGTGACGTCATTCATTATGGCTATCACAGGATTTCCCGGCCAAATTCGGGCTCCAGGAAACCAGCAGATTCATTTGTTGACTGCTGTTTGTTTCCAATAAATACTGCGGTGGGTTTATCCTCATTTCCTAGGTAGAACATGTAGATAAATTGTTCTCAAACAAAACTGACCAGATAGAACTTTCAAACGGTTTTACTGTCACATTGTGTGAAAATACAAAACTGTTAAATAAATTGCACCTTCTGTTTGCGAATGTGTAAATGTGGCGTTTAAAGCTAAAATGGATGAAGTCACAAATTTTCATAAATTGAGTTTAATTCATTTTTTTTCTGATTATCTGAAGTTGGAACTTTTCCGAGCAGTAATGGATCAAGTAGTGATGGAGGAAATAAATTAAATACCGATATATTGATATTGCAATATATTGCAAACTAATTTCGATAATCGATATATATTGCAAGAAATGTATCGATATATCGAAAGATTATCGATATCGCTATTGTGGAAGCAAATTGCATTTTCAGGTGTACATTTACTGTATTACAACAAAATTACTTACATTTTAATATTCCTTTTTACCATTAACTTCATAACAGTCAAAAGCATAAAATGTAAAATTGTAACAATAAACAATACATTTTCAATACCATATGATGTAGGTCCTAACCTAAATAAAAATTATGGTGGAGATAAAGTGAGCTTAAATGATATAGTGGGAAAGCGTCAAGTGAAATCATGATAATTTGATATTGGAACAAGATTGAATTATTCTAATTTTATATAGGATTCAACAAGGACACTATAATGCTTTTTCTACCTAACAACGTAATCATTTTTAAATGTAAATAAACAAAATTTACAATATAATTTTAAATGTAAGTAAACCGTACTTAGATTGTTACAAGTTTTAACAAACTTCAAGGTTGATTTGATACAACCCTTCTATAGTAAATCCCCATTTCAAGTTATTGTTGCACTCCAACATTTCAAACAACAATGATGTCAATGATAGGGATAGAATTTTTATGCACTAAAAAAATATAATAAGAAAAAAGAATGTCAGTACTAGGTTGTGCATAGAAATCATAGCCGTAAACAAATGTTACATCGGTATTAAATCCTTGCTTCTCTTTTTATTTCAGAATATAGAAATAAAAGTTCTGATACCCGTTTTGAGGTCAGACCTTTCAGGTTGGAGTTGCTCCTGCCTTGGAGAACATTAATAACAGTATTAAAACAGTAGTAGATAAACCCAGGGCTATAGCACTGAGATAAACGTCCGGTCTGTCTCACGTTCGCACACGCTGCATTTTGAATTTGGTGCTGCATATTAAAGAGTTTGAATTCGAAATCCAGTCCAGCCAATTAGAACAGGGTACTGAGTGAGATTACACAATTATGTAACTGTCCACCTTCTATCGGGAATTATCGGAGTTGTTTAGTGTGGATTTTGTTGTTGATAGTGATAATAATTCCACAAAAAAAAAAAAAAAAAAAAGATACATTTATAAAAAAACGATATATTATACGATATATTGAATCAAAATTTCGATATCTATATATCGCTATATCCAAACGAAAATATCGGAATTTCGTAAAAAGCGATATATCGTTCCCATCTCTAGGATAAAGTCTTAATTCGAAGTATTCGCCGGGAGGTGACACCAGTCACTTTCGGCTCAGATTATTTGTTCCCGATGTTCTGAGCCATAGTGGATAAAATTACCAAAGCGTTGCATCAATTAACATCAAAAGCGTTTATATTTTATAAATATAGAATTTGAGAATGGAGCAATAAAATTATCGTTAGTGAAATTAGATAATCCGCTGGAGCAAGTTAACTTTAAATCGAATAATATTTTCAGCTTTAGTACAGCAGTGGCAAAAACAACCGGACCGACCCTTGTAGCTGATTTCACAGCCTTGTACACTCCAGAGCACGATAGACTGGTAACTAAAACTTTTGTGGTTCGAATCCTGCCTGGGAGGGAAACTTTTTTTTGTTCCTTATTCAAATTTATACCCAATACTCTTCGATTGCTGGTAAAATTTATGTTCTGGGAATAATAAGTTAATCAAGTAGCAAAATATCGCTGCAATCGAAAAGGTTTTTTTAAGTAGGTTATTTTACGACGCTTTATCAACATCTTAGGTTATTTAGCGTCTGAATGAGATGAAGGTGATAATGCCGGTGAAATGAGTCCAGGGTCCAGCACCGAAAGTTACCCAGCATTTGCTCATACTGGGTTGAGGGAAAACCCCGGAAAAACCTCAACCAGATAACTTGCCCCGACCGGGAATCGAACCCGGGCCACCTGGTTTCGCAGCCAGACGCGCTGACCGCTACTCCACAGGTGTGGACTCGAAAAGTATTAGGAATAAATTTGAATAAGGAACAACAACAAAAATTTCCTTCCCAGGCAGGATTCCAACCACGAAAGTCTTAGTTACCAGTCTATCTTGCTCTGAGTAAACAAGGCTCTGAAATCAGCTACGGTCCGGTTTTTTTTTTTGCATTACTGTACAATCATTAATATAATCTATACTAATAATAAATCTGTAGCCGAAAGTTTTCTGGTAATTTTCGATTTTCCAAAAATAATTGGTCCTAACATATATAATTAACCACCCTGAAACCGAAAATCGCTTTTTTGAAATTTTTGTTTGTATGTCTGTCCGTCTGTCTGTATGTCTGTTACCTTTTCACGCGATAATGGATGAACGGATTCCGATGAAAATTGGAATATAAATTATGTTCGTTGTAACTTAGATTTTAGGCTATATGGCATTCAAAATGCATTATTTAAAAGGGGGTTATAAGGGGGCCTGAATTATATAAATCGAAATATCTCGCTTATTGATTTTTGTGAAAAATGTTATATAACAAAAGTTTCTTTAAAAATAATTTCCGATAAGTTTTATTCCTTGAAAAAGTTTGATAGGACTGATATTTAATGAGATAAATGAGTTTTAAAATTAAAATAACTGCCATCTAAGGCCGTGTAATGAATTAAAAAACAAATGACTTCGTCTATAAGGGGCCTTGAACAGCAACAATGGAAAGCTATGAAAGATAGCCTACAGAGAATGTTTCTGTGTTTGTATGAAGTAATATCGGAAGCTAAATTAACCGATTTGTATAATTAATTATTATTTCACCATTGGAAAGTGTAGTTTCTCTAGATGTACATAATGCTATAATGTTATTACAGTAACTTCTGATATAATATAATATAATATAATATAATATAATATAATATAATATAATATAATATAATATACTATAATATACTATAATATAATATAATATAATATAATTTAAGTTATTTGAAGGGTTCACAACCATAGTGGGCCAAAGGCCATTTACTGAATAAATAGAAAACAAGGGTTAAAAGTAAGTTATTACCATAATTCAATGGAAACCTATAACAAGTAAAATAAAGTATACTCATTAAATCTAAATGATGTCAATGTTCATTAAACTATGGTTGCATGTAATAAAAATTAGAAACATGTTAAAGGAATTGTCATTGCACCAATGAGTGGTCTCTGGACCAAAATGATTGCATTTTAATTATTTGGATGCAATTTAAATTAAGTAACATATTAAACGATTTATCCTTCTATCAAACACGAATGTTCCCTGGACCATATGTCCTATTTTAATTATGTAATTACTTTATATTTATTTCTAACGGGTGCAGCAGAGCGCACGGGTACGGCTAGTATGGTATAATAAATTGGGGTGAAGTAGCATCATCTATACTTAATCCATTAATTTTATTACACAGAAGATTAATAAAAATTTGTCTCACCAAAAATATGGATTATCCAACAAATTTAATTTATACAGATTTTAAAGTATTAACTATTGAAGAAATTTATAAATACAGTTTACTAACTTACTGCCACAGAAATCAAATAAAACATAAACCTAATCGACATGAATATCGTACTCGAAGACAAAAGTCTACTTTCCCATTAATTGAACCTAAAGTCATACAAGTGCAGCTCTTAAACATGGTGATAGTTTCGGCCCAAGATTTTATAACAAAATTACAAACCATTTTCCAAATTTGAAATATTTTAAAATTGAACCTTTTAAAAAAGAACTTTATAAAATTATTCATGATATTATATTAACTAATAGATGTTTGTATTTTTTACCTTTTTATTTCTGTCAACTATATTCATATTTTATTGAACATTACCGGCTTCTGTCTGATTGCCAATATTACATTAAATGTATTTTTTTCTCTCGTTTTCTCTTTCTTCTTTATTCTTGCTCTTGTGTGTTATTTATCGGTTTGAATTAAGTTACTTACTGTATTTAGTAAACTGTCCTTGTAAATTTTATGTTATATTATTGGCTAAGATCACACCGTACACGAGTCTGGCTCTTACGGTTGTGGCTAGAAACAATTTTGTTTTATAATTTCAATTTGTACTCACTTTGCTAGCTAAATAAATAAATAAAACATCTCAAAACTACGTCTCGTGGACTTGATCCACTTTATCTCTGAACGCCTCAAATCATTAATTCGGTATTAACATAAAACGTGCAGAAACACAGGCTACTTCGTATTATACAGGGAGTAATGAAATTTTGTGTAACTTTTTCATTAGAAATGTAAATCGTCATTATTAACATTCACATTTCGTGGTCACTCGTCTCTGTCCTAATCGTGGTTCTTTGCCTTCGGTTTCCAGTTTCTCTTCCGTTTTTCTCAGTCTCCGTCCTCTCAATTTTAGTCTTCGTCTTTCTACGTCTTTATCTTCATTATTCTCCGTCTTAGTCGTTTGTTTCCAACTTAGTCGTCGTCCTCCGTCTTTGTTAATTTCGTTCTTCAGTTTATTTTTTTCTATTAGGCCTATAATGAAGGATATTCATAAAATAAGCCACGTTTGTAAGATTTACAGCTCAAAATTGAAAACTGTTCATTGCTGATTAACAAGCTGCGGATTTTTAGGCACTAAAACTGTTGAAATAGGCAGGCAAAATAGGCATTCAAAATTCTAAAATAGGCATTTAAAAAGGCACTAAAATTTCTAATTCTTAATGGGTAAGACGACCATAGAGTAGCATTATACACTAGGTTCTATAGGAATGTCATTATGCCAGTGAATAACTAAATATTCGTCCAATTGTTGTAATGAGAACTTATGTCTATTGTCTGTAAGAATGTTCTTAAATTGGGAGAAACTGCCTTCCACTTCACATGAAGTGATGGGGCAATACTTCAGAGATCCAATCTCAGCTGGGGACCAAACCAGTGGGAACGCAGTAATGTCAATGTATTTTCCAATCAGTGCTTCTGATGTATTTTGCTTTGGCATATCTCCACGGTATACTTCAAGTATTACAGCAGAAAACTCAACTCCATACTCGATTCACAAACTCACAAAACGGATACACAGTTTAAAACAACTACCCTAGGCAACTACCACAATGATTCATGCGGCTTTCAAAATACATTTTTTTCTTATTGGTTGGTTTTAAATTATTCGATTTCTCAGCGCTCTGGTGGCAGTAAAACGTAGCACACAGAATTATCGATAGTTCTATATCACTTCCCTCTGCTGGATAAAAAAGAAAGAAATTACAGATTCAAAAAATATCGATAGAATGGTCAGTAAATTCAAGTATAATATATAATACGGATATTTAGGCAACTTTTAGGCATTTATAAGCAAATAGGCATTTATTAGTGAAATAGGCAATTATAGGCACTATAGAATTCGGATATAATACAATATCTTAAAATGGATATGTAACCTAAACTCTTCTGTCTTCAGGTTAAGGATTAAAATAGGCATATAGGCATAAATCCCCAGCCTACTGATTAATGTTAGTGTTTCGTTAAATTTCATGGCTTACTCTACATGATTATACATATGAGTTGGAACAGATCAGTCATGTAATTGTGAGAAAGAGAATGAAGTGTTCTCGCGATACACTGAGACATTGTTTAACTGTGAATGGTTGTCATTATGAGCATCTGTTGTAGTTTGATCAGTAATAGTGTTTCGTTTAGTTTTCTGGCCCAGTCAACATGATTCCACATAAGTCTTACTTATTTGTCTCTAGGTTGAAATCCACGAAACAAATTTAATAAATAGTTCATTATTGAAAGCACTAAGGAAAACTGGCAGTAAGTATAATTATAGCCTCTACGCCGGAAGTGTAAAAATCTAAATTCCCAGTCTCTCTTCTAATATTTAAGATTCATGACCCAGTCTCGTCTGCTACTTGGGCCACTCCTGAAACATCCCCTTCCTAGAGCCAGCGGCCTTGTCACATTGCAGCCCGAGTGGAAATGATAAGGACTCAGAATTTTTCCTTCCATCCTTTCTTTCTTCTCTCCCTGAACAAACGGAAACAGCTCAGATGAGAAGTAGGGACTAAATGACCGGCCGCACGTCTTCAGCAAGCACTGGAGGTGAGGGGAGTGAATTATTGGACGAGGAGGAAGGCAAATAATAAGAAGTCGAAACGTACAACCCGTACGATCCTTAATAGAGACGACCTCGAGTGAAATGAAGGCTTGGTGACCCAGTTATCAATTGCTGGCGAATTTAGATGTACATTACTACATCCTCTGCAAGGAAAGTGCCTGTTACCACGCCGTGGAAAGGTATTAGCAATGTGTATTGTTTCACTTTTCTTTCCTTTTCAACTACGGAAGCTATTCAGAGAGGATGAGAAATCGATTCTATGGGAAAAGAGTATCGATATAATGAGAATTGGGAGGGAAAGCGAGTAGCGTAAGGAAACCTGACACAAATATCACTATAAGGAACTGTGAGTTTATCTCTCTTTTTATTCATTGTCTTGTTTTTAAATCGTTTATTTAATTATACCGTGTCAACTGAGATCGTATATACTATATAGCGCTGATGATTAGTAGAACAGGAGGTGATACTAAGGGATATGCTACTGGAGCTAAATGACAGCTGTGAGCAATATGGAATGAAGATAAATGCCAACAAGACGAAGACCATGGTCATAGGAAGGAAAGTAAACAAGGTGAACTTGCGAATTCTAAATGAGACAGTAGAGCAAGTTAACAGCTTCAAATATTTGGGATGTACTATAAGCAGTAACATGAGCTGCTGCCAGGAAGTCAAAAGGAGAATACCAATGGCCAGGGAAGCTTTTAATAGAAAAAGGAGCATCTTCTGCAGGCCTCTGGAGAAAGAACTAAGGAAGAGACTAGTGAAGTGCTTTGTGTGGAGTGTAGCATTGTATGGGGCAGAAACATGGACATTACGACAAAGTGAAGAGAAGCGAATAGAAGGATTTGGAATGTGGATATGGAGAAGGATGGAGCATGTGAAATGGACAGACAGAGTAAAAAACGAAGCTGTGTTGGAAAGAGTGGATAAAGAAAGAATGATGCTGAAAGTGATCAGAAAGAGGAAAAGGTTTTGGCTGGATGACTGATTGAGAAGAAAATGTCTACTGAAGGATGCACCGGAAATAATGGTGAACGGGAGAAGAGTTCGGAACAGAAGAAATCAGAAGATAGACGACATTAAGATACTGTGTATGGATCATATGCGGAGACAAAGAGGAAGGCAGAAAATAGGTAAGACTGAAGAATGCTGGTTTTGTAGTGAAAGACCTGCCCTTGGGCAGAACACTATGAATGAATGAATGAATACTATATAGCGTTGGTGTAATTGGTAATGCTGATATACTATTAGGCGAGACGCTAACGAAGATTAGTCCTAACATTTTCATTTATTCACTTTACAGTTGGAGGAAACGTAGGTAAAAATAAAGTAATCAGTCCAAGCACAAATCAAAACCATTGCCCAAGCGGAGTATGAGGTACTACTGTAGTCCTACCAGTTACCATTAGCTACGTCAGTGGTGCTTCAATTTTTGTTAAGTTAGTTCGACCGTAAAAAACCTCGAACTTTATTTCGAATCTAATCTCGAATCTAATACAATAATCCGTGGCGCAACAGCCCTTTTTAAGGGCCCAGACTGACCAGCCGACTGCTGTCCTCACGTCCACATGCCGAAGCAGGGGTGAACGATCATTAAACCAGAATAGAGATATGATGTGGTTAGCACGATGATCCGCCCAGCCGTTATGCCTGGCTTTCGTAAGAGAATTTCGCTTTATATCACAGTTTCTTAAGTGAATCACGATGCTGGGTGGGTACCGGTCCCATACACTGGCAGAAATGTCATAAGAACATTTCTTCCCCATGAGGATTCGAACCAGCGCGCATTCCGTAACGCGAGTCCTAGGCATGACGAGTCTTAGACCACGGCGAGGGGCTCCCAATTGGGATACACATAGTAAATATGCAAGTGGGAAGGCATTCTCTATTCACTAAAAAGGTTGTATCATTATCCCTCTACATTAAAACAGACGCCGGTACAGACACTCATTCTATCTCACTTCGATTATTGCGACGTTTTGTTCAGTGATCTCAAGGCTGATTCCTCCCAGAAACTAGACCGTGTTCATAACGCGCCGTCCGCTTAATTAGTAATGTTCGATACTGTGATCATATCTCACCTTCTTTCGAGAACTTATCATGGCGCAGGTAACATAAAAAGAAGACATTTTCACTAACTTTCTCTCTTACATACAAATTGTGCACACTTGATCCTCCTTTTATTTATTCGCCCGTTTCCATATTCTGTCTCGCTATCGTAACACCAATATTCGATCACAAAGCGATAACACTCTAGAAATTCCACTCCAAACATTATCTCTGTACTCCTCATCCTTCACTGTTACTACTTCTCGTCACTGGAACTCTCTGCCGCTTGAAGTCAAGGGTTTCCGAACCTTGAAATCTTTTAAATCAACGTTAGAAAATTATCTTATGACGACTTACCAAACTAACTTAAGGCTCATTCACAATGGAAATTAAATATAACGTAAGCGTTAACTTAAGAATATAAACGTTACAGTAAAATCAAGAAGTCATACCATCATTCATCATGGGAACATAAACATAACAGCAAACATACTTGGTAACCATGGAAACATAACAACGATGCCATTTCCTCATATTCTTTCGTATACTTCAGCGCTCCACGATCGTGTTCTGTTTGCAAATCACGTAAGCATAAACATGAAAGTTTGGAGTGTGCAAACTTTCATGTTAACGTCTTATTTATGTCAATGCTTATGTGAATCATTGTGAATGATCCTATTTGGTAGCCTGGGCGCAAACTTCAGTGTTTATGTTACGGTTATGTTTAATTTTCATTGTGAATGGGCCTTTACTGTTATGACGAGTGTTGTATGTTTCCACGTATTGTCTACATTTAGATATTCTAGTGATATTAACCATTTTATTTTTGTTACATTTTTACCCTATAAAGTCTTCCCCTATAATTTTTTTGTGTGTGAGTTTTGTGCGTGTGCCGCCGCCCGCACGCGGGCGTGCTTAAAAATTGTATTTATCGATGTACTGTATTTCAATATATTTTTATTATCGTTTCATTTGCCTCTGATTGAGGTTCCGGCTGATAAGTAGGCCTATGTACATCTATTATCAGCAGTACATCTCACTTAACGATATGTATCAGAGGAATAACAATTGTTTGTTTACATCTGAAGACTAATTGATTAGTGTAATATGTAGCCAACCGGCGATGTATGCAATGGAGGGGGAAAGGAACTGGCCTAGTTGCCTCATACCTGATGCCTTGTTGGTATCACTTGTGAGGTTCAGACCTGTCTTCGAACAGTTGACTACATAACAACAATGTTTCATATTTCTATACATTATGTCTCATTCATCACTGTTCACATTTTATTATGTTTTTTCTTTATTTTTATATCTTACATATAATTTACAGTGTCTTATTTTTTTACATTGTACTATGATTGTTGTTCAGTTAACTGTCCGAAGAAAGGTTTGAACCTCACAAAATACAGCAATAAGGCAGCACTCATGTGGCAAGAGATAATATGGTAGGGTGGCCAGTTCCTTTCCCACTCCATTGCATACATCGCTGACTAGTTACATATTACACTAATCAGACTTGAGATATATACAAACAATTGTTCTTCCTCTGACGTCATATCGTCAAGTGAGATAGCCAGAACCTCAATCATAGGTAGTATAATGTTTCTCATATTTAATTTTTGTAATATTTTAATATTTGGTACTACCTTTTTTGTCATGTTCTTTGTACCGAAGTTTTACTGCTGGGGTTGAGAGTTAGAGAAGGCCCTATGGCCTTAACTCTGTCAGGTTAAACAATACGATTATCATTATTATTATTGTTATTATTATATTTTTGGAGGATTTACTGTTATTCATAGCTTATTATTATATTTATTTATCCTAATTCCATTACCTTATCCCTGTATAGGCCTACATATTACACGCAATCATAGTGCTGTCCTCAAATCTCCTGTCGTGTTTTCTTTCTTTACCTCTCCTCTTTCTGCTGCCATTCTCCGTATGTGAAAGTGTCAGTGAAATGTTTCATAGTGCCAGTGCAGTGAGTGAGATGAGAGTAAAGTGAAAGATTATTATCAGTACCAATGTGAAACTTAGGTAGGGCCTGTACATATGTAGGTTTTAATGTCAAATTAGATTAATTTATTAATTAGGTTATTTTATGTATTATTATTAATTGTAATTATTGTGTATAATTATATTGTGCATTCTAATTGTATTGTGTATTGTAATTTTATTGTGTATTGTTTATATTGTGTTTACCACTGCCACCGGGTGCTTGTCCACTTGGAGTGTAAATAATTACATACATATATATTTATGTTCTTCTATACTCTTCCCTTCCTGTCATTCAACCAACTTTCCTTTGTATTTTTCTTCAACTACGAATTTTCAATGTCCATTTCTCTCTTTCCTTTTCAATTTAAATTTACATTTATAATTTACAATAGTTCGCTCTGATTTTGGTAACTGTAAGTTTTATGTAATAGATATTGTAACGTTATGGAATCCCGTGGTTCGACTCCAAACATCGCAATATTCAAGCACGTGTTAGCATCAACACCTGGTTTTGCTTTATATGCTAATAAAATTGGCCGACGGGAATATTTAACGGGATTATATCTGCTCGTGTTTTTGACTTCAATTCCTGAGATCCGACGCTTAAACGACCGTGCGTGTGCTATCTACAGAACTCGTCCATCACAGCTGCGGGCTCGCATTTAAATAGATTATTCATATAATCGGCCCTAACTCAATTCGCATATCGATTATCCAATATCTCATCAAAGCGCTTTTGTAAATAAATTCATAGCCTGTGCTGCAAGGCTGCCTATCGCTCTACTCTCAGGGGACTTTTATGCTGTAATTAACGGCTGTTAAGTTATCCCTTGGGAATGGACACGTATGAACTCAAAACGGTTTTTTTTGTTATTTTATTCCGCATAATTTACATACTTATGAAAAATGAATAAGCTCCAACCTTCCCTATTAGTTGATATTTTACTCAATGGATTTTATCTTACTAAAGGGACTGAGGTTCGATTCCAGCCATGTTCCCCGATAAGGTTCATAAAGCGACAGCAAGTAAAGATTTTCTAAAGAAATTTTAGTGTAATATGCATTTAAAATGTTAGTTCTGTTTCGTTGCCACTTAAAATCTGCACCTGACTTTGGTAGTTTGAAATTGATAGCTCTGTTTCATTCAGTAATTCAGTATGGTGTATTAGGTTGGGAAGGAATGGCACCAATAATTTCAAAAGTAAACTTTCAACTGTTCAAAGGGATGAAAAACAATCAACAACAAATCCATAAATTTTCTAGACATCACAATAACAAAAGTAGACAACAAATACAAATTCTTTGTACTACGCGACCAAGGCGGGAACCGTCGTGGCATAATGAGGAACTCCGTGCTCGCTGTGTATGTTTACTGCTGGAGTGTCGTCACATCCAATGCCTAGCGTTTCAATCTGGTCGCAATGCCGCATGTAGGAAGACGTGTGTTTCGTAGCCAAGCGCGGAACGTTATTTATAATGCCATAAAGTTTTGTGATGAAGAAAAGGCAACTGGTTTATTCCTGCCTCTATCGAAGACAACAGAGCGTGCTGCAGCTATTGTGAAGTTAAATAAGGAAACAATTAGTAGGATTAGAAAGAAAGGTAAAGAATGTGTGGACAAGGGTGTAGAAATATTGACATCAACCTAAGTTAGACGACCTCCTGCAAATAAGGTTGCATTAAACGACATGGACAAATGTATCCTAAGCAGAGAAGTTCATAAATATTATAGTCTCTACAAAGAGCTTCCAACATTAGGAAAGTTGCATAAATTTTGTAAGAGAGAGAGATAGGTTTTAAAGGATGTAAGGAAACTTTACGAAAACTCATACTATCCATGGGGTTTGCATTCAAAAAATGTAAAGATAAACGGAAATATCTAATAGAACGCTCTGATATAGTAGCCCGTTATTTACCTGAACGAAATATGGTTCCATACTCATTACACTGTCCACAAATGTTGGCAAGATGTAAACGTGTCAGGAGTTTATACAAATAGCAGTGCAGGTCAACGACTTGTAGTAGCCCATGCTGGTGGTAATGATGGTTTTATACCGGGTGCTTTCCTCATATATGATGTCCGGAGTCCGGCCACTTTAAAATGCTAAGGTAAGAAATGTATATCAAATGAATTATTGTATAAAATACGGTACCTACTTTAGTTTACGTTACTTTCGATTCATGTTCTCTCCTTTACGAACACCGATTTTGTGGTGTGTTTTCTGAGTAGATTCCTATATGCAAGCTTATGATAAAATAAAACTAAACAATAAATTCAACTATAATATATACGAACATATACTGTAACATATAAAGCGTGTTAATAATAATGAAACAAGAGCGCAGTTCAGCATGTGCTTCATTTTGCATCTGATGCGGACTTTACAACACGGCCTGTGTTGTGAAGCGAATCGCAGCGCCACCAAACAAAACGGTTCCCGCCTTGGTCGCGTAGTATACAAAAAACCCACAACAACAACACACATACACAACACATCTAACCACCCCACAGAACACAAACAAGCTGCATTCCGAACAATGGTACACAGACTACTCAACATACCAATGAACCAACAGGATTACAACGAAAAACTAAACATAATTAAATACACAGCACAAGAAAACGGATACAACCCCAACATAATAGACAACATAATACGTAAGACAAAACAAAACCACGAAAAACAGAAGAATAAAACACAAACACAAGAACATAAAAATACATCACACTAACATACGAAAACAAAAACACACATAAAATTGCAACCTCATTCAAGAAATTAAACTACAACATCGCATACAGAACAAATAACACTCTAAAAAAAACATCTCAACACACAAACAACACAAACAAACAAATACAAACTCAAATGTAACACCTGCAACAACTTCTACATAGGACAGACAGGCAGATCATTTCAAACACGTTACAAAGAACACATCACAGCCATAACAAAATTACAAAACACCTCCACATATGCAGAACACATCATAAATGCCAACCACAACTACAGAGACATGAACACAGACATGGAAATACTGCACATCCAATCAAAAAGCCAGAAACTCAACACACTAGAACAATATGAAATATACAGACACACGAAAACACACCCCAACGATATTCTCAACACACAACTCAATTTCAAAACACATACGAGTACACTCTTTGACTCTACACTAAGAACGCACCCACACAGGAAACAAGAGGTGCCAAGACCAACAACGACCAGTTCCGAAGATGACCGAAAATAGGGTGAAACATGTTAACAAGGTACGTTAATAATATTTAACACAAGAAAGTTCTTATCATACATATTCCGAAGTGATACAGTGTTAAAAGTTGTAATCAAGATGTATAGGAAAAAACAATACATGCCTTACATTTTATCGACGACTGAATTCAATTACTAATTTCTTAATTTATACCAATTATATGCACATCTTAAAAATATTGACAAGAATATTGTACTTAATACAACTGCATATTAAATGTATACCAATTCCTTGGATATAAGCATTTAAACATATATCAATATTATTAGCAATGGTGAACAAGAGAAGAATCCAGAGCAGAAGAAGTTATCAGGTGATGGACATCATTAAAATATATAGATCGTGCGGAGTGACTGAAAGGAAATTGGAAAATAAGGAAGACTGGATAATGATCGGTTTATAACGAAAGACTACATGGTTCTTTGATAAGCAATTCACTATTTTATAAATTTTATAATAACAGGTCTTACTTTTGTCTTTTGTTTTTTGTTTTTAGCAACACGCAGTTTCAATTGACGCCAATGGCTTCGATTTATCTGTGATACCTTTCTTTTTATTTTCCGTCCCACAGAAGTCTTTCTTATAGTTCCCAACATCTCCCGGGCGTCCAAACATTGAAGTATGTCAGCTTGGTTAGTAGAACGTTAAGAGACATCATTTAATCTATTCTCTCCTTCCTTCAGAGTTCCACCGGTTACAGTTCTACCTTTTTGGCTAGCCAGGGGGCAGTCATCGTTATTAACTTTATTCTTTTTGTTTCTTTCCGTTCGTTTTTTTTATTTCTAATTTCTAAGTTTCTTACCGTTAACGCTTCTCAGTGGAATATCCCCTCCACCACAGAATTTTGACATTGTATTGTTAATTTGTTTCTATGCATCTATTATGTGTAGCTTCAGTTTTGTCTTATAGATTTGACACAGTATCAAATTTTTGTAACGTAGTGTCTCTCATTCTCGTATTTTGTAATATTAATTATTCTTGTCATGTCTAAGAAGATTTATTTCACTTATTGAGATCTTATGAATTCTTGTAAATTATTCAATTCTCATAAAATTTTTAGCTATTTTTGTGGCAAAGATTTTTGGCTTACAAGCTGTGAAGAGCCTTCCCCGCTCCCATCGAACAGAACATTTTGGCTTTTCCGATTATGGTTACAAGAATGAAGCGTAACATTAAGATTCCAATATTGGCTCATATGCCGTGCATAAAAACGTTTCCGACTCTACTTTGCACGCTCTGTTTTATTTACAATTCGCAACCTAGATAACTTATGTTCAATATTCTTTGTGGAAGATAATTTTCTATCACTTCTTTTATCATGTTAATTAGCTAGTTAGTATTTATTTCTTTTCCTTCCTTTCCTCTTTTTTGTTTTCTTGATCACCAGAAGAATTTATTATCATACCCATTTTATTGTGAATTTTATTTAATTTTCGTATTTTTTTCTTTTCTATTATTATTTTATTACATTCTATTTTGTTGTAATTCTTCCTTACGTTTTCTCTGTTAACTATTTGTACTGAGTTCATTTTATTACATTCCAATTTTTAGATCTGTATTTTATTTTTTTTCTATTGTGGTATTATTTTGATGTTGCTTAGTGTCGATTTTGTTATGCTGTTTTTTTTGTAACATGTTAGTATCCTGTTCTTTAACTTTTTGTTAAATTTTCACTGCTTGTATACTTTGTGACCTGATGGAATGTAAGTGAAGACTCTATGGCCTTAACCCTACCAGCATAAATAATAATAATAATAATAATAATAATAATAATAATAATAATAATAATAATAATAATAATAGTTATAGGAGAATGGAGAAAGTTACACAATACAGAACTGCACGTATTGTATTCTTCAACTGACATAATTAGGAACATTAAATCCAAAGTAATTCAGAGTCTATACTTCAGAACACAGATAAAAATAGGAACAGACTACACCAGTAATAAACAAATAAAAACTAACCAAGGAGTTTAAACAGGGCTGTCCACTGTCCCCTGCGCTGTTTAGTATATATATTGACAATGTCATTAGATAATGGCAAGAACAACTAAATAATCATCTTAAAATTGATGACGAAGTCTTGAACACTATATTGTTCGCAGACGATCAAGTAATTTTTAATAACACTGAGGACGAATCACAAGTTGCTGCTCATAAATTGAATGAACTCGCAAGTAAATATAATATGAGTATTTCTGAGAAGAAAACCAAAGCAATGGCCTTCGAAGCTACAAATCATAAAAGAAGCAAACTAATGATTAATAAAAAATTAATAGAGCAGGTAAATAACTTCAATTATCTAGGATTCAACGTATCTTACTGTCATAAGAACGATATAAACATAAAATTAAATATATTTTATAACATGTGCGGAACTATAAGAAGAACGTTGAAAAATAAAACACTAAAATCCACACAGCTAAAATTTTATAAAACAATGGCAGTACCAATGCTGACATACGCGTGCGAAAATTGGACACTTAACAGATCAAATAAAAGAAGAACAGAGGTACAGCTGAAATGAAGTTCTTACTTTCAGTAGCAGGCTATACATTATTAGACAAGGAATATAATGAAGAGATCAGAAGAGAATTAAATATTTTTAACCTGACAGAAAGAATTCAAAGTCTAAGATCTAATTGGCTACAGCACATAGAAAGAGTGCCACCCTACAGGCTTCCACTGATTTTCCTCCACTACCAACCTAAAGGTAGAAGGAATGTTGGGCGTCCGATGACAAGGTGGAGAGACTCGATCTCTTGATGTGGAAACAGGCCTAAGGCCTAATTCCATGATGTAGAAGAAGACGAAATCCAGACGTCTGAGATGGGCAGGGCATGTAGCACGTATGGCCGAATCAAGAAATGCATATAGAGTGTTAGTTGGGAAGCCGGAGGGAATAAGACCTTTGGGGAGGCCGAGACGTATATGGGAGGATAATATTAAAATGGATTTGAGAGAGGTGGGATATGATTGTAGGGACTGGATTAATCTTGCTCAGGATGGCTTATGTGAGGGCGGCAATGAACCTCCGGGTTTCATAAAAGCCATAAGTAGTAGTAATTATTATTATTATTATTATTATTATTATTATTATTATTATTATTATTATTATTATTATTATTATTTATAGATGACATATGTAAAAGAATAAGTTCACACTACCTGTTATTTGCTGATGATCTCAAAATCTTTCGCTCAATAAATAGTTCTGCCGATTGCCTAACTCTTCAAAATGACATTAACTCTATTGAACTTTGGTCTGACAATAATGGAATGAAAATTAATGAAACAAAAACTTTTGTCATTTCGTACTCACGAAAAACTACTTCCATAAAATTTAATTATTCTCTTAATAACGTCTGTATTATTAGGAAAAATTCTATTAAAGATCTTGGTGTACTACTCGATTCTAAATTATACTTTCATGATCATGTTCAATATATTTATAATCATTCAATAAGAATGCTTGGTTTAATAAGGTCTACAACTTATTCTTTTTCTACTCCAGAGTTACTATTAATTCTATACTTTACTTTGGTTCGATCTAAACTTGAATATGCATCTGTAGCCTGGAATTCCATTACTTCAACTGATTCGGTTAAATTGGAAAATATTCAAAGAAAATTTATTTCCTTATGTGCTTTTCGATTTATACCCAATTCCTCTGACTTTAACCATGAGATTACCTGTAAATATTTTAACTGTTGTAGTCTTTATTCTAGACGTCAAAATCTTGATTATCAATTTTTTTGCAAAGTTATTAAGGGTGATATTGATTGTGAGTCTATCATAAACAATATCAGCCTTCGTATTCCTACAAAAGGTTTAAGATTTCAAAAACATTTTTATAACAGAAATTCAAAATCACTTTTTCCAGTCAGTAGATGCATAAAATATGCCAATTTGCATGGGCATAATTTAGATCCTTTTAAGGTATAGTTTCGTTTTGATTATTAGTATTTACTGTTCTTGTTCTCAATTTTATTTATGTATTTATAAATAAATAAAAATTGCCTATTATTATTATTATTATTATTTTAAAACTAATTATTTTATACTTTTATCTCGACATTCTAACATAATCGCGATATCAGAAAACGCTTTCTAACACTTCTCCTCTGTTCACTTCTTCCATCGAATTTTAATTCGTATCTTGTACGTCCTTATCGTACAAAACCGACAGGATTACACACATTCTGTTTGTTCTCTGAGTCATATGGGATATGGCTTATAAGTCTGTGGTGCTGATAGAAGTTTAGTATCTTAATATGACTTCATCCAGCACACAGAAGTGATATCTGAGGACGCCTGGCAGTAAATAACTCCCGGAGTTCATACATATATTACTGCAGAGCATATGGGCAAAATTGAGAGAAACGTCAAAAACAACATCGTAAAGTTTTATTAACTTGTGACCTTGCAATTAGAATGCATAGAAGTTGTACCATAATATGCGGGAAGTACTACGCAGTGTAACGGAGGCCATGAACATTGATGCTCGTGTAAATGTATGTATGAATTCACCTTGTTTTCGAGTTTCAGCAATTTATGTACTTCACCGTCTGTCTGATTATTTTTGCAATGCTGGAAATAACACTCTTGTTCTGATGCAAGCCATCATAAAACTCTTCAGTCGTTCCCATATTAAAGTTGTTTATTAAATCCGTTGGTAGCTTCGATCCATAGGTCAGCGCAGAATTTCAGTCTCAGTGATGCTTGTAACATTTTGCCTTATAGGCTTTAGTTGAGTCATTGAATATCATTACCTCATTATTATTAGAAATAAACACTGAAATATGACGTGTGTTATTTTACTGTACTAACAATTTGTTGCCAAATTATGGCAGTATGCCCCCATAGATGGGGTAAGTTGGCTTACTTATCGAAGTTAAAATGACTTACTGGTTCTTGGTTATCTTGATAAGCTATGGTTACGTATATTTCATTTTACAAATCTAACTAAAGAATGAACCTTTAATACAGGTACAATTCCATTATAATATTACATACATACATACATACATATGTGTTCTGCCCATATGCAGGTCTTTCACTGAAAACCCAGCATTCTTCAATCTTTCTTATTTCTTGTCTTCCTCATAGTCTCCGCATATGATCCACCCATATATCTTAATGTCGTCTATCATCTGATATCTTCTTCTGTCCTGAACTCTTCTCCCTTTCACCATTCCTTCCAGTGCATCCTTCAGTAGGCAGTTTCTTCTCAGCCAGTGACCCAACCAATTCCTTTTTTCTCTTTCTGATCAGATTCAGTATCATTCTTTCTTCATCCACTCTTTTCAAGACAACTTCATTTCTTATTCTGTCTGTCCACTTCACACGCTCCATTCTTCTCCATCCCTACATTCCAAATGCAGTCGACCTGGTTGGCGAGTTGGTATAGCGCTGGCCTTCTATGCCCAAGGTTGCGGGTTCGATCCCGGGCCAGGTCGATGGCATTTAAGTGTGCTTAAATGCGATAGGCTCATGTCAGTAGATTTACTGGCATGTAAAAGAACTCCTGCGGGAAAAAATTTCCGGTACATCCGGCAACGCTGATATAACCTCTGCAGTTGCGAGCGTCGTTAAATAAAACATAACATTTAACATCTCAAATGCTTCTAGTCATTTCTCTTCATTTCGTCGTAACGGCCACGTTTCTGCTCCATACAATGTCACATTCCACACAAAGCACTTCACTAATCTCTTCCTTAGTTCTTTTTCCAGAGATCCGTAGAAGATGCTCCTTTTTCCATTAAAAGGTTCCTTTGCGATTGCTCTCCTCCTTTTGACTTCCTGGCAGCAGCTCATGTTACTGCTTATAGTACATCCCAAGTATCTGAAGCTGTCCACTTGTTCTACTGCCTCATTTAGAATTCGGTCTCACATAAAAGTTAGATTCCAAAAATGTGCCAATTAGATCCGTATACCCTTATCAGTATAATCATCATCATCAACATCCCTATCCTCCCTATCCCCACAATCATCAGTTTCAGAGATACATTCCCAGTCACCGACACATTAACAATCATCGATGTTTACGTAATCACCGACGCAGTAAAGCGACGTATATACAAATTTTCGAATTTATGTCAATGAAATCCTGTAAGTCCTCGAAGTTCTCGTTCCTTATTGATTTATTTTCTTTAATGATCTTCCTTTCCTCTCATTAATTGATATTTTTGCAACATTTTCTTCTTTTTATTTCTCTAGCTCTACTTTTTTTCTTTTAGTTTGTATTTTTCTTTGTATTCTTTGAGTTTTTATTTTCCTTCTCACTTTGTTCATCTTTCTGCATATCGTTCAAATTTCTTCCTTTAGTTCATGTCTTATTAATTTTCTTTCTTTGTCATCCTCCATTAATCTCATCCTTCTTTTCTTTCTTTTTTCTTCCCTTCCATCCTATTTTTCCTTCTCTTTTTCCCCCATTTCTCAGTTATTTTCTACTTCCCTTTTCATTATTTCTAGGTGTATTTATTCACTCTTTAATAATTTATTTTCTTTCTCCGGCCTTCGTTTAGTCCTTTCAATTCTTTATTTCTACCATAATTCCTATCCGTCCACCCAGCCACCTTTATACCTATTTCTTTACTATTACGGTTATTGGTCTTCTGCGCTCACGCACACTCACACAGAAAGTCGTATAGGCAGAACACATGGAAGTGTTGATTAATACAAAAATAAGACAGTTTCCTGAAACAAAATCTCCAGCATCATATTCATCTCCATTGCCTAAATCTACAGTATCTGCTAGAAGTTTATAGCGAGCTGCTAAACAAATAAATACTGACTGGGTTGCAGGAGGATTAATTCTTCCTCGAAGCGGATGTTTTCTCAGTTTTCAGGCGGTGAGATAAGTTTAATATCATGACATCACAAGTACAGTCATAGAACGCAAAAAGAGAGCAATCTTCTGCATGATTGAACATGGAGCAGCTAATTTAGTGGAGGAAAGATAATTTAAGGGATGAAAGAAATAATATCTAGGGATAAGAAAATTAACTAGAGAGAATAAGATGGAAGGGAAGATCATTTAGTAGAGGGAAGAGAATTAAGGAGAAGGAAGAGGAATAAGGAGAGGGATGATAATAAAGGAGAGGAGAGAGAATTTAGGAGAAAGGACAGAATTTAAGAGGGGGGAGAAAATTTAAGAAAGGGGAGAGAATTAAGGAGCGGAGAGAGAATTGGTGAAGGTTAAGAGAATTAACGACAAATAAAAGAATTGGAGCGAAAAAATAAAATTGAGGGGATGATAGTTAAGGAGAGGTAAAAGAATTAAGAATAGAAAAATTATTCAAGGAAAGAAAAGAAAATTAAAGCGAGAATAGTAGTAAAGAGAAAAAATAGCTGCAATGAGCGAAATGGGAACTTGAGAGAGAAATAAATGTAGGACAAAAATGAAGGGAAATTCAAAGAAAAAGAAAACAAAAACAGAATAGGAGAAAAAAGAAAATGGAGAAAGTAGAGAAAATGGAATCAGGAAGGAGAGGATCGAAGGAATGGGAGGAAAAGCGGAATGGGGTAATGAGGAAAGAAAAGGTAAACAATTACGACGAGGAAAGAATAAGTGGTCAGAAAAAAAAATCATAAATTGTTTTTTATTTAACGACGCCGAGGTTATATCACCGTCCCCGGTGTGCCGGAATTTGGTCCCGCAGGAGTTCTTTTACATGCCAGTAAATCTACTGTCGTGAGCCTCTCGCATTTAAGCGCACTTAAATGCCACCGCCATGGGCAGGGATCGAACCCGTAACGTCGGGTACAGGTAAGCACCCTACCGACTTTGTCACCCAGGTCGACTTAAAAAAAAGAAGGAAAAAAGAAATGGAAGATAATAAAGAAGGCAATAAAATAAAAAATTGAAGAAGTAAAGGACGAAAGGACACAAGTTAAAGAGAAGGGAAGGAAGAAGGGGAGAAGGAAAGAGAAGGTAAATTGCAAGGAATATAAATGAAAAAAAAAACTTAAAAGGGAAACAGAATGTGAAACAAAATAGACATGAGGAAGAAAGAACAGTAGGTATATACGCGATAGGCTTGAAGCAACTGCAGAAATGAAACTGATAGTGAAGAGGTAGTAGCTGAAAGAGACACTAGACTAGAACAATCTTCGAAAGTGATACTGATAACAGAATGGCGTTTTCAGGATGCCATGAACCGGAGAATTATGACTACAAAAGGGTACTGTTCCAAACTGTGGACATCATGATAAATGCACACATTTATGCGGGACAGACAAACCTGGAAACGAAATAGGACTGTGTTCACACACAGTGAACCGTTAGGCTGCAGTGCATTCGGAGTTGTATAGCGTACGGCCAGTAAAAGCAAAAACAAAAGCAAATCTCTTGTTCCGTTACTCTGACATGGCGCAATAAGGCATTCGCTGCAGTGCGATAGAAGCTTGACATGGTTAATAAATTTAGCAACGCTTTATTTTCTGATAGAGCACAACTTCCAGAATTGCTTTATTTTTAGTGCCAATAAAATCTGAAGACCGCCTCTAGCAAATGGGAGCTTCTGACGTACCAGGAAATAGGTGCTGTTGTTTTATTGAGTTACGTTTCGGCGTATAAAAACGTAATGCACGCGTTTCGCTTCCAAATTATGCTCAGGGCTACGCTGAAACTACACATTGCACTAAATGGTGTCATGAAGCTCTTTCTGTATTCAAAGTAATTCAGTGTATTCCGGGTTTACATTAGAACAAGCAGACGTCTCAATTGCAACTCATGCGAGAGAACTAAGCTATTACACAATATACTGATCGAAGTAGCTGACATTTCACGAAACTTCATAAACACATAATGCGAAAATTACACTGTTTCGTATACCTTACACAGATAAATAATATCGCACTCTAATAATAATAATAATAATAATAATAATAATAATAATAATAATAATGATAATAATAATAATAATAATAATTACAAATGGCTTTTAAGGTAGGCTACCCGCAGGTTCATTGCCGCCCTCACATAAGCCCGCCATCGGACCCTATCTTGTGCAAGATTAATCCAGTCTCTATCATCATATCCCACCTCCCTCAAATCCATTTTAATATTATCTTCCCATCTACGTCTCGGCCTCCCAAAAGGTCTTTATCCCTCCGATCTCCCAACTAACACTCTATATACATTTCTGGATTCGCCCATACGTGCTACATACCCTGCCCATCTCAAACGTCTGGATTTAATGTTTCTAATTATGTCAGGTGAAGAAAACAATGCGTGCAGTTCTGCGTTGTGTAACTTTCTCCATTCCACTGTAACTTCATCCCTCTTAGCCCCAAATATTTTCCTCAGAACCTTATTCTCAAAAACCCTTAATTACTGTTCCTCTCTGAGAGTGAGAGTCCAAGTTTCACAACCATACAGAACAACTGGTAATATAACTATTTTATAAATTCTAACTTTTAGATTTTTGACAGCAGACTAAATGACAAAGCTTCTCAACAGAATAATAACAGGCATTTCCCAAATTTATTCTGCGTTTAATTTCCTCCCGAGTGTCATTTATATTTGTTACTGTTGCTCCAAGATATTTGAATTTTTCAACCTCTTCTGGTCACGAGACATAATCATATACTTTGTCTTTTTGGGTTTTAGTTCCAAACCTATGGCTTTACTTGTTTCAAGTAAAATTCCAGTGTTTTCTCTAATCGCTTGTGAATTATTATTATTATTATTATTATTATTATTATTATTATTATTATTATTCAAATATCTTAAATATACGGTGATTTTAATAAGGTATTCGGCTTCATTGACCAGTGCTTTCCTTCCCTCATCCACTTCTTCCACTCATTCTCCCTATAACCATTTATTCTTTCCTTTCATCATTCATCCTCTTACTGACGCATTTTTGCTTCCTCCTTCCTCCATTCCCTCCTCCTCTGCTTTCTTTTTTCATTCTCTCCTCACCTTCCTTCATCCATTTTTTCCCCACTCTCTCCCTACAACCATTCCTTCTTTCTTTCCAAAGTTCATTTTTTTAATAATGCATTTTTACTTCCATCAACCAATTCCTCCTTCCCCATTTTTTCCTCCTCTCCTTTCTTTTTTCATTCTCTCCTTCTCACTTTCCTTCTCTCATCCATTTCTTTCACATTTTCTCCGTATAACCATTTATTCTTTACTTCCTACGTTCATTCTTTCACTAATCCCTGTTTTCGTTTCATCAACTATTTCCCTTTTTCTACATTTTCTCCGCTCTTTCCTTCGTCCATTCTATCCTTCTCTCCTTTCCCCGTTCAATCCCTTCTCCTCTCCTTTCTTCCTCCGTTCCCTCCTCTCCTTTCCTCCTTCAATCTCTCATCTCCTTCCTTCGTCCATTCCCTCCTCTGCTTCCTTCGTCCATTCCTTCCTCTCCTTTCTTCCTCCTCCCCTTCCCTTCTTTCCTTCCTTCATCCATTCCTCCTCCTCTCCTTTCTTGCGTCATTCGCTCTTTCTCTCTGTCCTTCGTCCATTTCCTCCTTTCTTCCTTCATCCCCTCCTCTAATTTCTTCCTTCATTTCATCCATCTCTCCTCCTTCTGTCCATTCCATCTTCCTCCCCTTCATCCATCCGCTCCTCGTCCCCATTCTTCGTCCATTCCCTCCTACTCTCCTTCCTCCGTCCATTCCCGTCCCTCTCATTCCTTCGTCAATTACCTTCTCCTCTCCTTCCTTTGTCCATTCTCTCCTCTCCTTTCTCCCTCAATTCCCTTCTCGCGTTCCTTCGTCAATTCCCTCCTCCTCGCCTTCCTTCGTCCATTCCTTCCTTCCTTCGTCCAGTCCCTCCTTCCTTCGTTCATTTCCTTCCTTCCTTCGTCCAGTCCCTCCTTCCTTCTTCCATTTCCTCCTTCCATCTTCCATTTCCTCCTTCCATCTTCCATTTCATCCTTCCTTCTTCCATTCCATCCTTCCTTCTTCCATTTCCTCCTTCCTTCTTCCATTCCCTTCATCCTTCTTCGATTTCCTCCTTCCATCTTCCATTCCCTTCATCCTTCTTCCATTTTCTCCTTCCATCTTCCATTCCCTCCTTCCTTCTTCCATTTCCTCCTTCCATCTTCCATTCCCTCCTTCCATCTTCCACTTCCTCCTTCCTTCTTCCAATTCCTCCTTCCTTCTTCCATTCCCTCCTTCCTTCTTTCATTTCCTCCTTCCTTCTTCCATTCCCTTAATCCTTCTTCCATTTCCTCCTTCCTTCTTCCATTCCCTCCTTCCTTCTTTCATTTCCTCCTTCCTTCTTCCATTTCCTCTTTCCATCTTCCATTTCCTCTTTCCATCTTCCATTTTCTCCTTCCATTCCTCCTTCCTTCTTTCATTTCCTCCTTCCATCTTCCATTCCTTCCTTCCTTCTTCCATTCCCTCCTTCCTTCTTCCACTTCCTCCTTCCTTCTTTCACTTCCTCCTTCCTTCTTCCACTTCCTCCTTCCATCTTCCATTCCCTCCTTCCATCTTTCATTCCCTCCTTCCTTCTTCCATTTCCTCCTTCCTTCTTCTATTTCCTTCATCCTTCTTCCATTTCCTCCTTCCATCTTCCATTTCCTCCTTCCATTCCCTCCTTTCTTCTTCCACTTCCCCCTTCTTCCATTCTCTCCTTCTTCCATTTCCTCCTTCCATCTTCCATTCCCTCCTTCCTTCTTCCATTTCCTCTTTCCATCTTCCATTTTCTCCTTCTTCCATTCCTCATTCCTTCTTCCATTTCCTCCTTCCTTCTTCCATTTCCTCCTTCCTTCTTCCATTTCCTCCTTTCATCTTCCATTTCCTCCTTCCTTCTTCCACTTCCTCTTTCCTTCTTCCATTCCCTCCTTCCTTCTTTCATTTCCTCCTTCCTTCTTTCATTTCCTCCTTCCTTCTTCCATTCCCTTCATCCTTCTTCCATTTCCTCCTTCCTTCTTCCATTTTCCCCTTCCTTCTTCCATTTCCTCCTTCCATCTTCCATTCCCTCCTTCCTTCTTCCATTTCCTCTATCTATCTTCCATTTTTTCCTTCTTCCATACCTCCTTCCTTCTTCCATTTCCTCCTTCCATCTTCCATTCCCTCCTTCCTTCTTCCATTTCCTCTATCTATCTTCCATTTTCTCCTTCTTCCATACCTCGTTCCTTCTTTCATTTCCTCCTTCCATCTTCCATTCCCTCCTTCTTTCTTCCATTCCCTCCTTCCTTATTCCATTTCCTTCTTCCTTCTTCCATTCCCTATTTCTCTCCATCCTTCGTCCATTCCGTCCTTCATTCCTGTCTTCGTCCATTCCCTCCAGTCTTCCATCCTTCCATTACCACCTTCTTTCATTCATTCCTTTATCAATTTTTTTCCGTCCTTCATCAATTTTTTCTTCCTTTCATCCAATTCTTGCATCCTCTCTCCATATATCCATTCCGTATTTCCTTTCCTCCTCCTTCCTCGTCCCTTCCTCCACATATTCGCCTACCCACTCAATAAAAACACTGATTACTTTACATCCATTTCTCAGTGAACTGTAAATAATCATTCCCCAAAGGGATTGTGGGTATATCCAATATGTAGGCTGCAGTAATTCTGTTTGTCGAGTCTGTTTGGAAATGACTTTTATATATTTTGCTGAACCGCCAACAAAGAACGAGCGCAGAAACCCTACGAATCAACGGTAGCGAAAACATTCGCAAACCTGACCTTGCTAACAGCAGTAGTGTCATCCCACTCAGTATAATTTTCTGATCCGCTGCATGTTGTCTGTACTTCATCAACACACGGTGGCAACCTATTACTGTATCCACGGCAGCTCGATATAATGCGACGAATACATTAATTTCATGTCACTCAGGTAATGGACTTTATTCATCTGCGGAACAATGAGCAGCATACAGACACTTTCCATGAAAACGCATCGCAGTGATACTATGAATTCAGTTCCTGTCCAAAATTTAACATCACCTACATCAAAGTAGAGGCAAATTTACCCGGTCCCTTTCGTAAAAAACATTCCGCACTATCCACATATTTTTTTGACGCGGATATGTCTAACAGTTCGGTCCAGTAATAGGATGCCATTCCCAGAAAGTCGACAGACACATTTTCAGACCAGTTTTGTTGCACCTATAATTTCTAAACTACGCCACATATTCCAATGAACTAAACGGAGATCGACAAAGGATCAATGTATCCAACACGAACTGAGTTAAGGCTGGTTCACAATAAACCGGGAACGGAAACGAGAACGATAACGGAAATAATGTTAAAATAAATGTATTTAACATTATTTACGTTCTCGTTCTCGTTTCCGTTCCCGGTTTATCGTGCATCAGCCTTTAGAGCGGGTAAAGTCATCTAGCGATATGCGGGAAAAGTTCAGGCACGAAGCAGCCGAAGCAGTGTAAGTCGAGAATACGAAGAGATGGAATTTAGGTAGTGGTATCAAACGATTCGCAACTAACCAGTCTGCAATCTAAATTGTGCAACAATCAGAAGTCGACAAGTTAAATTGTGAAAAATCGCTAGTCAATTTGAATGAAGAGACAAAATTTAAAATATCGAGAATTTGCAGCGGAAATGAAAGCGCATATACAAGCAACGGGTAACAAAATATTGAGCACTACTGTTACTATAACAACAGACATGTTTACTCTCAATGCATACAAGATGGTGACCTGTTACAAATAATATTATGCTTAAAAAAAATTCTGACGAAAACGAGGACAATTATGACAAAAGAAAGGGCAATTCTGACAAAAATAAAGCCAATTTTGAAGAAAAATTACAAAAGAAGTCAATTCTGACAAAAACAGGGATAATTGTGACAAAAACAAACACAATTCTTACAAAACAAGGACAATTCTGACAACAACAAGCAGAATTCTGACAAAAACAAACACAATTCTGACAAAAAGCAAAATTTTCACAAAAACAAACACAATTGTGACAAAAAAAGCAGAATTCTGACTAAAACAAGCATAATTTTGACAAAAAAACAAAAATAATTACGACAAAAAAGTGCAACGATAACAAAAAAGCACAATTCTAACTAAAAGAAACACAATTCTGACAAAAAAAAACAATTTTCACAAAACCAAACACAATAATTGTGACAAAACAAGCAGAATACTGACTAAAAGAAGCATAATTTTGACGAAAACAAAGATAATTACGACAAAAACCAGGAGCAATTATTACAAAAACAAGGACAATTCTCACAAAAGAAGCCAATTCTGACAAAAACAGGGACAATTCTAACATAAACTAGGGAAACTGACAAAAACAAGGAAATTGTGACAAAACAAGGACAACTCTGACAAAACAAGGACAACTCTGACAAAAACAAGCACAATTCTAACAAAAAATTGGCAAAACCAAGCACAAATCTGACAAAAACAAACAATTCAGATGAAACAAGCAGAATTCTGACTAAAAAATGCAGAATTTTGACAAAAACAAAGATAATTATGCAAAAACAAGAGCAATTCTGTCAAAAACCAGGAGACTTCTGACAAAAACAAGGACAATTTTGACAATAACAAGGACAATTCTGACGAAAACAAAGACAATTCTGACGAAAACAAGGACAATTCTGACAAACAATTACGATAGAACATAAAGGAAAACTATGCGGACAAATATCACGCAGAAAATAAAATATGATAATGAGCAAGTTCATTATGACGATAATTTTTACAATGATGTTGTGAATGGTGCTAATGATAATTCAGTTAATAAGTTCACTTGTTCCCAACTGTAGTTAGTCGCAGCAAGTAAACAGCCGCGGGGTCAATTCCCTCATCTCCACACCTCTGAACTTCCCAACAGTGAGCGGGAAGGATGGACATCCTATGCCCCTGCGACGCGCCCTGCTGTTACCCGCACAACACGACACCACACCCCCACGCACTAATCGCCTAATTGGATTATTAGCTGGGACATATTACAGGAACTTCCTGCGCAAAATACTTCATATTCCAATTACGATTTAAACACCACCGCGTTTACATAATGCATGCAGCGCTATATCCGGCCAGAATTTCATGCGAAAATGTACAGCAGAGAACTTCTGTCTGGTTAGTGGAACCATATGAATAACATTAATTAACTACAGTAACCGTTGGATAAACATGCCGATGCAAATCAACAGCAAATGGAGGCAATCCATGTTATAAACAACAATAAACGTTATTCTTTAATTAATGTTACTTTTAAAATACGTTGAATGTTTCAGAGAGCATGGGATACTAAATATGTAAATGTAGTCATTTTCGTCCTTTATAAACTACAAAGGCTATAAACAGATTAATTAAATCAAAACTGTTATTGTAATTATTTCTCTCTCTTTACGATAACAGAGGTTAGTCACAGCCACAAATACTTTGATTTGTATTAATTATTTCAAATTCCTTTTGACTTCCATATTATTCAAAATATGTTTCAGTGTAATGGATCTGTTATAATTGACACAATGTAACCAAGCAGGGTAATAATAATACTTTATTTATCGTCCATTTTGTATTATAATCACATAAAGTGATTATTGTAATGGAAAGTGTTTATTGGAATTTTGATTTAAATTACAGCTTATATGGTAATTTGAATTGCAATTCTTTATAATATGTCTGTTTTCAATGACAAAGGCTGTGAAGGGACGATGAATTGGTAACTATAACAAACTCTTTATTAAATATTCCTATCATATTACGGTTGAAATGACATTTACATTTGTTATTCTGCTTTTCTGTAAATACAGGGTGGAAGTAAAATAACAAGGCAAATTATCAGGATGAATAATTCATGTTGCATATTAGAAGTCTAGAATCATTTAGTGTAAAGTTTACAGTTTGTGGCCAAGAAGTTATGCCCGGCGGTAGCCCATGGTTTGTTTACATTGAAGTTCACGCGAGGTTGTGCGAGGTTACGGCTCTGCTGAACATTTGAACTTAATTATCTAATTAACCGTGCATTTCACAACAAAATAGGCTATAACATAGGTTTTTTCATAGTTAAAGGTTGTTCTCAACGTTTCTTGAATAAGACTTCCATTCTGTATAGAGCAGAGATGGGCACCGTGCCTCACTTGAGAATTTGTGCCTCACTGACCTTCACAGAGCTTATCGCTCTGACATCATCTTCACAGTCCCCGTTCCTCCCTCACGTAGCTCCTAGGCGTGGGCAGGTTCTATATCAGTTTCATAAGCAATATCAGTGGTGGCATAATGGCATTATCAAAGCAGTGTGTACGCGTTAGAAAACGATTATTTCATGAGAAATGGGAGGAAGAGTTTTTTTGCTGTTTGGAAGGGGAGAACAAACGATGTATGTTATGCTCTAAAATCCTATTAGGCATTAATAAATTTAATATACAACGACATTACTCCTTATATCATAAAGAACATGCTGAATTAGAAGGCAAGACAAATTAAATGTTATTTTTCGTACTATTCCGAAGAAAATTTATGATCTTAACATTTGCATAGTGTAATAAATACGACATTACACCTTAAACACGCTGCATTAAAAGGTACGAGGAATTAAATGTTGTCTGTACGTATTATTTCCAAAAGAAATTTATAAAAAAAATTATAAAATGTGCGTAGAAAACGAAATGTGATTTTGTGAAATTATTTTAGGTCGAGAACGTGCAAATCTATTAAGTAATCTTGAGAAACGCGAGAATATTCAAGAAAATAAACGTAGACAACGTGATGGAATATTATTGGCTAATTACGCAATTTCTCGCCTGTGATTTAAATCAATTCAGCGACGGAGAAACAGTAAAGTGGTTTATGATTAAAGCTGCCGAATTAATTTGTCAAATTGAATAAACGTTTTCGAGTCTCTCACGTTAACCAAGCGTTTTCCTAATAATTCGCCACTGACCGCCTTAGCGATTACGATAAGGTGACGCAGGTCACAGCAGTTTATATTTCCCATCCTACGCTGCAGTCTCCTCTCCTAGTAAACAAACTATTTTAAATCGAGTGCCTCACGTAACCGAAAATTGTGTATGGTATAGAGGCTATTGCTTGTTACACATCACGCGATTGATCACATAATCCTTTCTTCGGACAACCAATATTCTTTGTTTCTTCCAGCCTATAATGCATTATTTTCTTACTGATTCTTTCTTCGTCCAGTCGTTCAACATGCTGTATCCACAAGTTTCTGTATTTGTTGATTATGTTATGTGGGGCGTCAATGTTTAAATTCATTTCTAATTTCAATATTCCTTTTCCTACCCAATACAGCAGCCTGTATCTTGCTGAATTTCTCAGAAATAAAATTTCATTTTGTGTCCTGTAGCCTTGATACACCTATTTTTCTTACTGTCCATGTTTCGCTACCATACAAGATGTCGACACTGCCATCAATTTATAGTAGGTACTTCTTTAGGGTACCTTTCCCTACTTTTTTATGTAGAATGACTTCTATCTCATAGTTCTCGGAAGTGGCATTTCGGAGTTAGACGTAAAGAAAATGTGTAACGCAGAAACATCGCTGTTATAGAAACTGAGAACGGCGTAATATACGGTTCGAAGTAGGAAGGACGTGGGAACACGACTGTGAAAGTTTTGATCGCGCACTGCGCTCCTAGCGGAGCGGGGATATGTTGGAGTTACCAAAATCGTGCTCGCGCGGGAAGAGTCACCTTCCACTTCTTCCTGAGCGATCGACTTCGAGCCCAACTGACACAGGTTATCTCTCTATCAGCACTTGTATATCATGTATGTATTGTATAAAAAAAATTCACATCTTCATTTTTTTTTTTTTTAATTTCTTGACCCAAAACTTCTCCGTTCTCATCGCATGACCTCTGTTCCCGTAATTCTACACCTACAACACCGCGGACATCTTCGCAAGAGGGCGCCCCACGATTTTCTAAAACAAGATTCTTCTCATTGTGCCAGTCATCATTAAATTTTCCTATTATGATATGGATATCTATTTCTCCATGACACGACACATTACATCCTAAGAAAATGAAGAGACAGACTTGTCAAATCGACATATTATTATTACTACGTACTTACAAATGACTTCTAAGCAACTCGGAGGTTCATTGCCGTCCTCACATAAGCCAGTCATCGATCTCTATCCTGAGCAAGATTAATTCAGTCCCTACCATCACAACCCACCTACCTCAAATCCATTATAATATTATGCTACCATTTACGTCTCGGCCTCTTTTTCTCTTAGGTCTTCCTACTAACACTCTATATGCATTTCTGAATTCACCCATGCGTGCTACATGCTCTGCTCTTCTCAAACGTCTGAATTTAATGTTCCTAATTATGTTAGGTGGAAAATGCAATGCGTGCAGTTTTGCGTTAGGTGTAACTTTGTTCATTCGCCTTTTATATAACTTCATTCCTCTTAATCCCAAATATTTTCCTAAGCACATTATTATTATTATTATTATTATTATTATTATTATTATTATTATTATTATTATAAAAGGTAAAGGTATCCCCGTAACATGCCATGAAGGCACTTGAGGGGGCATGGAGTAGAGCCCCATGCTTTCCATGATCTCGGCACTAGAATGAGGTGGTGTGGTCGGCACCACGCTCTGATCGCCTTTTACCACCGGGAAAGACCCGGTACTCAATTTTATAGGAGGCTGAGTGAACCTCGGGGCCGTTCTGAAAGTTTGGCAACGAGAAAAAAATCCTGTCACCACATGGGAGCGAACCCCGCACCTTCCAGTCTGCTCTACCAATTGAGCTACCCGGCAGCCCATTATTATTATTATTATTATTATTATTATTATTATTATTATTATTATTATTATTATATTTCACTGGCTCAGTTCCTTTCAAAGATATTAGATAAATTATTTCAATAACGACAATATTCAATCACCTTTTTATTTACAAATATTTCTTATCTACCACAGCAACATTATGATTGTACACTTCCGACTGTAATTTGCGCTTTAGTGCGTTGTTGCTTGGCCGGTACTCTTTCAGTTCGTGCATCGTTTTCACAATTACTGCAATTGCCGCTGTAATTTCATAACTACTACAATTATCAAAATTACTATCGACAATCCCACCATTATTTCGTTAGTATTGTTATTTACTAATCATCTTATTATATAGGGTCCGGCAATTAACGTTTCCCATTTTCAAAATACCTTAACTGATTTACTGTTTAAAGTAATTACAAACCATGGACACTATTATGCACATTATAGTATTGGATTTACAGATTATTACCTTATTTTTTGAAAATGACATCCTTAAGATGCCCACTATTAGCGTCATTACATTGTTGTAATCTTCTTTGTACACTAGCCATTACTATCTGCAAAGTGTCTAGCGTAGCACCAGAAATTTCCCCACGAATTTCATTTTTGAGGCTGTTGATATCAGGGAGTCTACGAGCGTAGACCTTAGCCTTCAGGTACACCCACAGAAAGAACTCTGGTACAGCGAGGTCTGGGGATATGGACGGCCATGGACTGTCAGCGAACCTGGAGAGAAGTCGCCCGGGGAAAGCAGCACGCAGCGTGTTCATTGAAATATGTGGACATGGAAATGCAAATAACGTCCAGAATTCTTCGCACGCTTCTATCAGACACATCCAGAATTCGGGAAAGCCTTGTCACTGAACGACAAGAACTTCTCTGCTAAGCCATTCTCACATGTGCAATGTTTTGAGGTGTCCGCGCTGTTTTTGTACGAACACGAGGTTTATTTTTAACATATCCGATTTAACGCAACTGTCTCACCCACGAACTGATTATTTTTCGTGATGGTGCAATTCCACGTTGTCGATTATCGCCAAATATCCACCGAAACTCACGCTGTACAGCCATAATTGACTTGCTTGATAAATAATGATCTACATAGAAAATGCACTCCTGCAAAGGCCAACGTTCCATGCCTAACTAAATCCTAAGGCCATGCTAGACCCAATCACAATGATCAAAGCCTCCTCCCTTAAATGATGCATGCATAATTGCCAACTTAAAATGTAAAATGTTAAATGTCGGACCCTGTATAAATAAATCCGTTATAGCCATGATTCTACATCACACAATTAATAACACATCACGACATTTCATACCGTAGTGCTACTCAGCAATAATCCTAATTGAAATGATGAAATGAT
Source organism: Periplaneta americana (assembly GCA_025594305.2). Classification (NCBI taxonomy): domain Eukaryota; kingdom Metazoa; phylum Arthropoda; class Insecta; order Blattodea; family Blattidae; genus Periplaneta; species Periplaneta americana. The sequence continues at coordinate 43,687,931 of JAJSOF020000003.1, read as the reverse complement.
TAGCCTAAAAATGTCGCGTTAAGGGCAAAGGCCTCATCCTATAGAGGGAGAGCTCTATTTGTCTCACGCGGTGAGCTACTCAGCGTAAGAGTGTAATTGTTCACTTGGTTCAAATTCTCCACAGTCTGGTATTGTTCGCTTGTTTCTGTCACACTGGTTTTAGTCGCTGTTCACTTGTCTCCTTAGGTTTTTCCAGTCTTCCCTATGTCTTGCTCTGCTTGACCAATGGCTTCCTACTCGTTCACTGAAGAGGTCGGCCCATCTTCGTCTTGGTCTTCCGGGTGATCTCTTGCCAATGCGGGGATCCCATAGTGTGACTTTCTGCGTCCATCTTCCGTCTCTAAGTCGTGCCACATGGCCTCTCCACTTCCATTTGGTGTTGGTGGCTTGCAGTGCTGGAGCTTTAATTGCTGACATCTTTTGTAACACTTCGTTTGGAACTCTGTCCCTCAGTGATAAGCCTAGTATCCTTCTCAGCATCTTTCTTTACCATATTTGGAGACTGTTACGAAGTTTGGCAGTAAGAGACCACGTTTGGCACCCATATAACAGTACATGAGTTACGCAGGTCTCCAATATTTCTACTCTGAGTTCCTTGCTGAGTGTTCCCTCCAGTACGATGAACTTGAGACTCCAGAATGCCTTCCACGCGAGAGAAGTCCTTCGTTTTATTTCCTTCTCTCTCTTCTGGTGGAAGGAGACTAGCTGTCCTAGGTATACGTATTCAGATACGTATTGTAGTTCTGCACCATCAATTATTATGGGTGACTCCGGCCCGTTCGACATTACTTGTGTCTTGGTCATATTCATCAGGAGGCCTGCTGATCTGCTGGTGTCGCATAAATCTTGGAGCATTGACTGCAGTTCTCTGGGTGATTTGGCGAACAATACGACGTCATCAGCAAACCTTAGATTATTAGTCTGCTGCCGTTGATGTTTATTCCACAGTTTCTGTTCCAGTTCAGTTTGCGAAAAATGTTTTCCAATACACTTGTGAACAATTTTGGGGAAATTGGGTCTCCTTGTCGCACTCCTCTTTTGAGCTCGAATGGTCGTCCTTCGATCTCGGTTTTCACTTTGGCACAGCTTTGATTATACAGTTTATTTAGTATCGTGATGTATTTATTGTCGACTCCCTGCGTATGTAGTGCTTGCATTACACTCGAGTGTTCAACCGAGTTGAAAGCTTTGCTATAGTCTACAAAGGCCAGGTATACTGTTAAATGAAATTCTTCAGCCTTTTCCATGATAATCCTAATTACATGGTATCAAATATTACGGTTACGTTGTATTATAATTATTGTACTTTTGCAATAAAAATAACAAAACATACTTTTTTTCGAGTGTTCTGTGAGATGAATCTGACATGTTGTTTAGAAATATCTAAGTTGTTGGTGTGGCGGTTTAATGCATTGTTTACAATTAAGTAATTCTTAAGTGATTCCGGAACGCAATACCAAAATGCTGAAAAGTATTTATAACGTTGTCATCATCATCATCATCACCATCATCATCACCCTTACCCTTCTGACATGAATTACGCCCTTATTTGCCTGCTCAGAGCTCAAGTCACAGTGTTAGGTCTTCCTGACAAATGCTTTCTCTAGAACACATAATTCAAAATCTTGAATGCAATTCGTCAATTTGTAGCACCTGATTTTATATGTGGGTACTTTCATATCATATGAAGCTGCTTGCTGACCCTAGTGCAGAAAAAAATTAGCAAATAAAGTTATTTACAGAATATTGTAAATTTAGCTCAAATTTCATTTAAAATGTGACCGATAAGCTATATATTAATAAATTACCTAATTACAATATGATCCGCCTAAGCTTATCTAATATGAATAACAAACTACATGTTATTTGAATAATTTCAAGGGAAAAATTGTTCCGGGGCCGGGTATCGATCCCGGGACCTCTGGTTGAACGTACCAGCGCTCTGCCAACTGAGCTACCTGGGAACTCTACCCGACACCGTCTCTGGGCTGACGAAACGCCAGAGACCCACATCGAGTGCACACAAACTCTGTGTGACTTGGAATTGTGGTTTTCTGTTAACGTACACCTTAACCTCTGTTCCTCTCTCAAAGTTGGAGTCCAAGTTTCACAACCATACAGAAGAACCGGTAATATAATTGTTTTATAAATTCTAACTTTCAGAGATAAGCAAACAAGTAAGATAAAACTTACGATGTTTCATTTCATTAATGATCATATAGCCTATATTAATAAATAATGCATAAATAACATGTATGTTATTCATGTTAGAATTTAATTTATTGGGTTATTTAGCGTCTGAATGAAATGAAGGTGATAATGCCGGGTGAAATGAGTCCGGGGTCCAGCACAATGTTACCTAGCATTTGCTCGTATTGGGTTGAGGAAAACCCCGGGAAAAACCTCAACCAGGTAACTTGCCCCGATCGGGATTCGAACCCGGGCCACCTGGTTTCGCGGCCAGACGCGCTGACCTTTACTCCACAGGTGTGGACTTCATGATAGAAAAGCATAGACGGATCATATTGTAGTTAATGTATTAAATTGTATTGTTAAATTACTCATTAGGCCTAATAAATATTGTTCTGGACATTCCTGGTAACGGTCATTTAATGTCTAAAGGGCAATTAAGATAATGGCGCTTTAATGACTGGGGACATATTTTTATAATGATTATTTGATGACGGGACATTTTTAATACCGGACATTAAAGCTGATGGACATTTTTTCAGTGGACTGACTGATGATCGTGTTGTCCGCATAGTGTAATACAGACATGTCAAAGTGAGCCATAACAGTATTTCGACACTTCTACAATGGCCAGATGATTGACAGCTGAGCTGAGAATTCTATTGCTCGAAGTCAAGTTGCTAATCTTTGTCATAATAAACATGCTAAAGCATTGGTTGTATTCTGTTTCAGAAGATATAAAGCTTTCTTTGTTTTTGTTTAACTATTGATTGAGTTTACTTTTATAAAGAGTATCATTATTGCAATATTATAGTACAGTTTTCTAGTGCAAGCAAGAAGTACAACCTTGACAATTTGTGAATACCTAAAGTTTTAATTGTTTATTTTTTTTTTCGTGCTGTACACTGCCTCGCAAATTTGTCCCATGAAATAATGTGGAAGTGAACTTTGTGAGATATTATGTTGGCAATATGTCTACATACCCCACTCCACATGTCATCCTGGGAAAGGAGGTATTTGAACTCTGAGTTGCAGGTAATCGAACCAAAGACAACCTTTTAGAGCAATAACGGTGTAATTGACCGACAGAAATAAAACATTGATTCTATTTTGCACCGAAATGTTTAAAACATGTTCTTTATTTCTCTCGAGTATTATATAATATTCCAGGAAAATTTTTCATCATCCCTGCACGTATAAATACCATGTTGGATCATAAACATAGAATAGATCACATCGCGTTTTAACAAGAGTAATTTATTATGAATATCCATGGGAAAATGTAATATTTTCAGATTAAAATATTTTCTCAAACACAAGTCATGGGCCTATTCAGGCATTTCGTCCTATTGGGTACACAAGGTTCCAGTCAGAATATTTCATTAGGTTATTTTACGACGCTTTATCAAGAGCTTAGGTTATTTAGCGTCTGAATGAAATGAAGGTACATAATGCCGGTGAAATGAGTCCGGGCTCCAGCACCGATAGTTACCCAGAATTTGCTCCTAATGAGTTGAGGGAAAACCCCGGAAAAAAACTCAACCAGGTAACTTTCCGCGACCGGGAATCGAACACAGACTACCTGGTTTCGCGAGCAGATGCGCCAACCGTTACTCCACAGGTGTGGACCCCAGCCAAAATATGTAACATCAACGCAACGCAGTGGAAGTATTTCTGTAGATGTTTAGGGAGGGATTTCTAGGCTACGAGGAGACACTCTGTGTAAAATTGAAGAGAATTTGACTTCCCAGCAATATATTCACATACTGGAAAATACGTATGCTACCTAGCATGCGCACGTTGCAACCTGATATAATTATATTTTTTCAACAGGACAATTTCTCCATTTACACATCTTTGTTGTATTAGATATGGTTCCAATATCATGTTTGTTGTTGAAATCACAGGCATATGTTATTTTTATAGGCCTATGCTTTGTTTATTTTTTAGTTCGTTACATCAACATTTTCTTTCCATTATACTATATGAGAGTAATATGTAAACTTTTTTCATGTGTGCAAAATATAAATTAAACTGCTATATCCTACGAGATATAATTGACAATCAAGTTTTAAATTATACACATACCCATAAAAATTTGTCTTAATAAAATAAAATTATTTAGCCGATTTTTTAGAATATTAATCTATTGATTGTTAGTGACGCCTTTAATCAATGTAATTTTATTAACGCAGTGTTATTACTATGACAACAGCCGAAAAAATAAGCTATAAGCCCATTATAACGCAAAGAACCGTGGCGAGAGGAGGAGCTACAAATTGCCGTGTTTATTAAATTTATCTATATCACTAGACCGCTAAGTAAACATATTCTTTTTAAGTTTACTAAGTAGCTTGGTTCAACCTTTCTGTTGTGAGGAGGGGTGGTTTGTTACCTGCGGGGAGACTACCTTCCGCCTACGCTAGTGTCCTAAAGTACAAATACCAACTTAAGAACGAGAAAAACTGTACAGTATATCGGACAAAAGTTTTGCGAGCCAGTATACTACACTTTCGAAGTAGATATTTTCTTGTGCAATATTTAAGGGGATGCGCTACTGAAAAATATCACTTTTTTAAGAAATTTCAAGTTTTTTTTTTACTCTAAAAATATTTTACTTACAACCCATGCAAATATAATATAATATATGAAATAAATCAAATTCTGATTTTTGAGTTCCAAAAAACGAAATTTTGAACATTACCCTTGCTTCATATGCTAAATTCCAATGCTCCATTACCACAAGCTGTCTTTCAGCTATAATATACACTATAAAAACATAGAAAACTCTTGTTTTAGATTCCAAAAAACGGTTTCCAAAAATAAACGTGTTATTTTGAAATTTTATTTCTTTAAAAAGTTATTTCTTGACTTAGGTCATTGAAATTTTCCAGATTAATTCATAATCATGATCATTATATGCTGTTAAAATTTCAATACATCATCTCTTAAAATGCAGAAATTAGAAAATTCAGTAGCACATCCCCTTAATATTACAGTTGTGAAGTAAACCGCTTGTATGAATCTATTTCAATACGAACATAATGTGTACAGAGTTCTTGATTTTACGTATAGTATGCTACACTTACCATATAACGTAAGAATGTTGTAACATAATAAATGTAAGTATCCCAAGGTTGTAGATCGTAGATTATTTTTTATAGGAAGCAGCTGCTACGATTACCACGTGAGCCACAACCCCCTCGTAGTGGCCAATGACCTTGACAAGACCGGTGTAAGGACTCTAAGGCGTAGTGCTTGGGACTAAAGGTACGAAAATCGTGCTGGTTGGAATCTTCGTGGGAGAAGAAATTTTCTCACGGAAATCCGGCTAGTGTATCAGACTGTTATCGATCCAACATTGTAAGGAAAGTGGGCTGCTATAATGAGTAGCAAAATCCGGTATATCAAACCAGCTTCAACGCTGAGAGATCAAAAAGATCAACGTGCTAACCACAGATTTCTACGTGATGGTCAGATGATCGTCCACCTTTGCTGAGGTACTGCTGGTCACCCACTTGCAAATCACATAGTAATCAAATTGAAAAAATTCAAAAACGATTCTCTAGATATCTGTAGTTTAGAAGATATCATTGTTCAGCCTTTCATAACAAAATTTCGTACAACAATCTATTTCCTGAATTTAATTTAATGTCTCTTGCCAGTCGTAGATTACTTGCTGAACAACTTTTATTATATAAAATATTCAACGGTCTACTGGATAAAAGCGAAATATTATCACAAATCCAGATTAACGCTAGAACATCACATTTAAGAAATCGTCAATTGTTATATTATAAAAAACCAAACACTTCATCACATAAAAATTCACCAGTGTTAAAAATGTGTTCAAATTTCAATGAAATATGTAAAACATGGGATCTAGATTTCTGCATTTCTTACATGGAATACAAACATTTTCTTATTAATATAGCGAAGATAGTTGATTTTATATAATATTGCTATTTGTTACTCTGTAATTTGCCAATTATTGCTACATTTCACATTTTTGGCTATGGTATCTATATTTAACTATTTTTCATTTATTTTATTTTGTATTTTTCATTTATATCTATATCTGTACCTCTTATTTAGGTAGTATCTATTTGTCTGTTCTTTTTTTTTTCTTTCCTTTTCTCATTTTCCATTTTAATTTGTACAGGAACACCATTTTATTTTTACTTCAATTTTTATTGTACCTACGTTTCTGAATGTACTTGACCCCCACCCCTTTCCCCAATGTCCTTGCTAACGTCAGTCACACAAACTTACGGCCGCTGTTGCTAGCAGTGAAATAAACCGTACAGAGTACAGTGTGTTTCAGAAATATGTTGCATTTTCTATAGAAGAACGTGCTTATATTATTGAAGTTTATTTTCACACAGGTATCGTGTGTAGCATAACTGAATTTATCTGTGTGGACTGAGCACAAGTGAAGATTAGAGTTACCGAAAATACGTTACCCTATAATATGGTACGGTACTTAACATCATTATTTAAACAAGAGTTTTGTTTTACTGTTTGTAGGTATGAAGGACGATGATGGAAACTGGAATTACAATATAACCGAATGTGAACAACAGTTTTTTTTACAATTTCCTGATTATATCATTACGGAGTATTTTCGTAGAAATGTCATTAATCCGGTAGATACATTTAGAGCAACAGAGTGTAAAGAAAGGAAGAAAAGTGTATGATGGCCAGCAAAGGTCAATGTTCTGAAATTTGTGGGGCAAATCATAGATTTATACCAATCGTAATCGAAAGTATTTCAAAAAATGGTTTTATTAACTGTGACAGAAGATGCTGTAGAAGATGCTAGAGAAAGGATGCAGCGAGGTCCTAATAAGTCGGTCAAGAAGTTAGCTGTAGAAATTGGGGTTTCTTACGGAAGTGCTCACAAAATTCTCAGGAATAAATTAGGTTAGTAATATGCTGAATAAAGTAAAAATTACATAATGAATATAACCGCCTGAAGAGTTGAGTTTGTGAAAAAAATTACTATTCTACTTTTTTTTATAAAATACTGTAAAAGTAATGATCAAACTGAAAATCGTAATATTGTATTTCCCTGTAACATAAATGGATACACTACTTTTCTCTCCTCCTATAGCTAGTAAAATGATTTGTTTACATATTGTACTAGTAACACCAAACTCCTGTAATGGAAGGGGGTAACAGTGTTTCGGAGTACAGCCAGATTAATGTTAAAAATGTTGGTAAAAATAAAGTGATGTCCCTGTATTTACACTTGTATCTGTTTCAGCTCTTTTTTATATTTTCATGTTATCTATGTTTTTTTTTTTTTTTTTTTTTGTAAACGAATATCTGTACTGTCTATTGTAATTGGAGCTTTGCCCTGTTATCGGCATTAATAAATAAATTAATTAATTAATAAAAATAAATAAATAAATAAATAAATGGGTGTCAGACCGGCAATCAGCTGATATTTCTCGTCTCTATTAGAGATGTTCAGCCACAGGTAAACAGTAATAAAAACATGCTGATAGTGTAAAAGTTGCTATGTAACTTTTAAGAAAATCCCTGTAATCTCTTGTGAAACACTGAGCTGAAGATTAAGACCAGATTGTTGCAGGAAACCGGCTCTTTATATTGACTCACTGAAGATTCTGTTGCAGCAAGAACAGTTTATGGAGAGAGTTTATCAAGTTAGATGGAGCAGAGGGCAGCACTGTACTCCCTGATTTATGATCATGGAGTGACAGTAAGCCCTCCCTATAGGCTATAATGACAATAATTGCCTGCTATCAATATCAGCCACCCTTATAAAGGGGAGGAGGGGATTTAATAAAACTAAAGAGTGGGGGAAAACAGGTGCAGTATTTACCACAGCGCATTACCCGCTGTAAGCTGCGGGATTATCAGAAACCAAGGCCGTACATCTCCACGCAGTTTTGTTTAATTAGTTAATAAATTACAGTTATCAGCTTGTTATCATTATGACTCTTTCAAACTCCCCTCAAGGGTGTATGCATTTGTTTAAATATTTTCATCTCGATCATCATTTATAATTTCGTATTTCCCCTCGTATACAGGAACTTGTTCCGTAAAAATGGCCAGTTTCATTCATTACCCATTAATCCATACACTCATTTATTTCCTCCAATTAATGCAAAATGTGCCAAAAGCTTGTTTTTGGAGTAGTTCAATTATTAATGCATTGTCATAATTCAGAGCTCTAATTATATTATTGTTCAACTTATCCATCAATTAATTATTATTTATTACGTCATTCAATTCATTCACTCATCTGGTTATCAAGCTATTTGTTCACTCGTTCCTCAATCACCCATTCCAGTTGTCACGGATGTTACATTTTTATTATTTTCAAACTCTATACCCAAACCACATTTATAATTTAAGTTTAGTACCCTCCAGAGATGTGACACCTTAGTTTTGGATGCGTTTTCCCTAAACAAACTTGTACTTTACTTGAAACGCGAACATATTTGTTGCAATTTTCTCAAAAATGGATCTTACGATTTTCTTTAAATTTTGCCCATGAACTACACGTACCAATATCTAAAACATTTATTTTAAACTTTTTTGTACTTACACTAATAACTGAGATGTCCTATGTCGCGTTACTTTCGAATCACTCTGTTTATTGAAAATGAAATGAGGTTTGTCAACTTTTACCATTAGATTCAATTTAGAAGACTGGTATCATTTTACAGAAAAAAAAGTTGAGTGAAATTTATTATTATTGCAGAAAATAAAGAAAAGGTTCCGTCACGGATGTTACAAGATTTGTGAACTCACTTCACATCATATTAACAAAACGTAGGCCTCAAGCAAAAAGAGATTCATTCTCATAGTGTCCATGTGAAAGCTATGCAAATCTCATGGCATGCAATTAGTTCACAAAAACGTAATCGGTAAACGTTTTATAGCGGTTTCTTCCATGTCACGGATGTTACAAATGAGTTAATATCCTTCATTTTTTCAGTTTCAAAACAACTGTGACATTTCTAAGTCAAAATATTCACTTGAACTGTAATATTAATTATTATTAACCCAAACTATTTAAAATAAATGGCAGAAAGACTAAAACATTCCTTGATCCTGGAGCTCTGGAATTTATAATGTAGGCTTTCAAAATATTTCTTCAACAATAGCTCCTTGAAAAACATACACTAACAACTGATCTCTCTATGAATAAGTGCAGCAAACTTTAGGGAAACAAAAGTACCCATTACTTAGCCAAGACCACTTAGATTCAATGCCCATAAAACTTGTAAAATATTTTCCTTTTGAAAATAAAAATCATTAGAATATTTAAATTTAGACCCTTCTGTAAGTCTTAGAGAAATAAGAAACAAATATTTCTGAAATATACTCTTTTATTGGAATTCCCGGTTTGTCTGGAATGGCCGTCATGAACATTTTCACATTTCGAACACATTCATTCACGTATTCGTTCATTCAGTCAACCACTTGTTCAGACACGCAACGACTCTATCACTAAAGCCTTCATTCAATTACCTACTTTGATTAATTTACTCTTTCATACATCCATTCTTGCGCTCGAGCGTATATTTATTCCATTTTATTTTTCCGCTTAATTACTCTGTCAATAATTCATTAACTCATTTGTTGTTCTTATTGTATTCCTTCATTTACTCAAGCGTACATTAACTCTTTCAATCATTCAAACTCCCATTCAATTCGCTCACTAACTCTTTCTGTCACACACTGACTCACTCACTTTTTCTACACACTTAACTCACTTAACAACCCCTCGCTCAATCATTAAAATTCAGTTACTCAACCTTTCTTTACCAAAACCCAAGTCACTCAACCACACATTAAATCACTCACTCACTCACTCACTCACTCACTCACTCACTCACTCACTCACTCACTCACTCACTCAAACTTTCTTTACTAAAACCCAAGTCACTCACTTATTCAATATCCAATTCAGTCACTCAATCTCTTATTCAATCACTCGATTCCTCACTAAATAACTCAGTCACATAACCTCTCACTCCGTACCTTAACCTCAACTCAGTAATTCAAGCTCTTGCTCAGTAACTCAGCCTCTTAATCATTAACTCGTTTAGTCAACATTTTACTCAATCACTCAGCTACTATACTTCTCATTTAATACCTCAGTTATTCTATCCGTCTTTTAAATCACTCTCACTTGACTCAGTCACTCACTCACTCATTAAAATGTTCATTTACTCAGCTTCTCACTAGCTCAATGTTCATTTATTCAGACTCTCAGTCACTCACTCGTTAAAATGTTCACTTACTTAGCTTCCCACTTGTTCAAATTCTCATTTACTCAGCTTCTCACTCACTCGTTAAAATGTTCACTTACTTAGCTTCCCACTTGTTCAAATTCTTATTTACTCAGCTTCTCACTCACTCATTAAAATGTTCACTTACTTAGCTTCCCACTTATTAAAATTCTTATTTACTCAGCTTCTCACTCACTTGTTAAAATTTTCACTTACTTAGCTTCCCACTTATTAAAATTCTCATTTACTCAGCTTCTCACTCACTCGTTAAAATGTTCACTTACTTAGCTTCCCACTTATTAAAATTCTTATTTACTCAGCTTCTCACTCACTCTTTAAAATGTTCACTTACTTAGCTTCCCACTTATTCAAATTCTCATTTACTCAGCTTCTCACTCACTCATTAAAATGTTCATGTACTCAGTTTCTCACTCATGCACTCATTAACTCATTAAAATCCTTATTTACTCATTAAAAGTGTCACTTGGTCAACCTGTTACTCTCTCATTAGAACTTTCAATTATTCAACTTCTCAGTCACTCATTAAAACTTTCACTTTCACAACCTCTCATTCATTCACTCAATTACTAAAACTCATTCTTTCAACTTCTACTCAGATACTCGTGTACTTACATGATAATCCTTTATTTTTGTCATTTTAAGAATGCTTTATTTGCTTCGGTTTGGTATTTATAATAATCTTTTCTTTCTTTACCTTAGTTTAACCTCTCCCTTTTAGGTTCATTTACAGACCCACGTCACACGGGCCTTACAGGGTCGCGACCTGTCGGGAGAGGAATTAATCTATGGATCACATACATACTTTTTTGATCACACAAGAAAATGGAAGGCCTCCCCGGATGAGGGATCAGCTCAATGCTAGGTCCACCTCCGATACAACGCAAACATTTAAGACATTACACATCATTTACTCACACATATGAAAGGAATAAGGGAAGGATCGCCGTCCATGGCCGGACTTTCAAGAGGTACAATCCCAGCATTTTCCTGAAAATAACTGAGGAAATCATGGAAATACCTCAGTTAGGATTGCGGGCCCCTGGGATCGAACCTCGGACCTCCTGAATGCAAGGCTAGCCCTCTACCACGCTGCTAGCCCGCTCGGTATTTTAATAATAATAATAATAATAATAATAATAATAATAATAATAATAATAATAATAATAATATCTGTTACGTTTATTGATACAAGCTTTAACATCTGTAATCATAAAGCGTGTTTAGGATCTGTAGGTATACCAGTAGGCCGCGTTTACTAACTGATTTTATATTTTGATTCATGTTTATGATACGGGTGATTGAGGCGGTGATGAATCATGTCATGAAAATTTACATTCCGGCATTTGCCTTTGTGTCTGAAGGAAACCATGACAAACCCAATGAAATTAGTCTCCCACGGAGTTTGAACCCGGGGACCTCCCGAACGCGGGTCTCAAACGCTACTGTCTGAGTCAACTCGCTCGGTCTCTTATTATTATTATTATTATTATTATTATTATTATTATTATTATTCTGGTGGAGTTAAGGTCATCAGGCTTATTGATGAATATTTATCATTTTGATGGTAATTCACACAGAGTACAAACTCATTTTCTCTCCTACGCACTCAGTTCTCATACTCAGGCTACAGATCTCGGATTTTATCTCTGCCTTGTCCAACGTCACTTTGCGGTTGGGAAATGAGGGGATGGGAGGAAAGTTGTAATGCTTTTTATACGCTGACGCCCACGTTGTAATATAAGCCATTTGAAATTTAACGGGCACTGACCGGTAGAGATATAATCCGAGATCTATACAAGAAAAAATATAGTTGGTAACGCGATAAAGTACTGAAAATGTTTCGAAACGTATGAAACCTTTATTGACAAATATGTCAGTATCATGAAGTTAAGAGTCAATAAAAGAAAGGATATGTAAGATACAATGGATAGTGATGTTGAAAAGAAATTTAAATGAAGGGAGATCCCACCTAAAATACTATCAAGCTGTGATTTTGTTCATCGAAGTTATATTTTCCATATATACATCTTGATTACACAATTTTTAACACTAAGTTATATCACTTAGGAATATGTGTTATATGTCTTTCTCGTTTTAAATTTTACCGCACCTGGTTAACATGTTTCAGCCTATCATGGGCTTGTTATGGACACACAAAACCACATCCAAATGAAATTCTCAACACAACTCAATTTTATTTCAGAACACACTCTTTGAATCCACATTATACTACACAAACAAACCCCCACAAGAAACACAAACAAAAGCTGCCAAGACCAGCACTAACCAGTTCTGAAGATGGCCCATAACAGGCTGAAACATGTTAACCAGGTACGGTAATATTTAAAACGAGAAAGACATATAATACATATTCCTAAGTTATATTTTCCAGTCAAATCCGGGGACGAACCGAAGCCCACGTGATGATAAGATCGCATCGTAACTGTGAATTATGACGTAGATTCTGTTATGTCTTGCAATGTATGCGTCACTATTATTTCCATTAACATCACGCGCAAACAGAATTATACATTTATGATGTGTAAATAACGTTAAATATAAAGCGAAAAAATAAAACAAGGACAATAACAGATGAAAGCTAGTATTCAGTAATTGTACTGTTAAGTTTTAAAGCCACAAAATTTTATAATACATGTAAAACACAACTTTGTTGAAACAAGTAAACAAATGTTTTCTGTGTATGTACATGTTTACGTTAACATAAAATAACAAACACAGAAAACACCGACACAGACAACAGTCGATGTTGTACATGCAAAGAGCACGAAACAAACATCACTCACGCTGCTACAGCTCTCCATATTTCATGTCGAAGAAGTGAAGGACATAGTCCAGCCGTGTTGATTCCAGGAACAGCAACAATTCTGACTGGAGTTTTTGTTACAACGATAACGTTATTTACACAACTTTACATAATAAAGACAGCAGGCAGTACATATGTAATGTAAAAATACATCGATCCTTGTTCGTCATAAACAATGACGTGGGCTTATCCCGAGGGGAAGCTACATGCATCGACAGGGTGGAATTTTCCGGCTTCAATTGAAATTCTACACGCCCACATATTAAACAGGGTAGGGAGTTTCAGGCTTTCACGTATAAAGTACCATCGCGTGCCCAATGTTCATATTCCCTCAGTGAATCACAATTCCAAACGTAATCACCACCACCAAGTGGATTGAAACATTAGTTCCTGGCACTGGCGTAGCTCAGGCGATAGAGCGTTTGTCAGTTCATCCGGAGCTGAGCTCGAGCGTGGATTTGGTTCCCCCTTGCTTGGATTTTCTCCAACTGTAAGGCAAATATTAGGTAATCTTATGACGAATTCTCTGCCTCACGACACCAAATACCATCTGTTATCACGAATTACGTCGACTCTAAATGACATAATATTTTATAGAGGGTCGTTAAATTTAATAACATACCAAAATGAATTAACAAATAATTATTGTAAATGTCCACATCTAACACCTTCCACACAAGTCAAATGTTTAGGAATAGATCAGCATTTACGTTGGGATAAACAAATTGATTTTATTTGTACAAGTATAAGAAAGACAATTTATAAATTCATAATATTACTTCGAAATTCTATCATTAAGGAGACACTGAGAATAATATTATTTTTTAGCTTTAGTACAATCATTAATACAATATGGTATAATAAATTGGAATGGAGTAGCATCATCTGTACTTAATCCATTAATTTTATTATACAGAAGATTAATACAAATTTGTCTAACCAAAAATATGAATTACCCAACAAATTTAATTTAGGCCTATACAGATTTTAAAGTACCGTATTAACTATTGAAGATATTTATAAATATAGTTTACTGACTTACTACCACAGAAATCAAATAAAACATAAATCTAATCGATATGAATATCGTACTCGAAGACAAAAGTCTACTTTCCCATTAATTGAGCCTAAATGCCATAGAAGTGCTGCTCTTAAACATGGTGCTAGTTTCGGCCCAGGACTTTATAATAAAATTACAAACCATTTTCCAAATTTGAAATATTTTAAAATTGAAGCTTTTAAAAAAGATATTTATAAAATTTTTCATGATATATAATACTAATAAATGTGTGTATTTTTTACCTTTTATTTCTGTCGACTATATTCATGTTTTTATTGGATATCACTGGCTTCTGTCTGATTGTCAATTTTTATTAAATGTATTTTTTTTCTCTCTTTTTCTCTTTCTTCTTTTTTTCTGCTCTTGTGTGTTATTAATTGGTTTGAATTAAGTTACTCACTGTATTTAGTAAACTGTACTTGTAAATTTTATGTTATATTATTGGCTAAGGCCACACCGTACACGAGCCTGGCTCTTACGGTAGTGCCTAGAAACATTTTTGTTTTATAATTTTAATTTGTACTCACTAGCTAGGTAACTAGTTAAATAAATAAAATCTTTACTTTCGTCCAAGATCCTCAAATATTCGGTCACACCTTTTCTTGAACCTGTCCTGTGATCTATTTTAGGTTTATATTGCCAGATGTGTTTTGCATTCTATTTGTCATCCTTTGTAGATGGTCACACCATTATTGTCTTTAACTTTGTATTCTTGATTTGAAATATGTTAAGGGGGCTCATACAGTACCGTTACTGAAGATTGTAATACCTTTCCGAAAATTTTAAATATCTCAGAGATAATTCAGTGGATCTTTCTCAATTTTTTTTGTACACAAATATGTGGTATTTAGGCCTCCCATTTGGCATCAACAAATTTATAATTATCACATTAATTTATTATTTTTATTTACATAATTTAAAGGAAATACTTTGCTGCTACGTAAGAGGAAAAACATAGTTTCTCCCCAACGACTTATCAGATTCTAAGTTTCTTTTTTTATCCTCACTTCGGAAATGCAGTGTTAGAGGAAGGATTATAGTGAACTTCCTACATTACAAAGTTTTCGAACTACATTTTTTTATTTAGTGATAAGGAAAAAAGTCATTTTCACTTTACATTAATACTTAATATATATGAAATTATGCTTATATCTTTACGAAAGTGGTACATCGTCTATAGTTTTAATTCCTATGAATATCCTGAAAATGTTAAACAATTTGGACAATTAGTTCAAGAGATATCATGTTTTTAGTTTAAAAAATAGCAGCAAATTATTTCCTTTAAATTTTGTAAATCAAAATAACGAACTTTTTTGATAATCATAAATTTGTTGATGCCAAATGAGAGATCCAAATACCACTTATTTGTGTACAAAAAGTGACAAAGATCTATTGAATTATCTCTGAGATATTCAAAATTTTGTGAAAGGTTTACAATCTGCAGCACCGCTACTGTATGGGCCCCCTTAAGTTGCCTTAAACCTCTACTGACCAGTGTTGTCTCCAATTAACAATCCAGTTTCGTTCTTATTCTATTTCTCTGGGCGTTCATATAGCTCGTCTGATGCATTTGCATAATGTATTCGTTAATTTTAAATGATACGAGTTAATAAAAATATGTTCATCTTACGATGTTTGGTGACTTATACACGTCCGTTGATGTGACATATTAATGAATTTAAATACTATTATAGTCACAATCATGCCATGGTATGAAAGAAAAATTTCACAACCTCGAGCGGGAATCGAACCTGCGGCTTCCTATTATCCGGTCAGGCGCTCTACCACTGAGCTATCGAGTTCGTCTCACGCCAAAGGCTTGGAATTATTCTTTCATACTGGCGACTCTGTTATAGAGTACTGTCCATAGCGTCTGATCTTAGTCAGCACTGCTTATGGGTTGAAAGAAACATTTACAAATGTGTTCTTCATCTTACGAGGTTTGGTGACGTATACACGTCTGTTGATGTGACATATTAATGAATTTAAATACTATTATAGTCACAATCATGTCATGGTATGAAAGAAAAATTTCGTTCGATTCCCGCTCGAGGTTGTGAAATTTTTCTTTCATACCATGGCATGATTGTGACTATAATAGTATTTAAATTCATTAATAAAAATAGTTTACACAAAGTGAAAGAAATGTAAGTCTGCAGATTTTTACAGCTTATCCTTTGGATAGAGTACAAAGAAAATAAGATGCCATATTAGTCCGAAATGAATATTTTCTCAGAAGAAAATTATTTTTCCCCTAAAAGTTCATACTGTTTTACTCGATAAGTACTATCCGTACGATTCTGATTTTTATTCTTATCATTACAGAAACTGATAAGGAATTAGTTATCCTTTTTTGCAGTTCTTAAATAAAATGGAAGATTTTCTCGCAAATGAAATAAAAAGCTTAACACGTATCGTTATTTCCTGCCACTAGGAAGTCCGGCAACCTTACTGCAGTGCAGTGACTACGGGACGGAATGTTATTTGGATCTGAGTTCGTGTGTATATTGGAGATCTGCACGGGCCGAAATTCTTAGTCCCGGCCCAACACAAGTTATTAATCAGGATCACGCCGGAGATCGAACCTGGGTTCACAGGATTATAAGTCCAGTGCTCTAGCCACTAGACTAGTGATCGGCATTTCTTGACTCGCTAGTCATCCCTTAATAAACAAGCAGGGTGGAGGGGTAAGGCATGATCTCCCTCCTCTTAGCCATCACTTTGGATGGGGAGGGCCCATGTAAAATAATCGGAGAATGAAAGTTGACGAGATATAATCTGACTCCAGTAGACGCTCCATTTTTATAATAGAAAAAAATTAAATACAATATATATATATATATATATATATATATATATATATATTAAGTTATATTATACGGAGTGGAAGTGGTAAAACTGTGAATGCGACAACAGAATACATTGAAATACATAAAACCTATTATGTATTTTGTAATTAAGTGCATGGTTAATTAGAGAATTGTACTTTAAATCTGTGTAGGCTAGTTACACAGTTTGGGTTCCTCCTCCTAAATTCCCCTTTGCTGTGTATTGCGGGCTGTATTTTATATGACGTAATCTTTCCTGACCACTGCACTAGACCATCATGGCGGCTTATTTTCAACCTAAGAACTTTGTCGTCTGCAAAAAGTAAAGTAGTAGTAGTAGCAGCAGCAGGAGTAGTAGTAGTAGTGGTAGTGGTAGTAGTAGTAATAGTAGTAGGCCTATCAACAGAAGTAATAATAATAATAATAACAATAATAATAATAATAATAATAATAATAATAATAATAATAATAATAATAATAATAATAATAATAGGATTTTAAAGGGAATCCCTTTTTTATTTCAATACTAAACATGAAATAAGTAATTACGATGTTTAAAACTCACCGACCAAATTATATGGTTTTGACTTCCCTTTTCTTTCCGTTTTTAGTCCATATTCCTTTTTTTTCCCCCTTTTTAAAAACATCTCTTATTTTGGTCCTTTTTGGACAGAATATCGCAAACATTTAGATAATTTTCTCATATGTTTGCAATAGCCCTATAACTTCCTGTGCAAGCGAAAATAAATATCGTTCTTCTGATTCCAGACATTGAAAAACTAATAAAATGTGCTGATTTAGAGTTCAGGATAAAAAGAAAATTTTAACCTCTGGTTTCTGTTGATGTTGAGCGGCCATTTTCTGTTTATAAAGACATTCTGCATTCAAAGAGGCGGAATCATGTTGAAACATATTGAAATGTTGAATGTGATCAAACACAACACTTTCCTTATGTTGTGAAGTGATAAATATAAGGTTGTGTGTGCTATGTGTATCCATGAATTTACTGAAGTGTGCTTTCAATTTAAGTAGAAGCTTTTTGAGGCAGTAATATAGACTATGTCAAATTACAACACTTTCCTTATGTTGTGAAGTGATAAATATAAGCTTGTGTGTGCTATGTGTATCCATGAATTTACTGAAGTGTGCTTTCAATTAAAGTAGAAGCTTTTTGAGGCAGTAATATAGACTATGTCAAATTACAACACTTTCCTTATGTTGTGAAGTGATAAATATAAGGTTGTGTGTGCTATGTGTATCCATGAATTTACTGAAGTGTGCTTTCAATTTAAGTAGAAGCTTTTTGAGGCAGTAATATAGACTATGTCAAATTACAACACTTTCCTTATGTTGTGAAGTGATAAATATAAGCTTGTGTGTGCTATGTGTATCCATGAATTTACTGAAGTGTGCTTTCAATTAAAGTAGAAGCTTTTTGAGGCAGTAATATAGTTCTTTTTAGACTATGTCAAATTACAACACTTTCCTTATGTTGTGAAGAGAGAAATGTAAGAGTGTGTGTACCATGTATTTCCATGAATGTGCTGAAGTGTGTTTTGGGGAGTAATATAGTCCTTTTTTCAAGTCCTTTTTTTTTTTTTTGGCTGTAACTTTCCCTTCTTTTTGTCCTTCTTTGATGAAAAATTTTCCCTTTAAAATCCGATCTCTAAATATAACATTATTATTAAGGACAAAGTATGAAAATAATGTTGATGGAATATTACACAAGCGTCTTCATTTAATTCGATACATTACACTAATTCCTCGAGTTGCCGGCAGAGTGTGCTCTACCGATATAATTTCAGCAAGAGTAACCCTTGCACGTGGCAGATGCGTGATAAAGGGTGGTTGGAGGATGGTGGGGGAGTGGCTGTAGCAGAAATCGTCTCCTTTATTGTGGCGAGGCATAGTTTGCGCCTTTATAAACATCCAAGCGGCGTCGAGAGAACATCGCCAGGGTTGTCCGGGTTTCCATGGTTACGAGAGGTGGTGATACGATACTAACTTTAACAGTAATGTTGTAAAGAGCCATTTAGTCCTACATGTCTAGGAGTATACTACTTCAATCGATCCGAAACACAATTGACTACCTCTTGCCGCCTCTACTGCGAGTTAATAACCAGTGTTGCCAGATTTACAGGTCTGAATTCCAGATATTTCAGTAGCACGTAGTTACATCAGTAGCGACAGTTTTAAATCGCCTTACACATAAATTCCTTATCTTACGTGACAGGGAACGCTGAAAAAATCTCGGTATGCTCCAAACAAGCTGACATTCACAAATTTATTGTTACGCTAAATTTCAACCGTTCGTTTCGAATTCATAGCTAATATATCTTAGTTTTTTGGACCTTTATACATCTCTGGTTCCTGATCGACTATACCAGCCATTTTGTACCTGTGTGCCGTAATAAAGGCTGTCGTAGCAAAAATTAGAAAATAAAAGTGGAAAAAGTAGTTTAAAAAAGTGAGTCCACAAGAGTGAATTTTCAGCGAACGCGGCACAAGCCAAAAGTGTATGTGTGAGAGGTGGAGCAGAGAATGATACGCAACCAGGGTTGTCTAATCAGTAAAGTTAGATTATCGTACCAACCTTAATAATTTCGTATTTTATTTGTTCTTGAGAAAAAATCCCCCCCCTGGTTAGGAGCCATTATTTTAGATTATATGTATGCCGCAGGATTTTAAATTACTAATAAATTACTACTAATTACTACTAAAATTATTACTAATAAATTAATTTTCATCATTTTACTAGCTATCTCAAACCTCAAATTAATTATAATTGATTGAATTAAATTAGCTCATAAATTAAGTTACTACTTTACCTTATAGGTTTATCTAAATTTAAATAAATATGTAGTCTACTAGTCGTTAACTTAAATGAAGAATATTGCTGGAGAACCTTTTAAGTGTAATGTAAATATTCGTAATTTAAATATGTATTGTATTCATTAAGGCTGGTTGAGTCGAAGAGAAGGCCTTGTGGCATTAACTCTGTTAATATTATTATTATTATTATATTATTATTATTATTATTATTATTATTATTATTATTATTATTATTAATTTAGTGTGCCACATATTGGAAAGGGTTGAAAAATACTGGACTATACTGATATCCAATATTGGCAATTTTGTTTATTCCATTATGTCCTCTTACTATTTCCAACTTTAAGGTACGGCCTGTTGTTATATATATTTCTTTAATAAATTCAATATGTAAGATTAGGTGGTATGCAAGACTAAGAAATAGGTCCAGGAATACTTACTTACATACAATCTCTATCATCATATCCCAACTCCCTCATATTCATTTTAATATCCTCCCTTCTACGTCTCGACCTCCCCAAAGGTCTTTTTCCCTCCGGCCTCCCAACTAACACTCTATATGCATTTCTGGATTCGCCCATTCGTGCTACATGCCCTGCCCATCTCAAACGTCTGGATTTAATGTTCCTAATTATGTCAGGCGAAGAATACAATGCCTGCAGTTCTGCGATGTGTAACTTTCTCCATTCTCCTGTAACTTCATCCCTCTTAGCTCCAAATATTTTTCTAACCACCTTATTTTCAAACACCCTTAATTTCTGATCCTCTCTCAATGTGAGAGTGCAAATTTCACAACCATGCAGAACAACGGGTTATATAACTGTTTTATGAATTCTAACGTTAAGAGTTTTTGACAGCAGACTAGATGACAAAAGGGTCTCAACCGAATAATAACACGCATTTCCCATATTTATTCTGCGTTTAATTTCCTCCCGATAAACAATTTATATTTGTTATTGTTGCTCCAAGCACAAGGAATAGTTGGCGATTAATTTAAAATCTCGAGAAATGGAAACAACACTGGCTGAAAACAGAATAACACATTTAGCGTAGGGAATTTTTAATAATTGGAAGTTGAAATTATACGAGACGGAAAACTAGACATTAACAAGATGAAATGATGATTACACATCATCATCATGCCACCTGCGTAGTTCAAGTAGTAGACACATTTGCCTGCTAATGCAGAGCTACATTCAAGCGTTTGGGATGATTACCTGGTTGACTTTTTCTGAGGTTTTCTCCCAACTATAAGATGAATGTCAGGCAGGCGTAATCCCATGCAGAATTAAATACCTCATTTCGCCAAGTGACATCTCGCTATCAACAATTTTTCTTCTCTTCTTCTTCCTTTACACTTCATGGCTTAGGCAAACTGCCTGTTCCGTTACCACAGCATGCCACTCCATATGTTTTCCAGTTGTCTTAAGTTTCTTATTCTTAATGGTCTGTAGTTAAACTTCTACAGTGTGTTGCAAAACTATCTGTACAAACTTTTATGAGCGGTAAGGAACATCAATCCTAACATTTCCCTTACGTTGTGAATGTATGTCCGTTGATATTACTTTCCGGCACTAGGGGCGTCTTTCACTACGTATCTTTTATAACAATAATAATAATAATAATAATAATAATAATAATAATAATAATAATAATAATAATAATAATAATAATAAACTTGAAGTAGAATGTTTTTCTTGATTGTTGTATCCTCCATGCAAAGAAAAGTATACCATATAAATATTACGTAGCACAGTGTCTTTGAAATAATATTCGTTCTTTAAATTATATATACACATTATATAATTTGCATGTAATGTGTTTCTTCATTTTCTGACAAGCTTGTATGATTACCAGTAAATATTGAAATATTGCATTCAACTTCGTGTGATACGAAGATTTAAATTTTGCCACGTTAAAATCTGCTCACTAAACTGCACAACTCCGCTGCAAACGTTAGCACGTAATGAAACTAATACTCAACTCTTCATTTTGCCGTAAGTAGTTACGAAAGTCATCCATCCACAGTTGCGGATATACTGTGAGTTGTTTATGTGAATAGAGTATAGTTTACACAGACACAACTAAAGCAATAGAGCCGAGATTATCTATATGCGTGGCCGTATACAACCTGAAATCTATGTTTTGGTACGAACTTCCTACCTTTACGGTGTATATATGAAGTTTCGTCAGGCGCCCCTTCACGAATGCTACAATTAGAAGCAGATCCTCGCATAAAAACTTAGGTGCCATAGATGACTTATCTCCTGTTAAAATGAGTGAAACTCTTATCTCTTACAGTGATAGAGTAAACAATCTAGGAATTTATATGAACAAAAACTTAAGTTGGAATACTCAAATCACACACATATGTAAAATAATTTTTATGAAAATTCACACACTAAAAAGAATTCGAAATTTCCTTCCGTTTCTTCTCAAGAAGAATCTAGTGCAATCGCTCTTGATGCCTCATTTTGATTACTGTGACACTCTCTACACTGACCTTAACATGAGACTGACAGACAGACTACAGCGTGTTCATAATGCATGCGTTCGATTTATTTGCAACGTCCGTAGATCTGATCGTATCACACCTTCACTAAATATGCTGTCCTGGGTCCGTCTCAAAGAGCGAAGAACTATTCACTCTCTCACTTTACTTTTCAATGTTCTTCAAAACTCTAACCCTAGCTACTTAGCTTCTCGTTTTCAACATTTGTCCTCATATCACGATATAGATACTCGCTCACAACACCATATCACACTCTCCATTCCTAAACACAGAACATCCTTCTACTCTTCATCTTTCACCGTCTCTGCAGCTCATCTCTGGAACTCTCTACCACAACATGTCAGAAACTGACATTGTCTAGTTTCAAAAATAAATTAAAATTGCACTTTTTGAATTAGATTCCTTTCAGTTATAAGCCCTTTTCTCTGCCATAGTTTTGTAAAAATATAGGCTATATATTTCTTTTTCTTTCCTTTCCCCTTTTTGTTCTCTCTATCAGCCGATGAATTTATTATCATAGCCTTTTTATCGTGAATTTTATTTAATTTTCGTATTTCTTTTCTTTTTAATATTATTTTATTCCATTCCATTTTGATACATTCTTCCTTACGTTTTTCCATACTAACCATGTGTACTAAATGAGTTGCTTTCACTATATTTCAATGTATTTTACATTCTTTTTTTCTATTATGGTATTCTTTTCATGTTTTTAGTGTCGATTTTATTATGCTATTATTATTATTATTATTATTATTATTATTATTATTATTATTATTATTATTATTTTGTAATATGTTAGTATTCTGTTTTTTAACTTTTTGTTAAATTTTAACTGGTAGAGTCTAAGAGAAGGCCCTATGGCCTTAACTCTGCCAGTATAAATAAACAATTATTAATTAATTAATTAATTAAGAACGAGTACTGAAAAGATCTGTTGCAATCCCAAATATATAAATAAAGAGACAATCCTCAGCGCTTTGGAGTATCAACACAGTGTTGTAACGTTGATCATCGTATAAGTATTTTCCATTCGCATCATATGCATATATTCGGAAGATATGCACTGTGAATTATTTCTGCGGTTTAATTCGTGCTCTGCCCACTCCAGTTTATCCCCCGAGGATTAATAGCCGCAGCAACTCCATGTGCAGCGCCTCATTATGTAATTTACTTCGTTCTCCACTCTTACAACCCAATTTTCTTCTCGTCTTCTGTTTCCAAACACTCTCATTAATGTTTGTTGTTTCTCGGGCAAAGTAATTTACATTCTTCGTCACTATTCTAAGAGTAGTTAAATCTCGGAGGTTGCGAGAGACAACGCAACACAGAGATTAGAATAACAAGCTATCTACGCGGATTTGTTCAAGTCAATTTCCCTAGTTGATCAAAGATTTTTATTCAATTGTACTACGTTGTTTAATGAATATTATAAGCATGCAGAAAACCTCAATTATTCTTTCTTACTCCCATTAGACGAAGTGAAAAAAATATATATACTCCCTCTGTTCCAAAATATGGTCTGGAAAAATGTCATTTATTCCGTTCCAAAATATGGTATACATTTTAAGTTCTCAGTAATATAATGCACCTTTAATAGATCTTCTAGATACTTATATGTTTGAGAAATGGACATAAGAAAAACGAATTAATTTAATTTAATTTAATTTAATTTAATTTAACTTATTTAATACTTTACACTTGAGCTACATTAGGCATTGCAGCCCGAAAGAGCAAAAGCTCGTGCTCGGGCGCAGTTCAGATCAGTTATACAAAATATATCACAAAATTAAGAGAGTTCATTGAGCACAATAACATTAATAAATTATAAAATACATATAGCATGTAATAATAGGTTCTATATACAAATAGAAAATACAAAAGTATATAAATATTAGAGTATCAATCTTTAACTTAATTAGCTTAAACAATTCAAATTTCAAATTTCAAATTTATTTACAATTTACATTTGAATTGAATACATATGAATAGACACCCGAAATGAGCATAATGCTTTTGCTCGGGTAAATAATTAATCTGATTTGTTTCTTAAATATATGTGTGTTAAGTGTATTTAGCTCAGGGTAAGCTCTAATTAATGCATTATATATTTTGGGTCCATAATTTCTGCTGTGATACATGAAGTACATTTCATTCTGTGTGATGTCAATGAAATAAAAACAAACATTGTTTTGAGAGAGGTAAAGTAACATAAAAACTGCAATAAATTACAACCCGTTTTTATTATTAGATTTCCTATTCAAAATTGAATGCGTTAGTGTTTCATTTTCTGCAACAGGATCACAACAGCAGGTGCCCATTCGATTTCTGTTCATAATGAACTATTTACATATTATAGTTTGATGCACTACAAAAGATTCAAAACATTCACAACTGCACTATCTGATAGTCCCTTCATTACTAAACAGAATACCACACTGCGAAACATTTCGTGCACGCTTGCACAATAATCAAACTTGTTTTTTTTTTTTTGTTACTATACCATATTTTGGAACGGAGGGAGTATTTATTTCGAAATTTTCGCGGAAACGCACGCTTTCAGCAACGGTAATACCTACCCCCATCTATCCACCAACTCACCCACCTACCTGTATATCTATCAATCTTTCTATCTGTCTGTCTGTGTAGAGCGATTTCTCCTCATCTACTGAATGGGTTTTGTTTATATTCAATATCCACAAGTTACTTTGTCCCAAAGTTGTACACATGAAATTTAATGCTTATTAAAACTATAGCAGAATTTTATCTGAATTCGACCCAAAAAATGGCTACGGGTTTGAAATTAATTTTGTAACGGTATGCGTGTTGTTTTAATTGTAATATGATAATGATGAACTTCATTTGAAGTGTTTCCAATCTTAACGATTCTTTTCATCGATGGAGCATACTGTGTAGTTCATATCGAGCCAACCTCAGGAGGGGGAGCTCGCATGCGCGGACCTCTCAAGCAGTGTAAGCGTGATCCTTACCTGGATTTATTTTCACGTGCATATTCCAAACCAAATCAAGAAGTTCCCTTCGTGCTCCGGTTACACATCTTGCATATGCGAAGGTTAGGTTTGGTTAGTTTAGGTTTTTATTAACCAACTCCACGCATGTGCAGTTATCATCTCACAGTATCTCGCATTATGTCTCTGCCGGTCAGTGGCCGTTAAATTTCAAGTGATTTATCTCACAACTTGGGCGTCAACGTATTGGAAAGCAATACAACTTTCCTCCCATCTCCTTACGTCCCCACAGCAAATGTGACGTTGCTCAGAGGCAGAGATAAAATATGAGTTGGGTATCTCAGGTAGATCGTGAATCCGACGCTGACAGGTTGCCAGAACTGCTTCAGCCTCTGATAGAGCCAGGTCTCGTTTGAAGGACGTATAGTCAGACAAGCCACAGGGACCCTTAGCTCCAAGTCCTTCCTGATCAGCCGATGCTGACAGGTGGGCCATCCTGCCTGAGCCACTGATAGAGCCAGTTCCCATCCGCAGAAGAGTAGCGTGATAAGCCACTCGGCCCGGAGCCCAAAGTCCTTCATACATCAACGCTATCCCAAGACTTCATTTCAGCTTATTTTTAATACTGCAGAAGGTACACGAAATAAGGCGAGATGGAGAGAGTATGTTGGTAGAATCAGAGAGGAACGAAGTACCACGAGAAAAATTCTCTGCAATGTCTGTTTTGTCCATCAGAAATTTAATCACTACCTGACCGAGAATGGAATCCGGGTCTCCTGTGTAAAAGACCAGCGCGCTTGGACTTGAATCACACACCCGGTGTAGTATAGGAATATTTATAATCGTAAACCAGCCGTGGCGAAAATGTAACTCACGAGCACACTGTGGCTCGCAATGATAGCTGTGGATGTCTCTTGCTCCCCCAACCCCCACCCTCTCATTCACTGGAGTCAAACTCCGTTCCATTTCTATTTGTCTCTGACCTGCGAGTGGCGTCGTCGCAATGTCTCTCTCTCTCTACAAAAACGAAAGTTTCAAGTAGGATGGAAGGACGCATTTTTTGCTGCCAATATGGTGAGAATATTAAATGTATGATTTGTTCACAAGTATTACGAGGAAAACGGTTGTATAACATAAAACAGCATTATACTACATGTTACTCATGAAATACTGAAAGGTTAAGTATTATTATTATTATTATTATTATTATTATTATTATTATTATTATTATTATTATTATTATTATTATTATTATTATTATTATTTCGATCCTTTTTCAGCAGATGTACGAATAATGCGGTTAGGTCTTCAATTTAAACTCACTGATTTACAATGTGATGTTACAATGAAAGCTAGATGTAAGGACTTGACAAATGTTGAATTTTTCAAATCTTTGCGAAAAAATAAATATCCGAAGCGTCGTTCTTTCGCTTGCTCTGTTGAAGCCATGTTCGCTACAACTTACGTTTGTGAAAAATTGTTTTCAACAATTAAAATAATAAAAACCAAATTTAGATCACGACTGACAGAAAATACCTTCGTGATCAACTACGACTGGCAGTAAGTGACATAATTCCTGATTTCGAAACTCTGTCGCAGAGACATTCTGAAGACAGTTAATTTTAGTTTGTGATAACGTGTCCTATGTTTTCTTGTTCATTTCTTTCTTCATTACACGTAATAAACATTAGTTTGTAACCTTATACTCTATAAAATTATATTTAAGTGCTTGACGTAAGGAAAATGAAAATCCGTTAATAAGTCAGACAGTTGCTTCACTTCCCCTTCGGGTGTCCGCCTCCCTCCATAGGTGCTATGCACGTTGCAGGTTATACAGTGACTCGGCGCACGATTACATTTTCGCCACGGATGACGTAAACTACTCGTAAAACCAGACGGCAGTCGGGTTTAATCAAGGCTACGTGGAATGGGGGAGACAGCTTGGTAAGCGCCAGATCATAAAAAAAACGAATAGAGACAGGTGCATGTAATTAACGTTGTGCAAAATTTGTGCTTGAGACAACACAGAACAAACAACACAATAGAGAAAACATAACTAGCCACAGACAGTACTACTTGAGTTTTGCTTCAATTTGATACTCTGATACTTTAATAAATCACACAATTTCAACTCTAACATCTCTCGACCTTATCGGTTTATGCGTCAGACTTTAATCTAACGTATTTGAGTGCAGTACGCAATGATTTCAAGCCCACGACACCGACTTGCACACCCCTGTCATAAAGACAAGCGGCACTTGTGACGTGCAGCAGATGCGCGAGCCTGTCAAACGAGGTTACTGTGCCTGGAGTGACACGCATAGCAGTGCGAAGTTATAGCGCTGCCATTGTTTAAATGCGTTCCAAGGAGAATGAGTGACGCGCAGGAACGTGAACATACCAAGAATTCATAAACGCATTATTATTATTATTACTTACAAATGGCTTATTATTATGATTATGATTATTATTGTTACTACTACTTACAAATGGCTTATTATTATTATTATTATTATTATTATTATTATTATTATTATTATTATTATTATTATTATTATTATTACTTACAAATGGCTTATTATTATGATTATGATTATTATTGTTACTACTACTTACAAATGGCTTATTATTATTATTTACAAATGGCTTATTACTATTATTATTATTATTACTATTATTATTATTATTATTACTATTACTTACGAATGGCTTATTATTATTATTATTATTATTATTATTATTATTTACAAATGGCTTATTACTATTACTATTATTATTATTATTATTATTATTATTACTATTACTTACAAATGGCTTATTATTATTATTATTATTATTATTATTATTATTATTATTATTATTATTATTATTATTATTTTAGATGAGAGGACGACATAGAAAAGGATGTTAAAAGTATCAGAGTGCGTAACTGGACTGGTAGAGCAAAAATTGAAGAGGAGTGGCGAAGACTTCTAGGGACAACCAGGACTCTTGATGGGTTGGTTTGTAGCGCTGCTGCTGCTGCTGCTGCTGATGATGATGATGATGATGGTAATTTATGATACCTTAAAATACTGTAATTTATTTATTTAGTAGTTGCGACCATCAGGCTTCTCTTCCGCACCACCGGAAATGCAAATTCAATACCGTAATACAAATTAAGCAGGCAACAGGCTAGCTCAGTTGATAAGGCATCTGGTTACGGACTAAAACGTTATATATTGCTTTTTCAGTACAACTACTACTACTACTACTACTACTACTACTACTACTACTACTACTACTACTACTACTAACTACTACTACTACTACTACCGCCACCACTAGTAATAGTAGTAGTGATAGTGGTATTAGTAGTAGTATTAGTAGTGGTTATAGTAGTGGTGATATTAGTTGTGATGGTACAGTAGTGGTAGCGATAGTGGTTACGGACTAAAACGTTATATATTGCTTTTTCAGTACTACTACTACTACTACTACTACTACTACTGCTACTACTACTACTACAACTACTACTACTACTACTACTACTACTACTACCGCCACCAGTAGTAATAGTAGTAGTGATAGTGGTATTAGTAGTAGTATTAGTAGTGGTTATAGTAGTGGTGATATTAGTTGTGATGGTACAGTAGTGGTAGCGATAGTGGTTACGGACTAAAACGTTATATATTGCTTTTTCAGTACAACTACTACTACTACTACTACTACTACTACTACTACTACTACTACTACTACTACTACTACTACTACTACTACTACTACCGCCACCACTAGTAATAGTAGTAGTGATAGTGGTATTAGTAGTAGTATTAGTAGTGGTTATAGTAGTGGTGATACTAGTTGTGATGGTACAGTAGTGGTAGCGATAGTGGTATTGATAGTAGTATTAGTATTGGCTGCTGATCCGGAGCTGCGTTCGGTCTTGGGTTGGATCCCCCCTTTGATCTCATTGAATGGTTTCTTCCGAGGTTTCCCCCAGCTGTGGGACTGAAGCCGGATGGTCTATGGCGAGTCCTCGGCATCAACCCCTTTGATTTGATTACCTGGTTGGGTTTTTTCGAGGTTTTCACCAACCAAAAGGCAAATGCCGGGTAATCTTTTGGCGAATCCTCGGACCTCAACTCATCTCACTACATCTCGCCAAAATATTGTAAAAAAAATTGCACAAAATTGTTAAAAATTGTAGAAAATTACTAAATTGTAAAACTGTAAAAATTTGTAAAAAATTTAATTGTAATATTGTAAAATTTTGACTTGTTCCACATCTTAAAGCTTTATTGCTCATGTAAGATCTATGGAATAAAATAAATAAATGAAATTGGAAAAAAAAGTGGTAGTAGTTGTGGTGGTATACTAGTAGTAGTGGTAATGGTTTTAGTAGTGGTATAGTAGTAGAAGTAGTAGCAGCAGTAGTGATAGTGATTTTAGTGGTATTAGGGTAGTGGTAGTGGCAGTATAGTAGTAGTGATAGTATTATTAGTAGTATAGGTAGGCCTAGTTGTTGTAGTGGCAGTATCAGCTATAGTAGTTGGGATGGTATAGTAGTAGTAGTGATAGTGGTATTAGTAGTAACTTAGTATTAATATTGTAATAGTGATAGTAGTTGTCTTAGTGGTATTAGTAAGTAGCAGTAATGTTGCTGGTAATGGTATTAGTAATGGTAATAATGGGAAGGTATGGTGGTGGTGGTGGTGATAGTAGCAATACTGTAGTTTTAGTAGGCCTAGTATTATAGCTCGCGCAAAAAACGATTACCGAAAAGCAATGGTGGCGTTGCTGTCTGTTTTGACGTGTGTATGTAGGTATGCCGAGGGGAGAGAGGTAAGAGCCGATGGAAGTACTGTCTCTTCCAAGAAAATGAACAAATGAGGACATCGCTGTGGAACTAAAGAACATAGCAAGAGAAAAATTCGAAGCTAATTAAACGCGCAATATATGTTTACGAATGAAATAATAATACCGTGCGATACAAGACACGTATTCACATGCAATGGAACAAACTAAAGTCGTAATGTAACTATCACAACGCAAGACTGATTCTATCGATGTAATTTCTGTTCCGACTGTACTCTTGAATATCATTCAAGCTATCTCGTGACCTTTCCTGTTACCCGCTTTCCTTATCGCATTGTTTGATTCGCATTCCTTCCGTCGGTATTCCCTGCTTGCGAGACCTATAGTAGTGGTACAGTAGTTGTGTTAAATGTTATGTTTTATTTAACGACGCTCGCAACTGCACAGGTTATATCAGCGTCGCCGGATATACCGGAATTTTGTCCCGCAGGAATTCTTTTACATGCCAGTAAATCTACTGACGTAAGCCTGTCGCATTTAAGCACACTTAAATGCCAACTCGCCAACCAGGTCGACCAGTAGTTGTGGATAGTGGTAGTATTAGTATCACTAGTAGTCCGTAGCATGGAATTTTGGCCAGTGTATGGGACCGGTCCCCACCCAGAATCATGATGCACTTGGGGAGCTACGATAGGTAGCGAAAATCAGGTTTCGCAAGCCAGCTATAACTGCTGGGGGGGATCATCATACTAACCACACGATACTTCCATTCTAGTTGGATGATCGTCCACCTCTGCTTCGGCATGTGGAAGTGAGGCCAGCAGCCGGCTGGTCGGTCTTGGCCCTTCATGGGCTGTAGCGCCATGGATTTACTTTTACTTTAGTAGTGCGTAGTAGTTGTAGCAATACAAACGTCCTGTATAAGGAGATGGTTCTGAGTTTTCTTATGGACTAGACATGTACAACGGACAGATACAGAATACTTGTACTCTTCTGTAATAATCACTCTGATGTTAGTAACACAGCTTTTTCGAAACGAAGTAGATATTAATAAATTTATAAAGCACTGTTAATTCCAATATTATTCCTCTGTGAGCCCTTGTTACATTATATGGTATAAAACATCGAATAAGATGCAACAATCAGCTTAAATTAAAAACTATACTTTAGATTTCATTGCCATTTGGATGATTTGCGGATGAGCAATTTCTTATGTAACCTGTTCAAAGATTTATTGTGCATATCGCTCTTCTTTTATTTTTGTCCTCTGCCTTCAGAACTGCTTACTTGGAGAATCTCATATAGTTTAATCTCGCGTTTGTTTTTTTATCTCTATGTCTTGAACGGATTTACTTTATTCTGTGTTTGAATTATGATTTAAGAAAAAAATGATAAAAAAACAGGAGTAGAAGCAAGGAGATCGTTTGTTATTCCGGACATGAAATCTATATTCCTGCAGCTTGACAGTCTTCGTATCATACCAAGATTAATTAAGTGGAACAACAACTATAATAATTATGGCATCCCTTTTTCTTTGTATCTATGATTTATGGAAATGTCGCATCCTCTGACCCTGCTACGGTTTATTTTAACAACGGGAAGCTCTGGCGTGGCTAGAATGGGGTCAGTGATAAGATAACAGCCTGCCTGATCACCATCATCGTTTCTGGATTGTCCTATACCCAGAACACAAATCTTAACTGTGACAGAGAAACCTTTCACCTATATTTCTTTAACTTCTACAAAATCTTTAAATATTATTTACAAAACCTCTTCAGTTCTACGAAGAAAACTTAATGTTTTGTATTTTGAACTAGGTCTATATACCTTAGAAATATAAACGGAATTTAACGGCTGAAGCAATAAGTTTTCTTTCTAAAAAGCGAAGTGTTTACAATGCTTCCAACGAAACCATTGATACGTAAGTTTAAATCCTGGATATGAATGTGAATTTTAGGCAGATGATTTCCTAACAAGAGAACATTTCAAAATCATTCACATCGAATATTCAGTCCAAATTCGTAGACTGTACTGTAAAGTAGAGCTTAATTACAGGGGCGTATTTTGCGGGCTACCGGGGGTAGCCCAAGGAAATTACAAAAGAAAAAGTTTATAATATAACATAATGTAATAATTTTGTATTATTAGTTTTACCATAGTAATTAAAATTAAAGTAATTGTTAGATATATTTTGTGTAATAATAGGGTCAGCGGTAGCCCAAACCCTTTAACCAGTATACGCCCCTGAGCTTAAATACCATTGCAAATATATCTACAAATTTAAATTATCACAACATTAAAAACAAATTACAAGTAGGAGATGAAAGAATTTTGATGGAGAAAGACTCCAAAATGCGGTCCTCTTACAAAAATCAAGACACTCTTTAATAACATAAATATCCAATCTTGCATATTTTTCACAAAATAATAATTTGTATGTTTGACGATGTTGCAACATTTAAATTTCGTACACATTTCTTGCTTTTAATTCGAATAGTAAGGAATTTTCTTTTTAACGTAAATTTAGTAATTTTTGTTTGTTGTAAAACTGATGAAAAGAGTCACGTCTTTAACGTAACAGGAAGTTCAAGAACTCTCTATTGTAGATGCTGCTCATGCCAAAGCGTACGTGTGCTACCATCTGTTGAGTGTATTGTAATCAACTTGCAACGTGCACAGAAGTACGTATAATAACCTATTCCATATAGAAATAGAAATGGTTATGGTTATGTTTTATTAGAAACATTTTTTTTGGATATGTAAAATAAGTACATACATACATACATACATACATACATACATACATACATACATACATACATACATACATACATGAGTCATTCCATGTCAAATCGCACAAAATTATACAAATTTTGACCTTCATATTTCTGATTGCGTTTATATTTTTTTTACCAACTCTATGGATCTCATAAACCAACAAGTATATTTCTATTTCCTCCTAAGTCCACATGTTTTTAAAATATTACATGTTAAAATTCGTTAAAAATGTCGCACAATGCAACATTTAAAGCGACATATTTCTGACGATTTTGATGTTAAAATTTTTTTGAAAAATGCATTTAAAAGCTTAAAGTACTGTCTTTTATTAAATATTTACTAACTAATTTTAATATAATTATTTCAAATATTTTTTTTATAATTAAATTTTTAAAACATATACATCAATGTGAAATAGCCCTATTAAAAATCTACAAAAATGCCTACTAGGTGCACTGAAGTATTCTTAATAATTCCAGAAAATATCAGAATGGGATCTCCAATAGTTTAATGGAAATTTAATTACTTATGACAGAATGTGTAGCGGTCGGCGCAGCAGCAGTGGACGGGAAGCTTTAAAGCGCGCTAAGAGGTTTATCGGCGCTGGATAATTGACTGAACTTTGCAACATTACACCCAGTACAGATCAAGTTACTCGAGGAAACACTGATAATTTACTTATTATGATATCTTCAAATAATTGTACATTATGCTTTTCAAATGTTTCTTTTCATTCACATTTTAAATTTTCATTCGCCTACCTTCTTTCTTGAAAGAAAATTGTTTTACTAAATCTTCAGTTTTCGACAACGGAATGAAATAATATAATTTTAATGTACGAGTTATTGGTTTTAGATTATGGTATCTGGCCTGCAAATTTTCAGTGTGGTTTTTGTGCTTATTGAATGGACAAAATATAAATGACACGTTAGAAATGTTTTTGTGACTAATCAAACAGTTTTTTTTTGTGTTGTTATAGGATCTTGTATAGGCTAACTCTCGTGGCAAGTCTTTTAACAGTATCTCCAATGACAACACATGGACCTTTACCATGCGACATTGCAAAGAAGTGTCATTCAGCACTAATTCCATAATCGTCTTCATGTAAGCAATTATTTTTAAAATTCCTTTTTTTTTTTTTTTTTTTTTGTATTGTGAACTTGATCCATTGGAAAAGTAGATCATTTTTTCATATCGTTGAATTCTTGCTTTAGGAAATTGATTGCTTCGGATTGAAAAAAGTGAAAGGGATCGGTGTCATGTTTCATGGTTTCTGAGATGACATTACTTTTGTAACGAATTTCTGTATCTCCTTTGAAATATACTACGAAAGGATTTATGTATTTATTTATTTAAATATATACAGAATAAAGAATATAATTACAAATAAGAGAAATAGAAATAAAATAATACAGTCAATATAAAAAAGGAGATGCAGCAGTATTAACAAAATTTTAGACCGAATGAGCAGCGCTCGTGTTCGGTCACAGTTCAGATATAATATTAATAGGCCTATAAGAAAATATAAAATAAAATAAAGTAGGAAGTAAAATTAAAATTGTACTGTATTGTGGCTTGGCGTATGTTCCAATGCACACCTTGTATTGAATCTTGTATTACAAATGAATAATTTTCAGAAAAGTCTGTAATTTTCAGGTTGTGCTTTCTTTGCATTTCGTCAAAAATAAAATATGGCTGACTTTTGAATGGAAGATGATGCATCTTCTACATGAAAAACTTAACATGCTAGGGAGCCTTTTACTTTTGAATCTTTTCACGGGAGTATCGTTTTGTTGTATCTTTCATTTCTTGATAGGGGATTCTATTGACATCAAACTCTTGTTTAATTCCTCAATATTACTGATTTCTAGCACTGTATCCATAGAACTGCTAGAAGAAATACTGGGATAATCACTTTCTCTGTCCGCACTTTCATTTGATTCATGTTTATTAATATCACAAGAACTACCGGCTTCACATATAATTTCACCTGACCTATGGGGAAATTGATTGATTTTTACGGAAGAATCACATATTTGCACACTCAAAGACTCCTTTAAATTGAGCTTTATCAATAAGTCGCGACTTACGCGTCTTAGTGTACTTTTCTTTTTAAAAGCGTGATTAGGAAGGTAAATGGATTTAAACACTTGTTATATATTACGCGATCTTCACCATCACTCATGTTGTATAGAAGTCACGTCACTGCGCGAAATTCAAACCCAAACTGATTATTTTTCTCTCATACCATCTGTTTACTGCCATAAAGTTTACTGCCTTACCCAGTCTTGCTATCATCAAGCACTTGGCTATATTACAGTATAAACTGTGAAGGGCTTCCCCCTGAGCTGACAATAATAAAATAATTTTAGATAAGATATTTACTGTTCCTTAAGGTATTAATCATTTGATGATTAGTATGGTGACATTAGATGCAACGGGAAATTTCCACGGGCAGCCTTCTAGCCTATGGCTGCAAGCAGTTCATTAGCTGGGCATCGCGAGCGCGTGCATGCCTCCGGAAAATAAATTGTTACAAATGTATGGGTGCCGATCCCATATTTATAAATGCAGTAGTTTACAGACAATACATCAGCGAACAAGTCTATATTTTTTCAGATTTTTAACTTGGCTATTTAATATAGTAATTTTGCTTTGAAAAAGAAATTATTAAAAAAATAGGCCAAATTTTAAATTTATTTGTGATAGGCCTAAAGTAATAAAAAGTGTTGTATTTCGTCTTTCAAATGCGCCAAACCGCAAATCTCAATTATATGTAGACACAAAGTTCCAAGCGAGTTTATGTAACAGTGCGCGCATAACTTGCGTAACTTCAAATATTCATAACTACACAAATAATTAATAATTGTCAAAATAAAAAAATATGGTTCTCCTTATTTGATGTCTGGAATTAATGAAAAAAAAATTCGACCATTTCCGAGAAGGTCGTGTTTTATTGCTGTGCGATTTGACGTGGAATGACTCACATACATACATACATACAATATAGCGCTGGCCTTCTATGCCCAAGGTTGCGGGTTCGATCCCGGGCCAGGTTGATGGCATTTAAGTGTGCTTAAATGCGACAGGCTCATGTCAGTAGATTTATTGGCATGTAAAATAACTCCTGCGGGACAAAATTCCGGCACATCCAGCGACGCTGATATAACCTCTGCAGTTGCGAGCGTCGTTAAATAAACCATATTGAATCTACCCTCGATACTAAGTCAAAATAGGAGTTCGCTCGCATGTCTTGACCTCATGGGAAATAGAGAATGCGAACAAAAGACTGGATTGTTTCTCTTGAAGGCGAGACATCAGAACTTCAGCTGTTGAAGTTCGTGGTGCGAACTGACGAAGGGATAATGATAACTATTCAATTATACACTTTTATGTCTGTTTTAGGTTAGGATATATTATATAATGTAGGCCTATTTTGTTTGTGCCATTTTCATTTTAATCTGTGTGTTCTTTTGAAGAGTGGTTGGATCTAATCATAGGTGAGAGGGGTGAAGCCTACAAAGTAGGACTTGTTTTACAGAGCACGTACGGTCAGAAGACCCGTGCATTGGATTTAAGAGAAATTTCTGATAATATAGTATATCTGCACATACATACATACATACATACATGAACATACATATACCTACACACATATATTTCAATCATGTATATATTATTTACAAAAGAAAATCTGAATTATAAGTATCTTCAGTAACCGAAAATGAAATACAATAAGATCGATACAATATCCCATGATGAAAAGGTAATAAAGCAAAACGTATTCATGTAATCGAAGGTCGTTCTGTCTTTAAGTAATGTCTTAGATATACTTTAAATCAGTAATAATCATATACTATGAAGATAATAATAATAATAATAATAATAATAATAATAATAATAATAGGCCTAATACTTTTGATACTTGATTTGTTGCATACGAAATATCTCATTTCATTTTGAACCCACAAGACTACAATTGAGTTTTAAGTCAAACCAAAATTAATAAGATTACTGCAATAAACTTGCAACTTATTAGATTGTTATAGCCTATAAGTATCCGTAATTTTATTCTATTCGTGTCTGTTAGAAAATGAATGGCATCTTACATGAAACTGAAATCGCAGCCTCAGATCCACAAGCCAAAGTTATTAGCATTTAGCCATGCAGCTAAATTGTAGAATCCTGGTCACCGAACAAAGTATCCGAATGTACTTAAGATTTCTGAGTGGTCAGATCTTCGGCCTGTCACGTAGGCGGTCCGGGTTCGACTCCCGGTTAGGCCTGTAATTTTTCATTGAAAAATCCATAGTGACTGCGGACAAGGTCGCAGTTGAGATTTTTCTCGGGGTTCTCCCGTTTCCCCATATCAGGCACCTTCATCATTCCGTCAACATTTCTCTATTTCGTCGTCTTGTAAGCCAAAACTTAAGCTATTCATTCAAGGCATCGCCGAATTATCATACTTACAGAAGCAGCATTACTAAGGAATAGTTACAATGTTGCTACGTCCTCACTTTTACTCCATATATTTGGAAAATTAAATCTTGTCGATATTTGAAAGTAATGCAAATAGATCAACGTCTTGGTTTTCTCAGGGAGAATAACATGGTTGTCTAGTCTTCCAGGTTCGCAATTACCTCGTTCTCAATCTTTAATGTGTTTCGTGTTACCACTGTAACAATTTTAAAAGAATTGAAAAAAAGAAGAGCGTAAACACGTAAGACTTAATATCACAACGTAGACTAATATGATTTCGAGATTCTCAAGAAAATGCATGAAACCAGCAAGTTGTTCACGGTTTGCAGTAGATAAGAGACAACGATAGAAAAAGCAAGACTAACAGCGCCCGCAAAGCCGAAAACCCGCACGACAATGTTCTATACGTCGCGTCGTTGACGTAAGGACTGCTTGTGAGTGTTTCGAGACGTCGAGATTGATCACTCCCGAAGTCCCGAACGTCAAGCAGCCTTGAATCGCTACAGTTTTTTTATACCTGACTGAACTTTTATCTAGTTGGCAACTGTATAAACAATCAAGTAGCCTATTTGAAACATTATCTCTACCTTTCAGTGTATAATAATCCGTTCCCCCGTCTTTATTTAATTACTAGGCCCTTATTAAAAGGCTAGGAATTTTCTTTTCATAATGAGATTGCACACTTGATCTCAAACATAAGTAAAAAGATATTAACGTTATGTTTTATGTTTCTTAGAAATGCAAATTTATTTGAGAATTGCTTTTTTTTTCTATTTATATAACCATAGGCAATATAATAATAATAATAATAATAATAATAATAATAATAATAATAATAATAATAATAATAATAATAATAATGATTTATTTAACCTGGCAGAGTTAAGGTCATACGGCCTTCTGAAACACTCAACCAGGAGTAAAACTGCGTTACAAAAACACTACAAATTTACAAAGAACACTACAATTTTACACACAAAACTGAATAAGATAATAATAATAATAAAATGTAAACAACAAGTAAGTAGAAATCAGACATAACATACAGAAAGAAAGGAGAAAGCATAATAAAATGTGAACAGCAGGTCAAAATACATTAGATATACAAAGTATAAAAAATAAGACAATTATTGATAATAATAATAATAATAATAGTAATAATAATGATAAATAATAATAATAGTAGTAATAAAATAGTGCAGTACAAAGCATACAATGAATACAATATTTTTATGAACACACAGTAAGGAAAATTATGATTATATATAGCTCAACTTATCACATTATAGATATAGCATTATCGGAAAATATGAAAACAAAAATATAAAATAAGTTAAATATCACTAGAACAGAAAAAAAAATGTGAATACGTGGTAACATGCAATACAACACTATAATATAATATATAACAGAACGAGAACATTTTGATAACTAAGATACTATTCTGTTTTGTCTTTTTGTCTCATTTAAACATTTATAATGTTATTTATTTCAACGATGCATGTTATTCAAAGTTACGAAATCTTTCCATGCCGACAATCATTCATCGAGAATGATGAGCGAGACTCGAAGAGCACGAGAATGACGAGACGAGACTCGAAAGACAAATGCGACGAACACAGCGAGCGAGAGCGGCAGTTAGTTTTGTTCATCTCTAGTATGCAGTCTGTTTGTTCATCTCTGGACTACTGGACGGATTTTGTTTTTGTATTGTTTTGTTTTGTTTTTCAATATCTACAAGTAAACTTATCCGAGACTGATGCACACAAAATATCACAACTCTTAGAGGAAAACTAAAATTGATATATTTGAAATCAAAGTACGAAATGTTGATGAACTCTAAATACAAAAGGACCCGTTGTCGATGTCGACAGAAAAGTTTCACGCATGTTTTCCATTGTATCCACGACGGAAATTAAAATTTAACACATCCAAATTCCTCCAAAGTTTGTGCACCCTCCCATAATACCTTAGCCTGTAATTGATCGTGACAGCGACTAAACTAATTTGTGTAATTAGCGTGTTTGAACCTGCAATTACAGACGCTAATGAAGCGGTCTGACATCTGACAAACAAATGAGGGTGTTAGTAATACTCGTCTTCCTGCAGGTATTGAAACGATCTGGGAGCACGGTCCACACCTGCACATACCAACAGGTCACCACTCCTTGCTTCGTGACACTATAGTGCCTCCATCAAGGCATATTTGCGTTATAATTTAGCTAATTACGTTTCCGCCTTATTTAGCAATTTATATCTGGAACAAATATTTTCTAACAGACATTGAAATTACTTTTCTTCCAAGTTATCTAATTACCCGAGATTCTGTACTCCACAAATTATAAATTGAATTAATCTACTTGATATTAATTGCACAAATTTGTATAGCTTAATGAAAGTATGCTTGTAAATTGAATTAATCTGCTTACTTTGTATTGTATATGTTTGTATAGTTTTGGCCGATGAATTGTATAGGTATGCTTTAAATTGAATAGTAATCTGTATAGCTCTAATGATAAATTGTTTGTGTTTGTAATTTGAAGTAGTTTGCATGATATGTATTATAACTCGCGCAAGAAACGATTACCGAAAAGCACTGATGGCGTTGCTGTTTGTTTTGACGTGTGTGTGTAGGCACGCCGAGGGGGGAGAGGTGCGAGCCGATGGAAGTACTGTCTCTTCCAAGGAGATGAACAAATGAGGACATCGCTGTGGAAATAAAGAACGTAGCAAGAGAAAAATTCCAAGCTAATTAAACGCGCAACATATGTTTACGAATGAAATAATAATACCGTGCGATACAAGACACGTATTCACATGCAATGGAACAAACTGAAGTCGCAATGTAACTATCACAATGCAAGACTGATTCTATCGATGTCATTTCTCTTCCGACTGTACTCTTGAATACCATTCCAGTTATCTCGTGACCTTTCCTCTCGCCCGCTCTTCCTTATCGCAGTGTTTGATTCGCATTCCTTACGTCGGTAATCCGTCCTTGCGAGACCTATATCAATTTCTGCATATCACAACTGGTTGAATTGTTTATTCCTTAAATTTAATTAACTTGTTTTGTATTAAACATATAGCTCAACTGATGAATGATCGTTTGCGTTTGTAAATTTAATAATCTGACTGGCTATGTATTGTATATTTTTAGTGGAGCCATCGATGTAGCTCAGTCGGCAGACTCGCTGGACTGCTGATCCGGAGCTGCGTTCGGGCTTGGGTTGGTCTCATTGAATGGTTTCTTCCGAGGTTTTCCCCAGCAGTGGGACTAAAGCCGAATGGTCTATGGCGAGTCCTCGGCATAAGTTCATTTCCCCCTTTGATTTGATTACCTGGTTGGGTTTTTCCGAGGTTTTCCCCAACTAAAAGGCAAATGCCGGGTAATCTTTCGGCGAATCCTCGGACCTCACCTTATCTCACTACATCTCGCCAAAATATTGTAAAAAATTTCACAAAATTGTAAAAACTGAAGAAAATTACTGAATTGTAAAATTGTAAAAAATTGTAAAATATTGTAAAAATTTGTAAAAATTGTAATTGTAATATTGTAAAATTTTGACTTGTTCCACATCTTAAAGCTTCATTGCTCATGTAAGATCTATGGAATATAATGAATGAATGAATGAATGAACGAACAATTAGCGACGTCTGCCATAGACGAAGATATTGTAGGGAATGCTTTTTTCTACATAATATGTATATAGCCTATATGTACCGTATATATAATTTATTTATACGTATATATAATTTATACATATATAATATATTCATTCATAGTCTTCTGCGCAAGGGCAGGTCTTTCACTGCTAACCCAGCATTCCCCAGTCTTTATTTTCTCCCTTCCTCTTAGTCCCCGCATACGATCCATATAATGTATATTGTAATGGTGTCTATATAGGAAAGGAGAGTTATTGCAACAACAGGCAACATAGAGTCCTGTGGACCTATCGCCTGTCTTCTTCGGAACAAGGTTTGGGAAGTTCATGAAGAAGTCCACTGTATTTCTGAAGACGACTCTCACAGAAGAGCGGATACAATAGCAATAAACAGGCAACAACAAAAGGCTATTATCATAGATCCAACTATACGCATGGAGAGAGATCTAAACCAAGCTCATCAGGTAGATCATGAAAAGAGGGCCATTTATGAACCTTGTATTCCCTACCCTACTGCCAAGTATAACATCCCTCTCTTCAATTGGTCAGTGACAGGTTTATTTTTTGGTACTCGGAGTTCTTTAACAAAATTTACATATCATTTTTTAAAACAATTAACAATGCCATCTTTTGAAATTAAAAAAAAATCATCTCGCAAATTCTTAAATATTCCTTGCAGATTATACAATTTCATTTATACCACTCAGAAGGTCTTAATTAAGGATATGGTAATTTGAAATAATAATTATTTATGGTACTTGTGAGGTAAGTGCATCTTTATTGCGCGAGTGGAAAGATTTAAGCACGAGGCGTCAGCCTCGTGCTTAAATTACGCGAGCGCAATAAAGATCACGCTCACAAGTACCATACGTAATTTTATCCATGACCATAACGAAAAATTGTTTTACATAAGAAAATATGTTCAAAATAAGTCCTCATATAATCACGTATCATGGCATGAATTTTAGAATCGATACGTGTAGGCTACCAGATAGGTTATGATTTAGGAGGCCATGATTAGTGAAGAATGGTATCTAAGGCGTTGGATAAATATCAAAATTATAATTAGTTATATAATTTTAATATATTTTTTTATTTTAAACGTGTATTTTCGTCTTTTTGAAGTTTCAGGGATTATTTAGAAGTGTTCACGGGACTAATGTGATTAAAATAATTTCACATTTTAATTCCGTAATCTTAAGAGCAATATTAAAACGTAATTAATCATCGTGTCTGTTTAGCTCAGTTGACTAACGCGTGTTGTTATAAAATCCAAAATCCTATAAACGCAACTTCGTAGGTTCAAGAAGTCTCCTCGCCTCCCAAAAGGTAAATTATTACAGATTTAAAATAAAAATACGTATTAGATATGAATGCAATGCACAAATTACGGCGTAGTAG
This sequence comes from Periplaneta americana, assembly GCA_025594305.2. Taxonomy (NCBI): domain Eukaryota; kingdom Metazoa; phylum Arthropoda; class Insecta; order Blattodea; family Blattidae; genus Periplaneta; species Periplaneta americana. The sequence continues at coordinate 43,645,308 of JAJSOF020000003.1, read as the reverse complement.
ATAGAGAAAAGAGAAGGAGATTGAGTGTATGTATATTTAAGGAACGGTGATAAAGAAGTAGAGGTAGTGACATCTAGTAACTAATATATTAACTTCTTGAGTAATAGTTCAATGGAAAAGTATACGTGTGTACCCGGGTACTAGGAAATTACTAATGAACTGTGAGATAAAATTCAAACTGTGAGGTAAAGTCTTTATCTCACTAGTGGAATAAAATAATGTTGAATAAAAGCCTACTTTACATACGCAAAAGTATTTAGTAAAGGCATGTTTTTCGTTATGGTCATGGATAAAATCTTTTATTTTATAAGTACAATTTTAAGGTCACCTTCTAAGATTTTATTTTATAATTGATAATCAATGGTGCTTATTTATTACATTTTATTTTTATAACAATATTCATATTTAATTAATTACATTTGCTATTAATTTCCAGATCTTCGCGTGCACGCACGCACGCACGCACACGCATACACACAGGATGGACGTGAAATAGCTCTGCATATTTTCAGAGCGAATAGTTCATGTTGTACGCTCATGTAACAAAAGTGTAAGACTACAATTGGTGGAAAGTTCATAGTTTTCTCAGATAGATCGTTCTTCCACGCTGCAATTTATAACTGTACCTTCAGAACATTAAGAACTGTGAAACTTCTTTTGCATTTCTCTTTGGAAGTCCTACACAGAGTGGCTTAATTTAATCCGCCGCAATTCTCCTGTAACGTCATGTCACACTCATTTGCTGCCACGAGGAACGTGGGTGGAGAAATTCAATTCTCTCAGAAAGAGAAACCTGATAGCTGATCAATCAGATTTAACCGAACTGCTCCCTACAGATAGTTGTAAAATTTGCCTCGAAAAAAGATCTGTCTGTTAAATGTACGGTTAAGATGCGTCAAAGATGATGATTCCGCTTCTTCTCCTTCCTGGTATGGGCGATTGTTTCTTATTCAGCTATTGTGATATCAAAGAAATATTGTGTGAAGTTGGAAAATGCAATTCTTCATTAAGCAGCATCTACTCCACACAATAGAGGTTACTGAGAATTCGCGAACTGATGATATCGAAAAAGTAGTACGTTAGAATGAAAGTGATAAAGGATTAAATATCCGAAATAAGAACAATGAAAGCAGATAAATGAAAGCAACAAGGAAATGAAGAAAAGAGAAAAAACGCAGAAAAAATTAACTAATTAAATAATAAAAAAATATTATAAAATATAACTGAAGGTAAAAATACAAAATGAAGCAACTGAAGGCAGGGGGAAAGTGGTGCAAAAACGGCGAGAGACAAAGAAAACTGCAAGAAGGAAAACAAACGAAGAATTAAGGAAAGTCAAAGAGAATAAAAGCGAAAAATTGTATATTAAGATTGAAATATTAAAAGTAAGAGAGATAATAAATACATAATATAAATAAATAAGCACGAAAATAAGTAAATCAATAAAAAGTAAAGAAAAAGAAACAAACAAATTAATTAGTTATAATTAAAAAATAAAAATTATAAATGAATAAATAACCAAATAAATAAATGAATCTGAAAATAAAGAATCAATGTATGAACGAACATAACGTGAAAACGCAGAATTAATGAAAGAAAAGGAACAAAAGTAGAAAGGATCTACGGAAGGAAAAAAAAAAGTTAACAGCTGATGTATAGCTTTACTACGCCGCGTACCTTATGCGACGGTACAATCTCGCTCAGGCTTAATCGACAACGGTCGTTCATATCTGAATTGGTGCAGTGTTCCTCTTCTATCCAACAGAATATTCACTATCTGTGTCTTTTCATTCAAAAGCGGTAACGATACCACTCCCCATACCTAGTGACGAGAAAGATTTAATTACTTATTACTAACTGGCTTTTAAGGAACCCACTGGTTCATTGCCGCCCTCACATAAGCCCGCCATCGGTCCATATCCTGAGCAAGATTAATCCAGTCCCTATCATCATATCCCACCTCTCTCAAATCCATTTTAATATTATCCTCCCATCTACGTCTCGGCCTCCCCAAAGGTCTTATTCCCTCCGGCCTCCCAACTAACACTCTATATGCATTTCTGGATTCGCCCATTCGTGTTATTACATGCCCTGCTCATCTCAAACGTCTGGATTTAATGTTCCTAATTGTGTCAGGTGAAGAATACACTGCGTGCAGTTCTGCGTTGTGTAACTTTCTCCATTCTCCTGTAACTTCATCTCTCTTATCTCCAAATATTTTCCTAAGAACCTTATTCTCAAATACCCTTAATCTCTGTTCCTCTCTCAAAGTGAGAGTCCAAGTTTCACAGGCATACAGAACAACGGGTAATGTAACTGTTTTATAAATTCTAACTTTAAGATTTTTTGACAGCAGACTAGATGACAAAAGTTTCTCAACCGAATAATAATAGGCGCTTCCCATATTTATTGTGCGTGTAATTTCCTCCCTAGCGTCATTTATATTTGTTACTGTTGCTCCAAGATAGGTTGGAAGTACTGTAAATCCCCCAAAAAAAAAACAAAGCATATGATTATGTCTCGTGACCAGAATATTGTACGAAATGGAACTATAAAAATTGGAGATTTATCCTTCGAAGGGTATAAAAATTCAAATATGTTGGAGAAAGATGTAATTCTATGTCAAAATAATTTTAAACAATAGACAAATGAAATTAAAAGAATAAAACAGAAAAGAATAGTCAAATAAAGAATTCATACAATATGTCAAAAAATAATGAAAAATGTATTGCCATTACTGTAAATGAAGAACTAAGAAAGAACTGAATAATGTTAAAAGAAAAGTTATCCCCATTACAGGTCTCGAAAGTCTCTCGGGGTGTCTGTTTGTTACGGCTCATATAAGAGATAATCGACATTAATAGCAGCAGAGATAAAAGTCCTCTGCTCCAAGACAAAACCGCTCGTTGGCTTGGTTTGACATCCTTCCATTTTGGCTTTCATTGGTTCATTCTGCGTCTTATAGGCCTATTATGCGATTATTATGCAAGTCCGACAGGTGGCTGGATGACACTCGTAAATTCGATGCTTACAGGTGGATTATCTTTCCTCAGCCCTAACAGAACCAGGTCCTACTATCAAACTAATACCACAGTCTAGTATATACAGTCATGAAGCTTGACTTGTTGAGGGTACTAGAAACAATAGACTGTGCCGGTACTATTTCGCATTGTCTGTGATGAGGCGATAGTAGCAATCCTATTGGTTAGCAACTATCTACGGATGCATATTCCCTACGTATTGAGCTTAGTCACTGTATATACTAGACTGTGCTATTACCTGATAAGCTCCAGAGCCCAATGAGGGACGGGAGTAACCGAGAAAATCATTCTACAGAATCTGCTTTGTGCACAACATAGTCAGTTACGACCATGCCGGGAGTCGAATCCGTATCTTCTGAATGAAATACAAGGGCGCTAGCGTTTGGAACATAGACGCTGCAAAATACCCTGGTCCACGATGAACAGGAACAGAGTGCAGAAGTAGTAGTTGTAACAGTAGCCCTACATATTTATGGTAACACCTTATAATCTTCAGATATAATACACATGGTGGTGTATTGAAAACTTATTTTGCGATTACTACTCATGTTTCAGTGGTTAATTAGTATGGATTACTATTGTAATCCACGCGACTACTGGCGTATAAAAATATCACGCGACTACTGAAGGGTTAAAAAGGAAGGAAGAAAGGCGTGAGAAATGCGGAACAGTATAAATATATTACAATAAGGAAAGCCAAACGAAAAACAATATCTAAACCACGTCTCAAAGAACTGGCGCCATGTGCAAATAAGTTTAGGTTCGTAGAAACTAACTTTTATTCCTGTCAAAAAAAAAAGTAAATTCAAGTACTTCAAGAAAGAATTTCTCTGCTGGGCTCAATGTTAAGATCGTGTACAAAATGTTCTTAAAAAAAGCATCGAAAATGTGAAATGAACTTTAAATATTTTTACAATGAAATCACTATGTGGTCCACAACTATATAGGGTGATTCACGAGGATTTACCGCCACTTACGGAGCTTATTTCTGAAGACTTTTGAGTAGAAAAAGTCATATAAACATGCGTCCTATTCTCAATATTTACAGAGTAACGTTTCATTATTGGAACGCATTGCTGTGAACAACGCGTGATCTTGGTCAGCGTGCAGTCAGCAACCAGCGCGAGCGCTACGGAAATCAAAGATAGCCGTATGCAGTTACGTAGCGCGACGAGTGTCGTTCACAAGCGTGCGGCCAAGTGTACTCAAGCGGACGGCGACATTTTTAAAATGTGTTGTAAACTCTCCAAGACTGTAAATTAGGATGCAAAATTGAACTCAAATAATCAAGTCGGTGGAAGTGGCGTGATTTGTAATAACTGTTGTGATAAGTGCGTAAGAATAATGTAATTTTATAGTTAAAAATAGAAAAAGATGTCTGTAGGAAGCAACTAAGGAGTTCACAGCACATTTTTAGCTTCACAATACTTGCATATTAAAGAAATTATACTTCTGAATGGTTCATTCTCTATTTCTATTATTCTTTTACTTTCAAACTAAAGAAAAAACGTATTTTACAAACAACTTTAAATTAGTGTAACTCTGAAAGTATTGAGATTAGGAAACATGTTTATATGCCATTTTTTGCTCAAAATGTCTTCCGAAATAAGCTCCGTAAGTGGTTGTAAATCCTTGTGAATTACCCTGGTATACAATGGTCGATCTCCTGAAGAACTATAGTATTCCTCAAAATTATTTTCCCTATTATATGTACTTTTAGCAAAGGTTTTGCAGTGCTATTTTTTGTGTTTTTTAACTTAGTTTTCATAATTATACAAGTTTTAGTAATAAAAGTGTATTTAATCTTTCACAAGCCCAGATTCATTTTGAAAACTAATCATTTCCACAAAATAAAAATAATTTTTCTGGGCATCCTGCATGACCAACATTGATTATATAGGCATATTTATATCACATCTAATGTTCTTTGATGATATAAAGTTAATGTTTTAAATTTCCGGCATTATAATATAGTTAAAATACAGTCTGATCCGTTTGGGTACGGTTAATATTAATTTATTATTATAAAGCTATTATGATATTATGAAAAATTTCTTGCTGGTTATATTATGATTAAAAGATGGAAGTTTTCCTATATAACAATCAACAATGCATAATCTGAAAGGACAAATGAAAATCGTAGATAATTAAAATAGCTACTACAAATCAACAGCGGGCACAATGTTCTTTGGTATGCTAAATTTGAGAGTGTTAAAAGAGTTCCAAGGGAATTTCGACGTGAGTATGGTGTGCGTAATGTTCCTAAATACGATTCCATAGTGTTGTGGTATCGAACATTTGTAGAAACAGGTTCTGTATTCAAAAGGGATGCAGGAGGTCGCAGGTGAAACCCAGTACGAGAAACAGCTATCTCTTGGCTTGGTCCTCAAACTCCCCAGATCTAACTCCTGACTTCTTCGTGTAGGGTTTTGTTAAAGACATTGTCTATTCGCAGAAACCCAGGAACATTGATGATCTGAGAGTAAAAATTATTCAAGCTTTTCAACAAATCGCTCCTCTTATGTTACAACGGACATGGGCTGAATTGCATCACCGTTATGAGTTGTGCAGGGTGCCCAATGGGGGTCATGTTGAGCTCTGAGGAATCTGCCATCTTTCAGTGTTGTATGCACGAAGTTTCAACAACTAAAGTTCAGTAGTAAATGTTTTACGGTGTTTTTATTCTATCCAGACCAAAACGGATCACCCTGTAGTTTTTTGATTCTCCTGTAAAATGTACGAAGTTGGAGATTTTCAAAATTACCGATTCATTTAAAAGGGGAAACTTTTGAAATATGCATTTATGCAAAGTGAAGTTGGCTTTATTCGAACGTAAAATGTATGATCGGCAAATATCCTATTTTACTTTTTCAATACGCCAAAACAATAAAAACATACAATTGCATGAAGTTCCGCGTTCTGACAATGTCAATCAAGTGACCCACATGTCTATCGAGATGATAGACCTCCGAGTATGGTCCACACATTCACGAATACGCGTCTTTCGCGCTACAGGAACATTCGCACATATTCCTGGACCCCGCTGTTCACCATATGAATCCTGCCCGCAACCCCACGTCCCACAAGCATTGATCGGTTTGGAGGCGTTTCTCCGCTCTTCGGAGCTCTCCGACTGGCTTTATACCACAGATTTTCCGAGTGAGCACCTTCTTTCCTTTGTCATGTCTATGCAATCCAAACTGCACCCGCAACTCTTTATGTAACACGTCTCTACAGCTACAGATGTAATTCACGGACGGTAAGCAAGCAGTAGGGGAATTAAGAGTATCAGACAACAAAAAAGTAAAACCTGGGCTGTAGGCCTATTTAATGCGATGTGCTACTGAAAATAGTAGAATTTTGACAATTTTTATTATATTTTAAATTTATTCCACTCAACAATGTAACTTTTATTCAAAGCAACAATAATTACTTTCTATAATTTATTTTAAATACTCCCGTCAACAATGGAATCTCCAGTCCACACCGTAACACAGTATTCGTTATTGCACTCCACAGACAACAATGACAATTTACTTGGATTATTGAGAACAACAATGAACTGTTAATCTTAACTAATGTTCACAGAGCACTATTTACAAATGAGAACTGTCAGTTCTCAGTTCACAGTTCTTTTGCCTTGGCTACTAATTCTTCTAGCTCAGTCATTCGAGTTCACAGTATCTCGAATCCCAGACCTTCAGAGACAATCCGCTGAACTTCGAACTCAGGTCCCCCAACTACGGTCCAGTGCACTCAAACTCAGGACTTCCTGCTCCACAGTTACGGACACAACTCAAGTCGAACTCCGGTCTCGAAGCTGGCTTCACTGCTACACAAGGCTGGCTTGCTCTCCAACGATTACAACACTGCTCAAGTTCACTCGCGTGTTGTATTTATAACTAAACCATAGTTTCTGGAGAGTACGGTCTGCGAACAATCGACAGATGCCTAGAAGATAACGCCTATCCAGAGTTCTCTGGATTTCTCTCCTCTCTGCCGAGGTCGCTCTCTCTCCTCTCCTCTCCTCTCTTCTCTACGCCAAAGCACATGCCCCAGGGAGCAGATGCGCGCGCACTTCCGCGCCGAACCACGGCCGACCTTGTAATCCTTCTGCCGGTCGTGAGATCGTATCCCAGCTCTGTCACAATATTTTTATTTTAGCGCTAAAACATGTACAGTTTCACGAAAATTTTATCTCAATATCTTAATTATAAGCATATTATTTAACATTATAGTTTATATTATTTTATTATTATTGCGGCAATTAAGCTATCAGATCATTACTGGCCAACCGCTGTTGACTAGGACATTAATATGAATGCATAAATAATAATAATAATAATAATAATAATAATAATAATAATAATAATAATAATAATATGATATAATAATAATAATAATAATAATAATTATTATTATTATTATTATTATTATTATTATTATTATTATTATTATTATTATTTTGTGAAACTTGGACCCATGTATTGCCGGTCCCTATCACCACGGCATGGCGCGTCCTCAGGTTGCGGATAGAGGAGACGGCCTCCAGATAGGGGGTAGTTGCGAATATATTGAATAAGCAGTCGTGGACAGCCGATAAGGGGTGATCCTCCAGCTTGTGGGTTGGGCGAAGGGCTAACAACCCATCACCATAAAAAAACAGCTTTTTACGAAACCTTACAATAAAAAATGGGAGTAAAAGGGTACAGTACATCAGTTATTCGTAGATTTCAAAAAGGCACATGACTTGGTTAAGAGAGAAATTGTTATATAAAACTTTATATAAATTATTTCTGAATTTGGTATTCCCAACAAACTAGTTCGATTAATTAAAATCTGTCCCAATGAAACTCACAGCAGAGTCAAGGAGATGCACTATCACCTTTACTTTTTAACTTCGCTCTAGAAAAGTTCAGGATAACACAGAGGGTTTAGAATTGAAAGAATTACATCAGCTTCTTGTCTATGCGGATGACGTGAATGTGTTAGGAAAAAATCCAGAAACGATTAGGGAGAACACGGAAATTTTACTTGAAGCAAGTAAAGCGATAGGGTGGATGGAAGTAAACCCCGAAAAGACAAAGTATATGATTATGTCTTGTGACCAGAATATTCTACGAAATGGAAATATAATTTTATCTTCCGAAGAGGTTGAAAAATTCAAATACCTTGGAGCAACAATAACAAATATAAATGATACTCGGGAGGAAATTAAACGCAGAATAAATATGGGAAATGCGTGTTATTATTCGGTTGAGAAGCTTTTGTCATCTAGTCTGCTGTCGAAAAATCTGAAAGTTAGAATTTATAAAACAGTTATATTACCGGTTGTTCTATATGGTTGTGAAATTTGGACTCTCACTTTGAGAGAGGAACAGAGGTTAAGGGTGTATGAGAATAAGATTCTTAGGAAAATATTTGGGGCTAAGAGGGATGAAGTTACAGGAGAATAGAGAAAGTTACACAACGCACAACTGCACGCATATTCTTCACCTGACATAATTAGGAACATAAAATCCAGACGTTTGAGATGGGCAGGGCATGTGGCACGTATGGGCGAATCCAGAAATGCTTACAGAGTGGTAGTTGGGAGACCGGAGGGGAAAAGACCTTTGGAGAGGCCGAGACGTAGATGGGAGGATAATATTGAAATGGATTTGAGAGAGGTGGGATATGATGACAGAGACTGGATTAATCTTGCTCAGGATAGGGACCGATAGCGAGCTTATGTGAGGGCGGCAATGAACCTGCGGGTTCCTTAAAAGCCATAAGTAAGTATTATTATTATTATTTTGAACAAATACACTTATAAATTAATTTATTTTCATGAAGCGATATAAGGATTAACTGAAGATTAGGCTACATTTCTATATAAAAATTGAAAGAAGAGGAATAAGAGTCCACACCTGTGGAGTAACGGCTAGCGCGTCTGGCCGTGAAACCAGGTGGCCCGAGTTTGATTTCTGGTCGGGGCAAGTTACCTGGTTGAGGTTTTTCCGGGGTCTTCTCTCAACTCAATATGAAGAAATGCTGGGTAACTTTCGGTGCTAGACCCCGGACTCATTTCATCGGCATTATCACCATCTCATGCAGACACTAAATAAACTAAGGTTTTGATAAAGCGTCGTAAAATAACCTATTAAAAAAAAGAGGAATAAGAGTGATTTTTAATACCTGTGAAACACTGAGGCTTCTGCTATCTATTTTGTAACGGCGCTCAGTTAATGTTTAGCAAAGCTTCTATTAATAAGCTACTATACAAACTAAGTTGCTCCCAGATCTGTTTGTGTCATACATTCTAGGGATTCATTTTCTGATAGCACAAGTACGGAGAGGCTTCTTTGTTGGTTTTCATAATATCCTTTGTGTTATGAAGTTTAAATTGTAAAGCACACTCTCTATGAAACATAATCCACCCGGAAGCTATATAGTGGAATACCGTTGATGAAAAATAAAACCAATGAACAATATTCGTTTACAGGTGGCACAAAGAGGAACTGTTAACATGCTAGTATATTCCACTACAAATCGAGGGGACGGCCATTCAGTTGTTCCCTACACGGAAGTGGAAACAGTTTCCAACTAATACAGGATACACAATAGGCTAATTTACTGTCATATGTTTATATTATGTTTTCTACGGAGTTCTTCTAGGCGTTTCTAATTTCATTGTAAAGTGCCACTATACTTATATTATACAGCATACAGAATAAAGGTCACAATACTCAAAGGTGGCTTATGGCGTCCAACACGATTACCGAAACCGAAACAATACGGGTAACGATGACTACTGAAACTGAACCAATGACGATGAAGGCTACCGAAACAAACCACAGACAACGGCTACCGAAACACAAACCAGAGATAACGGCTACCGAAACTGAAATCAGATACAAAAGCAACCGAAACCAGTTACGACGGCTACCGAAACTGAAACCTGTGACGACGGCTACTGAAACAAACCAGAGATAATGGCAAGCGAAACCAATGACGATGGCTACCGAAAATAAAACTAGAGATAACGGCTATCTAAACCAGTGACAATTGCTAACGAAACCAGTGACGATGGCTACCGAAACTAAAACTAGAGATAACGGCTATCTAAACCAGTGACAACGGCTACCGAAACTAGTGACGACGGCTACCGAAACTAAAACTAGAGATAACGGCTATCTAAACCAGTGACAACGGCTACCGAAACTAGTGACGACGGCTACCGAAACTAAAACTAGAGATAGCGGCTACCTAAACCAGTGACAACGGCTAACGAAACCAGTGAAGACGGCTACCGAAACTAAAACTAGAGATAACGGCTACCTAAGCCAGTGACAACGGCTAACGAAGCCAGTGACGACGGCTACCGAAACTGAAACGAGAAACAACGGCTACAGAAACAAACTAGAGACAATGGCAAGCGAAACCAGTGACGACGGCTATCGAAACTGAAACTAGAGACAACGGCTACCTGAACCAGTGACAACGGCTAACGAAACCAGTGACGACGGCTACCGAAACTGAAACGAGAAACAACGGCTACCGAAAAAAAACTATAGACAATGGCAAGCGAAACCCGTGACGACGGATATCGAAGCTGAAACTAGAGATAACGGCTACCTGAACCAGTGACAACGGCTAACGAAACCAGTAACGACGGCTACGGAAACTGAAACGAGAAACACGGTTACCGAAACAAATTAGATACAATAGCAAGCGAAACCAGTGATAACGGCTACAGAAACTGAAACCAGTGACAACGGCTACCGAAACCAGTGTCAGAGGCTACTGAAAACCAGTGACAACGGCTACTGATAACCAGTGCCAGAGGCTACTGAAAACCAGTGACAACGGCTACCGAAACTGACACCAGAGACAACGGCTAGCGAAACTGAAACCAGAGTCAACAGCAACCGAAACCAGTGACTGAAACTAAAACCAGAGACAATGGCAAGCGAAACCAGTAATAACGACGGCTACCGAAACTGAAACTAGAGACAACAGCAACCGAAACCAATGTTAACAGATACCGAAACTGAAACCAGTGACAACGGCTACCGAAAACGAAATTAATGACAACGATTACCGAAACCAAAGTGAAAAATAACGAAGTGTAATTACTGATATAACTCTTGAAAAAGATTAACAGAAGTACAGAAATGAAAAAAATGGTGTACGACAGTGTCGAAATTTAAGAGAAAGGATTAACTTAATCATGTTCTGAGTATGAACTAGGGAGAGCTGCCAAAATTGTGACAACATGCAGGCCTTCTGGAAAAATGCAACCATAGCGACCACCCAGGCAATGGATGCGTCGTCAAGCGAGACCATGCTGTGGATAATAGGAGAAAACTGCAAGAAAACGAATTTATGGATACAAATGTTAAAATATTATAAACGCAATCAAGGATATATCCGAACTGAGTCCGTATGTGAAATTAATAAACAGAGAACAAATTAGATAAAGCACATACTAATGGAGAAATCTTATGATTTTCACTTATGGTTTGAATTTTATAATGGAGAAAGATTTGATATCAAACAAATCACTTGCACGAAATAAACGATTCTAAACTTTCCTAATCGAAAGATGACTTTCTTGCAATCTGTGTAATTTAATATTATAATAATGTCAACTTTTAAAATAGCTTCTATCGGCAGAGAAATCAAGATTGAGGTCCCGTGTTACATATTTACTGCATGTAAAAACTGTCATCAGAAATAAGAGGCTTGCAAGAAAAATTATAGAACATAACATTGTGTAAATTTCCTGCTTCATGAACAGATCTCCAAATTATGAACAGTTTAAAACACAGAGGAGATTCAACGGTCCTGAAGTGCTCTGGGCTAGTCTAGCCCTACTCCTAATCAACTAAATCGGCCTTTTGTACAACAACATGAGTCACTGATTGTTGGTTTCTAAGAGAATTTGAAACTCCATTAAAAATATTTGACATAGCGACATGTAACTCAGACACGAGATACATGAACATCTTACAGTAAAGGACTTAATTTATTTGTTGTATCTCTAATTTTTCCCACTTTCGTCACCTTGATAACCTCATTTCTCATCATAGCCACGATCATCTCATTGCTCATCGTCAGCAAGGTCATCTCATTCCTCATCGCCACCATGGTCATCCAAATAATCATCGTCGTCAGGTTTATCTCTTTCCCCTTCATCGTCAAAATGGTTATCTCATTCTTTCTCACCACCGTCAGGATTACCCCATTCTCCTCCACCGTCGCCAGGAACATTTCATTCTCTTTCACTGTCGTCAGGATCATTCCATTCATCATTATAGTTATGATCGTCTCATTCATCATCGCCGTTATGATCGTCTCACTCTTCATCGACGTTATGATCGTCTCATTCTTCAGTGCCGTTATTATCGTCTCATTCTTATCGTAGTTATGATCGTCTCATTACTCTCTGTCGTTAAGATCGTCTAATTCTTCATCGTCGTTATGAACGTGTCATTAATTATCGTCATTATGATTATCTCATTCATCATTGTTATTTAATCGCCTCATTCATCATTATCGTTATAATTATCTCATTCATCATCGTCGTTATGATCATCTCATTAATCATCGTCATTATGATTATCTCATTCATCATTGTTATTTAATCGCCTCATTCATCATCGTCGTTATAATCGTCTCATTCATCATCGTCGTTAAGATCATCTCATTAATCATCGTCGTTATGATCATCTCATCATCGTCGTTATAATCGTCTCATTCATAATCGTCGTTATGATCATCTCATTAATCATCGTCGTTATGATCATCACACTCATCATCGTCGTTATAATCGTCTCATTCATAATCGTCGTTATGATCATCTCATTCATTTTATTTTAGTTGGTTATTTAACAACACTGTATCAACTATTAGGTTATTTAGCGTCGATGAGATTGGTGATAGCGAGATGATATTTGGGGAGATGAGGCCGAGGATTCGCCATAGATTACCTTGCATTCACATTACGGTTGGGGAAAACCTCGGAGAAAAAACCCAACCAGGTAATCAGCCTAAGCGGGGACCGAACCCGCGCCCGAAAGCAACTTCAGTCCCGCAGGCAAGCGCCTTAACCGACTAAGCCACGCTGGTGGCTTCTCATTCACCATTGTCGTTATGATCATCTCATTCATCATCGTTGTTGTAATCGTCTCATTCATAATCGTCGTTATGATCATCTCATTCATCATCGTCGTTATAATCGTCTCATTCATAATCGTCGTTATGATCATCTCATTCATCACTGTCGTTATGATCATCTCATTCATCATCGTCGTTGTAATCGTCTCATTCATAATCGTCGTTATGATCTCATTCATCATCGTCGTTATAATCATCTCATTCATAATCGTCGTTATAATCATCTCATTCATCATTGCCATCTAATCGTCTCATTCATCATCGTCGTTATAATCGTCTCATTCATAATCGTCGTTATGATCGTCTCATTCATAATCGTCGTTATGATCGTCTCATTCATAATCGTCGTTATGATCGTCTCATTCATCATCGTCGTTATGATCGTCTCATTCATAATCGTCGTTATAATCATCTCATTCATCATTGTCATCTAATCGTCTCATTCATCATTGTCATTATAATCGTCTCATTCATAATCGTCGTTATGATCGTCTCATTCATAATCGTCGTTATGATCGTCTCATTCATAATCGTCGTTATAATCATCTTATTCATCATTGTCGTTGTAATCATCTCATTCATCATCGTCGTTGTAATCATCTCATTCATCATCGTTGTTGTAATCATCTCATTCTCCTTGAGATTCGTACTATCATTTCATTCTTGTTCGTCGTCATCATGATCATCTTAGTCTCTTTGACTATAGTAGGATCATTTCATTATTCTTTATCGTGGTAAAGATAATTCTCTTTCTTCTTCGTCATCGTCGTTATAATCACCTTATTCTTCTTATGATTATCTTTTTGTTCTTCACTGTCGTTTTTAAACTTTACTTAATAATGTGTTCGTGAATGTTCTGACGAGGTTACTATAGTTACATTATTCTTGTTTATAATGTAAAGCATGCAGACTGTAATTAAATGACACATTTTAATCACAATAGGGAGAAATTATTTTCATCATATTTAACAGTTATTACGTTAGTAGTTATATTCATTTTACCAGAATTTTAAGTAAAATGCGTTGTTACCAGCATCCATCAAACAATCCTACATGCCAACATCATACCCGTTTTTCAAAACTCATTTCAGAAGGCTTTGCTCTGAGGAAACAGTGATGGACGGTTCAAAGAACGTTTAACATTTTCATAAGGCTCGGAGCACCGACGATGCTGCTATCTAGTGGTATGCAAATATTGACAGTGGCCTACCGCCAGGCATCATAACACAAATAAATTGCTCACGCGGTGCAACAAGGACAGGTAAAAATAAAGGATTTCTGACAGTGACCTTTAACAAGAACACTCACTGCATATTATCCTGCAGTACGGTTTTTAGCTCTTCATACAGCGAGTTTGTGTTATGATTTCGTGTAAAACAGAAAACGTGAAATTTACAGGATATAATGTTGTAAGAACCATATTTTTAAAATATCGACCCGAAAACAGACTTAGTTGTATATACATTGTAAAATGTGATTAAAGTGAAATGCCCTAAGCATATTCATTTAATAACCGATAAAACTTTTTAATATTTGAAATGTGACTGTATGTATACGTATGAATATCTACATACGACTGATATAAACAAATAAAATACACAAAGAATGCCCATATTACGTCATCTGCGTAAATAAAGCGACGCATGTAGTTAAAATCAGTTCTATTGCAGGGATCTGAGGCAAGAAAGATAAAGATATGTAACATTTACTTAAAATGTATATTAAAAGAAATTGTTGCTTTGAGAATAGTAGAAAATTGAAGAGAAAATTAAAAGTATGGTCTACTATATTCGTTGAAGCAAACATATAATTAGCGCTGGAAAATTAGAAAGGTTTATTGTAAAGCAAGAAAGAAAAGAAAAATTGATTGTCCAAGTTGGAAATGGCAAGCAGAAAATAGAGAGATGATGATGATGATGATGATGATGATGATGATGATGATGATGTTTTATCTTCAAACGAACGTCATCTAACAATTTTTATTACTACAGGCTTTAATTCAGATTTCTACAGGGACATCATTTTATTTTTACTTCAATTTTTATTGCACCTGAGTTTTTTAATGTACTTCACTCCCACTCCTTCTATTAGCAAACTTCCATATACAACCAAAGCCGCAAAGTCGTCTTACGGTCAAAATAAACAGTACAGAGTGAGTGAGTATAGTATGTTTCAGAAATATGATCACATTTTTCAGTGAAGAAAGAGCATTCATTCACTATTGAATCATATTTTCGCACAGGTACTGTGCGTCCGTTTAGTTACGCCGCATCCCGGTATCCCCCATCCGTTTCTGCTGGCCCCTCTGTAAAGGCTAGTGGCTGAGCTATCTTAGCTCTTTTCTGAAAACATTTGCTGTTAGGAATTGGACTTCTACCTAATATTATATAACTATTTAAAATAATTTAAATAAAAGGGCATCGTTAAGTAAGGAATTGTCACGTGATTTCCCCCCCCTTTCTAAGTTCCTCCGACATAACCACATGGACAGGCAGTAGATAGTATATCTGAGTAAATTTATCTTTGCGGATCGGGCAGAAGTGAAGATTGAATTAACAGTACGTAAGGTACACTGTTATAGAGTAGGTACAGAATTGTTTCAACAGGCGTAGGATTATGGCTCCCTCATGTCGCCTGATTTGAGTGCTTTGCAGTATTTCTTTGGGGTTACTGTGAAACAGTTGTGTTTGCTAAACATCCTACAACAATAGAAGAATTAAATAATTACATTCACGAAACCATACATTCAATTTCAGAACATATGCTTGAAAACGTTTTAGATAATATGCACAAAAGATTTGAAGCCTGTATCGAAATGAAAGACAGCCATTTTCAATAATATGTTTAGGCCTAAATATCCATATTTTGGTTATTTTTAAAATTTAAATGCACTGTAAATACAGTATTGTATGTAATGTGTTGTAGACAGTATAGTATACATTGCATAATAAATACGTCCGATTGGATAGCTCAGTTAGTGAGTAAAAATACTTACTGTTAATACTGTACTGTATTTTGATTAAATAAAAACCCGACGAAAATGATCAAACTCAAAATCGTAACATTTCTTGTTTACGTAAATGGATGCACTACTTTTCTTTCCTCCTATACCTAGTAAAGTTATTTGTATTGTATTTTACACTAGTGTCGTGGAAGGAGTAGCAAACCGTGTTTCCGGTTCTCAATCGATATTCCAAATATAGAGTCAGGTTAATATTGAAAATGTTAGTAAAAAATAAAATGATGCATAGGCCTATACAATTCATAATACACACTGCCCCGCTTAGAGGGATCGAGTAATAAAAGTTCACCACTAAAAATCAGATAAAGATATCGTTGTGATTTACATCCGACAAGATAGAGAAACTGTCCAAGTTTATGCAACAAAGTTTGAAAAGAGCTGCATGCGTAACTTTCGTTTGTTTGTTGCTAGGGCACCACAACAAGCCTAGTGCCATTTTGTAGGAAAACATGCTATGGAAAACACCATATGGACACCACAACAGAAAGTTCAGTGCGTGTTATGACTTGCAGAAGAAAAATCTGTTATGCGAGTCACTGGACCATTCTTCTTCGTAGAGGCTACAATCATAGGAAATGTGTATCCGGACATGTTGCGGAACTGTTTTTGACCAACTTCCCCCAGGATCGGTTTTTCAGCAGAATGGGGCCCATCCAATTATCAACGGGTGCGTGAGTTCTTGGTTGAAAAATTTCCCAATAGATGGATCGTAAGACGAGGACCCCTTGCCTGACCACCAAGATCACTTGATCTGACCCCTTGGACTTTTTTTCTGGGGTTTCGTGAGGAATGCTGTGTACCAAAGAGGCAGAGCTAACACTTTGTAGGAACTGAGGCAAAGCATCAGCGCTAGTGACTCCAAAAATGCTACAGAACACTTGAATGCCGTTTAGATGTCTGCAGAGCAACTCAAGGCGCACACATCGAGTTGCAATGAATGTTCTCCGAAAATCGGAGAATTCTTTACATCAATTTAGGTAGAAAGGTATGTTTATAAACCATTATTTACAATTAAAATTATCACTTATTTCTCGATCCCTCTAAGTGTACGGTGTACAGTGTACAGTGTAATTATTGTACAGTTGTCAAAAAAAAAGTGGCCGCACTCGTGAACGGCTAATATTTTCGAAGTCCACTTCGGGTCGCGGCGATGTTACACGATGCATGTGCTTGTACAAGCAGTTCCGGAACTATGAAAGTTTTCCATATCTACGCCTCGTAGACCAGCGGTAGAGTGCTTGCTTAATGATTCGAACATTGTGGGTTCGGCCCTTCTTCAAGTTTTCATTTTATTTTTTAATTGTTCTTTAGCGATGTAAATAATATTCAAATTATCATTTATATTCTGTTATCGTTCTTTATCGATATCAAGTTATTTATATTTTGTTATCGTTCTTTAGAGATATGAATAAAATTCAAGTCATCATTTGTATTCTGTTATCGTTTTATAATTATATGAATAATATTCACGTTTTTTATATTCTGTTATCGTTCTTTAGCGATATAAATAATATTCAAGTTATCATTTATATTCTGTTTTCCTTCATTAGCATTATACATAATATTCAAGTTATTTATATTGTTATTGTTCTTTCGCGATATAAATAATCTGTATTTTATGTAAGTAATTATTGTAATACAAATAACCATTTTCTTTGTAAAATAGGTTATTTTATTTAGATAATTAAATACGTATTATATAATATCTTACATTAATTAAACAAACTCATATTTATCATTTATATTCTGTTATCGTTCTTTAGTGATACTGTATAAATAATATTCATGTTATTTATATTGTAATCGTTCTTTAGCGACGTAAATAATATTCAAGATATAATTTATATTCAGTTATCGTTCTTTAGCGATGTAAATAACATAAATTTAATATTAGGTTTGAAACAATACAGTTGCATAATACTGGTGTTAGTTTTTTTTTTTTGTATTATTACATTATACTGTCTTGAACCACAATAAAATGAAAAGGAATGACGAGGAATTGAACCTGAGACGTTGGCATCTAAATTCCGACGTTCTTCCGCTGAGCTACGAAGGCAAAAGTGTGGAAACATTTTCGGAAAAACTGGCCCAATCACACTCTAAGATTTTCTGATGATTTGTAGAAGCTAGTCCAGGATGCGGCGGGTAAAGGATAATTGGGATTTCCCGGTCTCTGATTGGGTCAGACATCCTGATAGATCTAATATTTAACCCTTGCGGTGAATTTCGGTGAAGTCCGGAGGACCCAATTAGTCAAATCCACTCTCCTCATCTCCACGCTTGGGCCCCCTGGATTCTAATAAGATGCGAAAGAGATACCGGTGTGCGGAAAGCAACGGGAAGTTAACGCATTTATCCTTCCCAAGAAAAACTGCAAACACGAACAAAGGAAGCTTTTAATAGAAGAAGAAGGATCTTCTGCGGACCTCTGGAAAAAAGAACTAAGGAAGAGACTAGTGAAGTGCTTTGTGTGGAGTGTGGCATTGTATGGGGAAGGAACATATACATTACGACGAAATGAAGAGAAACGAATTGAAGCATTTGAAATGTGGATGTGGGGAAGTACGGAGCGTGTGAAATGGACAGACAGAATAAGAAATAAAGTTATGTTTGAAAAAGTGGGTGAAGAAAGAATGATGCTGAAACTGATTAGAAAGAGAAAAAGGAATTGGTTGGGTCTCTGGTTGAAAAAGAATAATAGACGACATAATGATATGTGGATCATATGCGGAGACTAAGAGGAAGGCAGAAAATAGGAAAGATTGGAAAATGCTGTGTTTGCAATGAGAGATCTGCCCATGGACAGAACACTTATGTATGTTCAGAATGCCTGGAATATCGTGTCTAAGAACAGTCGCTATTTGCAAAGACCATGCCCACTCGACTGCAAGATGCTCGAGATAAGGGGAAGATAGACTAAATATTGAATTGTGGCTTTTTGTTTTGTTTCTTGACCGCTTAATTGTTTGAATGTTCTAAGGCCGACGCCAGTAAATTTGTTTTGTTTATGCCACGACAGATATTTTTATTGAGAATAAAATCTTTTTTCTTTCCATTTGCAGCCACAAAGTCATAATAATAAAGTTGTGGCATAATATATTAATGAACCTGATGTTAATTACTAAAATAATCGTAAAAGAGAAAGGAGAAATTATGTATATGTCTCTCGCTCTTAAAAACAAAACAAAAAAGAACATAAAAAGCACGAGATTCTATTCGAACGCAGGACCCCACGAATAAGAGGCCGGAACGCTACCATTACGCTATCGAATAACAGAATACTTCAATTATGACTGTAGATATCAGGCAACGTGGTCCAACAACATGTAACATCGCCTGTCTCCGAATTGTAGCGGAGATACCCGAAGGGAACTTTGTTTCAAGAGAGCGGCTACTTTTTCTTTCGACAACTGTACAGTGAGTTCATAAATTCCGCTTAGACTTACTCGCAGTTTGAGAACTTGCTAGCATTCACAATGCCTATTATGCATCTGTGCTTTACTGTGAAACATGCATCAAGTATGTAAGACGGTATGCAAAAATTCATACTTCGAGTGACGCGGTAGTAAACCTATCGAGTCTTAATTGATATACAAATGTGTCCTCTTCATACGCCATGAAAGCGTGAAATAACTGACATTAAAAAAGTCTTCCTTCGATCAAAGAATCTCTTTGCTCGAGAATTACTCGGATGTAAATCTTATCAGTAATGTGGAGTGGAGATAATGTAGCACTGTAAATAAACTTATATTCCAGCATCAATTAAGTATATTCTTTATCAGTGAAGTGCAGCCTCACCAAAAATGTCTCGCTTATTGACAAATAATATTCCTTCGTTCATTCATTCATATCAGTTTATACGCCGAATTTGTGACACAGAGCCTGTATGTGATCACATGAAAACAGGAGTTCCAAATTACTCATTCCTTATCTTTTAGATGATGTTCAACAACGGGTGTTCAGATTTCCACAGACATTTTTACAGCACTTGTCACAGGAAATAGGAGAGATAACTGCATTAGTCATAAACCTACGAAAAGTACGAATGTAGGCCTACACCACTAATAAAAATTAAATAGAAGTAGTGACGAAGTCAATAGTTTTAATTTTAGAAGGTATTTGAAGACAAGAAAAAAATTCAAGGTGATAAACCTTGGCGACGTGATAGCTACGTAACTCCTAAAGGAAGACATTTTTAGCACATGTTGTGGAACTACCTGTCGGGAGCTGAACTGTTTGCGAGAGGGGACGACAGTGTTGCCAACACATACATTGTATCCCCGTCAGTCATAACACCTGGAAATCCGTCAGATTCCGTCAAAATTAAAATAGATAAATAAATAAGACCCAATGAATATTGCTACATAAAAATAAAAAGCAAATTTTAACACAACTTACCAATCTAGATTAAAATAATAATAATTCGTCAACCTCTAGACTTGACATCGAGGAAATTTGAAACATGTGACTCCTTAACATGGTACGGTATAGGTAGGACTATTCGAAGTAAAAGCACAGTCTAATATATACAATCGCGAAGCTCAATACGTGGTAAATATGCAAACATTAGATAGTTGCTCACCACTAGGATCGCTAATATCGCCTCATTACAGGCAATGCAAAATAGAACCGTCACAGTCTATTGTTTCTAGCACCCTCAAAACTCAAGCTTCGTGACTGTGGTAAAAGTATAATCCCCCAAAAATTAAACAATTAAAAATGACAGCAGCTAAGAGATTCAAAAGACGATGTAAATCGTAATTTCCGCCAGAGAATCCGTCACCCGTCAAAGCCATTCTTTTCCCGTCCGCTATGTTTAAATTCCGTCAATTTTAAAATTTTGACGGAATTTCCGTTCAGTTGGAAACACTGGGGGACGAAGAGGATTAAGGGGATGGGTATCAGCCACAGCTTCAGAAAGGGAGAAACACTTGGCTCAAGATCTCGGCGCTACTAACCAGTTAAACTTATAGCAACTGAACAGTCTAGTATATACAGTCACGAAGCTTGAGTTTTGAGGGTGCTAGGAACAACAGACTGTGCCGGTACTATTTTGCATTGTCTGTAATGAGGCGATAGTAGCGATCCTAGTGGTTAGCAACTATCTATGGATGCATATTTATTACGTATTGAGCTTCGTGACTGTGCGACGCGAGCTTGTCACTAACCGTCAATAACAGTCAGGATGCGATCAAGGTTCATCTCAACGGTTAATAGCATGTATTTCCCTTTGAGAACATGGGCGGGAATTAATGTTGTCCTTATCGCATTCCTTCCCCTTGCAAACTCTGTAACTCCCAACTATAATTACACTAATTTCCCAGCTCTATGTTGCATGTTAATGCACAGCAATGCAAATTTTTCGTTCTCTGGTGCTCGTTAGAAGGTCTCACACCTGAGGGCATTTCCTTCGAGCGAAAGGAGCTCTAAACTATATCGACGAGTGAACTATGCTCGCGTGGAAGGAGATTCGCTGTAAGTTTTTATTTTATCATAACATTTTCCTATACCGGTACTACATTGTACGGTCTGTGGACTGAAATAATAATATCGGAATAAAATAACAGAATAATATTTATATTCGTTCTGACTTGTTATTCTATGTATTTACTACATTTTGCGCTCAATTTTGCTTTTTTTTTTTCCTATTTCAAATTCCGTATCAATAACATTCAATTTTTTTCATCTTGTACGATATAATAAATTTATCCGCATCTCAACAGCCCATTGAGAACGAGGACTCACCAGCCGGCTCCTGGCAACACGTACACATGCTTTCGCAGAGGTGAACGATCACCCAACCAGAGCGAATGTTTCGTGTGTTTAACAAGATGATCCTCCCAGCCGTTACAGCTGTTTGTCCTAATAGAATTTAGCTACCTGTGGTAGCTCCCCAAATGCATCATGATTCTGGGTGGACACCGATCCCATACATTGGGCGAAATTTCATGAGAATTCCCCATGGTGACTCATTCCGTAACGCGAGTCTTAGCCTAGATCATATATAGGATGGTAGTAGGGTTTAAGAAGGGCGCGTCAGCTACTATGGCTATTTGCGCCCTTATCTAAAATTCTTAATGTAACAAATACATAAATAATATAATACTCAGAGTGCTAAAAGAACTAAAAAGCGTTGTCACGTAGATCATATATATATATATATATATATATATATTGGACATAAGCGTTTAGTTAACTCCCTTAATAACAGTAATCTTTCAGTTGTTACCCTTAACAACACGCTAATCCCTTATTCATCTGTCGTAAAAAATCTTGGCTTCTTTTTTGATAATAATCTAAGTTGGAATTTTCAAGTTAAAGAAACGATAAAAAAATCTGTTCCTCCATTCACTGTTTGAGTCGCTTGAGAAACTTCTTGCCCCAGCAACTAAAACTTACCCTAGTGCAAACCCTAGTAACGCCGCACTTCGATTATTGTGACGTTTTGTTAAGTGACCTAAGTTCTGAATTGTCAGTCAAGTTACAGCGAGCTCAGAATATGTGCGTCAGATACGTGTGCAACATCCGACGGTATGATCACATATCACCGTCCTTCGCAAGTCTCTCGTGGCTCCGACTTAAAGAACGTAGAACTTTACACTCTTTGTCTTTACTCTTTCGAATTCTGCACACTTCAACACCAAATTACCTTTCGTCTCGTTTCTCTTATCTATACTCTAACCACGACGTAAATACCAGATCACTTATCTGTGGCACGCTAAGTATACCTCTTCATAGAACATCTTGTTATTCATCATCTTTTACAATATCCACCTCGCGTCAATGGAATTCCTTGTCACAAAGTATTAGGGGCTGCAAGACAAACACCTTTAAGAACAGCTTAAAAGATAACCTTATTAGCATTTCACTCCAATCATACTGATTTAAACTATCACTGACTACATTGTTACTTTTTTCTTTAGACATCATCCTGATTGTGCTGTATTTTAATTGTCTCGTAATAATCTCTTTCTATTATCTAATATTATTTGAAATATATTAACATTCTATGTATTTTAGTTTAATTCTGCTACACAGTTTATTTCAGTGTTTAATTAATAGTTCATAATATTTTGTTGTTTAATTTGTAAATAACTTTTGTATACATGTAACTCTCATCTAAATCAAATTGTTGGATTCTTTGTAAGTTCATGCATATGTAAATACACTTTTTGCTGGTTGAGTGGAAGAGAAGGCCTTACGGCCTTAACTCTGCCAGCTAAAATAAATCATTATTATTAATATTATTATTATTATTATTATTATATATATATATATAACAGATAACTCTTCCCTACGTTAAAATCGGTAGCACTTTGAAGAGAACAACAGCCAGGATCGCCACCCGTCCGCCGTAAACGAACACGAGATGGCAGTACAGTCGCTAATGCAATTCAAATGGGAGTTATGACGTGAGTCCTTACGTAACAACTAAATGGCAGCATAGTAAACCTGACAAAATTTGTTACCGTCAAAGCCTATAAGGCTGAGCAATCTGGTATTTATGATCTAGGGTCTTAGGCAGGATGCCTTAGACCTCTACACCACGGCGCGGGACGTTATACAATAAATATACGAAATTGTGTAGTTCACATTGGAACGATTTACCCATAGATCATTAGATCAACTAAGCATTATGCAGACACATAATTTTGAACAAAGATAATATTATAATGTTGCTATATTTTAGTTCGTTCATTTCTCAAAGACGGCTAATACCAGTTTAATAAGGTTAGCGAATTATTTCTCCCATCTGATGAAGCTAGCTTATACCACTCAGGTGGACTTTTGCATACAAACACCACAGGAAAGTTTCATCTCATGCCTCAATACGCAAGAGAAAGTTTCCAGGGTCGAACATCGAGTCCAGATATCGTGAGCATCACTCACCCACGTGACCTGACTGCAGATAAAACAAAAAGCAATCGCAATGGGACTGACATGACAATTACACAGTAGCAATTTCCGGCACGTTTAACATAGGAAACAATAATTATAATTTATTGTTTGTTTATGACAGGTTTCCACTGCTGGTTTATACACGATTCTATATCCATACACCTTCTTGTATTGGCGTAGATATTTAGTTTTGATATCTTGTGTTATCTCGTTCTAGGGCGCTACCCGATGTATACAATGTACAATAATTCAAGAAAGCTCTCAATTCGACTAAAGCGCTATTGCCGTTCTGTTTATATAAGAGAGTTAAGGAGAGGAAAGACATGTTACAGAGCATAGTATCACAGTCTAGTACAGGGACATCAATTTATTTTTACTTCAATTTTTATTGTACCTGAGTTTTTGAATGTACTTCACTCCCACCCCCTCTACTACTAAACTTCCAACCGTTCTCCACACAAAACCGAGGCCGCGTATGCAGTACTGAGTTAGTGAGTATAGTACGTTCCAGAAATATGTTCGCGTTTGCCAGTGACGGAAGAGCTTTCAATATTGAATCATATTTTCGCACAGGTACTGTCGTCCGTTTGCCTACGTCGCATCCCGGTTTCCCCCACCTGCTTCTGTTCGCCCCTCCGTAACGTCTAGTGTTGCTGGGCTGTCTTAGCTCTTTTCTGAGAACATTAATTTCTGTTAGGAATTGGACGTCTACGTAATATTATACAACTGTTTAAAATAACTTAAATAAAAGGACCTAGTGTCCACACCTGTGGAGTAACGGTTAGCGCGTCTAGCCGCGAAACCAGGTGGCCATGGTTCGATTCCCGGTCGGGGCAAGTTACCTGGTTGAGGTTTATTCCGGAATTTTCCCTCAACCCAATATGAGTAAATGCTGGGTAACTTTCGGTGTTGGACCCCGGACTCATTTCACCGGCATTATCACCTTCATCTCATTCAGACGCTAAATAACCTAAGCTGTTGATAAAGCGTCGTAAAATAACCTACTAAAATAAAAAAAATAAAAGGACCTCGTTAAGTAATTAACTGTCACGTGATTTCCCCCCCCCCTTTCTACGACCCTGCGACAGAACCACTTGAACGGACAGTAGATAGCATTTCTGAGTAATTTTATCTTTTCGGATCGGGCAGAAGTGAAGATTAAATTTAGAGTACGTAAGGTACTCTTTTATAGAGTAGGTATAGAATTATTTCAACATGAGTTACTCGTACGAAGGACGAAACTGGTAATTGGAATTAGGTACAATAGTCTATAGTGCGATAATATGCACAAAAGAACTGAAGCCTGTATCGAAATGAACGGCCACCATTTTCAAAAATGTGTTTAAATATCCATATTATGATTATTTTTCAATTTAACTTCATTCTCTATATTGTACGCTAATGTGCTGTAGACAGTACAATATACACTGCATAATTAATAAGTCCGAATGGATAGCTCAATTCGTGAGTAAACACACTAAGTGTTAATACAGTACTGTATTTTGATTAAACAAAAACCTAATGAAAATTATCAAACTCAAAATTGCGATATTTCCTAGTTTACATAAATGGATGAACTACTTTTCTTCCCTCCTATACCTAGTAAAGTGATTTGTATTTTACGCCAGTATCATCGAACTCCAGTTTTGGAAGGGGGAACAAGCGGTGTTTCCGGTTCTTGACCTTTAATCCAAAGATATAGACAGGTTGATATTAAAAATGTTAGTAAAAATAAAATGATGTCCCTGTATATACAGTCACGAAGTTCATACGTAGTAAATATGCATCCATAGATAGTTGCTAACCACTAGGATCGCTATGATCGCCTCATTACAGACAATGCGAAATAGTATCGACACAGTCTATTCTTCCTAGCACCCTCACAACTCAAGCTTCGTGACTATAGATTGTAGACTGTGATAGTATCTTGGCCTACCTCAACTATCCCTTTCTATGAAAGCGCACTGAAGATATATGATGTCATGTAGAATTCCACACTTCCATAACCTCAGCACTATAATGCTACTGGCGTTAGGCCAGGCGGTAAAGTGTATGCCTCCTGATCCTTACAAGGGAAAGGTTTCGCCTCGAATTTTTGGTTAAAAATTTGTACAGACGCTTGCCTTACAATGGTGATGAAGACCGTAAAAGCATTCATTTCTGTAACTCTCCGTTTGGTTGGTATTGGTCAATACACTTCTTTAAAAATGTGCATGAGGATTCTCTATAAAATACATGAAACAGCATGGAGCAGAGGAATAATCACAACACACAGAAGCAACACCTGAACAACCTTCTGAACCACACTCCAGTGCTGAAAAATCAAGTGCCACCTGAATTACATTTTTGAAGTCCGAGACTTGTTCACGATTCAGCTGACTGCTAGGAATACTGAAGCATAGGGCGGTATACTGGAGCAGACAACTGGTTATGAATAACAGAGTGCATTTTCATTATAAACACTCGATTTTCCAAGTTAAGTTCTGGATTCTCAGCATGAGTCCTTATGTAATGTGTTATCCTCCGAGCATGTATTTTGTATTGCCTAAGGAAATAGATATTCAGAGTCTCAATGATCATAAATTCCATGTCCTAGCCTTGGAATGATCCATTTATTAAGGTTGCGTCTTTGTGCGCATTCAATGACTCACACAACAGTATATACTTTTGATTAACTGCAATATTTTCAGACAGAACGTTGGAGAAAAATGTCTTTAAATGGGCTTTAGACATTTTACCGCTCGCACTAGCTTCTAGGCTAGGCTAGGCTAGGCTTACGGGTAAGGTGTCCCATCCCCTTAACTTGTGCAGTGCTCTCCCCACCCCTCAACTTCTACAGTGCTGTAACAGACAAACCACACATTACACGAACGAATGCTTTTGGGAGCTTTACAGAGATGTAAAGATGGGCCTGTATACAAATTTTGGATACGAAATTCCTGTTCGAGCCGAAACCCTTCCCTTGTTAGATGCGTTTGGACGTAGGATCGATGCCCGCTTGGGTTCATTGCCTGCTTGGGTTTTCTCCGAGGTTTCTCCAACAATAAGGCGAATGTCAGGTAGGTAGCTAATTCATGGCGATTCCTCGGCTTCATCTCGCAAAATACCATCTCACTATTACCAATTCTAACGCTAAATACCCAGTAGTCAATACAGCGTCGTCAAATATAAGAATTAACAAGAAAAACACTATAATGAGCAGGTGTGGGTCAGTACCACGTTCCGACTTCTCTGAGGAAAGACACTTCCTTCCCTACAACACCACAATTGTTTTTACAATCATTTTTAATATTATTGTGATATACCGAAGTACATACGATATTTCCGTGCAGAAATCCTGCATTATCATGTGATGAAGGATGGGTGGAGCGGAGAAAAATTCTTTCCGGCACCGGGATTCGAACCCGGATTTTCAGCTCTACGTGCTGACGCTTTATCCACTAAGCCACACCGGATTGAATCCTATCAGTTTAAGTTCCACCTTTTAGTTTCCCTTTAGTGCCAACCCTCATGCTCTGTGTCACAGTTGTGTGACAGTGGCACAATGTCCAACACATTATGTGCAGAGGTGCACTCATTACGAGTGACTAAGTGGCCGGGATGCGACGGAATGGGTGCCGTCTTAAATCACTAAGTGATTATTTACGCATATCATATTATTCTGATGTGCCGAGGGACATATATTTCCGTGCAAGAATACCACATTATCACATGATGAAGGATGAGTGAAGCGGAGAAAAATTCTCTCCGGCACCGGGAATCGAACCCGGATTTTCAGCTCTAAGTGCTGACGCTTTATCCACTAAGCCACACAGGATTCCAGTTCCGACGGCGGATTGTATCCTCTGAATTTAAGTTCCATCTTTTACAAGCAAATGTTCTGATGGAGGCAGATAAAAAAGTTAAATATTTTCTGTCACCATGTTAATAATGTAAAAAGAAGTGCTTATACAGATTTTGGCCACTCGACCGCAATTACGAGGCCGTCCAGAAAGTAATTTTCCCTGGGGTCGTTTATAGAAAAAAGTGCAGTTGCATGGAAATATTTATTGAAATAGAGACAGCAATTGTTGCGCTATTTGTCAACATATCCCAACTGGAATTAAGACATTTGTCATACCATGGGATCAATTTTAGTGTCGTAGAAGTCAGCCGCCTCAGATCGGAACCAGCGTTTGACAACCGTCTGCACCTTTCTCTGTCGATCCTGTGATATGAGAAATGCCTCAATTCCGATGGAAAATATGTTAAAAAATAGCTCAACAATTGCTGTGTCTGTTCCAATAAATTTGTCGAATGAAATTTTGTTTTTTTTTATCTGTTAACGGCCCCTGGCGAACTTATTTTTTATGGCCCTCTTAATTGCGGTCGAGTGGCCAAAATTTGTAAAAGCACTTCCTTTGAGATTATTAACATGGTGGAAGAAAAAATTTAACTTTCTTATCTGCCCCCATCAGAACGTTTGCTTGTTAGTTTCTATTTAGTGGCCAACCCTCGTGCTCTGTGTCGCAGATGTGTGACAGTGGCACAATGCCCAACACATCATGTGTAGAGGTGCACTCATTACGAGTGACTAAGTGGCCGGGATCCGACGGAATGAGCGCCGTCTTAAATCACTAAGTGATTATTTACGTATATCATACTATTGTGATGTACCGAAGTACATATATTTCCATGCAGTAATTCTTTTTTTAACGTATAAACATTTTGTGTGTGTGTTTGTGTGCGTGGCAGTTTCAATATAAGCAAATTTATACTGTTTTTTTCTTTAAACCGTTTAAGTACAATTGCCCTTATGTTTATTCTAAAATAATTCCTTTCCCATAAGTTACATTGTAGCCTATCATAAGTATTTTTGCAGACATAACGTCTTTGTGTATTATTTCAATAAACGTTACGCGCCATCAACAACAGGAAGGTTAAATTGGGTCAGTATCGGTGCCATTAGCAAGTCAGAGAGTTTACACTAGCATGAGAAGTGAGTAGCATTAGCAAACGCGCTCACACATCATTTTGGTAGCACTTTCTACAAACCTGGCACTCGTTCAAATTATCTGATTTCTTGCATCTTGGAGTTATTCTAAGAAGTTGAAGGTTTCAACCCAATCCATTTCTTAAAGTCTTCCTGTAGCCGCAGGAGCAGAAAATTATTATGCATAAACAACTTCTTCAAACCTCCGTCACGAATTCTAAAGCTATATAATTTCCTCTTCTCACTTTACGCCCATAACTATCAAGGTTTTATAAAGCCATAAAGTTTTCAGTCTCTACGATGTAATCAGCATTTAATTTGAAGAATTGGGTCTTTTCACCTATTTCGTTCGTCTCTCTCCCTTTCTCTCTCTCTGTCACACACACACACACACACAATAAAACACACACACACACACACACACAACCACACTCACTCTCATAGACTCAAACAAATCATATAAGATCTTCCCGTGCCCCTCTCTCTTCTTTAATTCTATCCACCCTCTCTTGCATTTCGAACCAATGGTTAATATTCTTGACTAGAGAAAAACTTCACAACTCACAAAGACTATACATACTTTCTCATTACACATATGTTTACGAGTTCCTCGACAATTCAGTTTCTTTATCAAGTTGCGAATAATACGTCATTAACTTGAGGAGGTTATTCTTTGAGAAATTTCAAACAAAAAAGTTTAATACAATTTTGCTCATTTTCGCTTCCTTTTCGAGATACAATTTTTTTTATATGAAACATTGCATTGCGTGTTTTGGGAAAGCCATTGACTTAATTCCAAATATGCGGAGTCAATTTAAGAGAGCAGAGTATTATGGTAAGTGATTGAAAGAATTTTAGTTTTGTCCTTTAAATGTGCAAAAATTTGATCCAAACAAATGTTACTTTTCGTTCCGCAAAAGGAATTTAACAATTGTACATTTAAAGGTCTAAACTAAAATCCTTTCAATAATTAATTATCATAATACACTGCTCTCTTAAATTGACTGAACATTTTGGGAATTAAACCAATGGCTTTCTAAAACACGTTATGAAATGTGACTCATAAAACAATTTATTTCACGAACAGGAAGCAAACACGAACACAATTTTATTAAACTCTTTTTGTTTGAAATATCTCAAAGAATAACCGTTGAAATTAATGACATTACTTACTGTTCAACCTGTATGTACGTACGTACGTACGTATGTATGTATGTATGTATGTATGTATGTATGTATGTATGTATGTATGTATGTATTTTTTATATTTGTTGAACGGCATGTCCCATTACAATAAAGGTAATACTACATGCCTTGCTACCTGTATGTTTGCAATATAACACATTATGTCTCGTTTCTGTCACTCTCTAGGCGTATGTAGGTCTGTTATTCTGTTGTGAAAATTTGAGTCTTTCATTATATCTATTGCCTACTCTTATCTATCCTAGATTAAATTATCCTAAGTTTACTCGTCTAAATTTATAACATTGACATAATTTATGAATGTATGCGCATGTTCTTGCATTATTTTAAGCTTTGTGAAAGTCCACTTGCCAGTTTTCCTTAACATTTCCAGCTGGAACGCTAGTCTTTCTTTGTCCAATTTCGGGCACTCGAAAAGGAGGTGGTCGACGGTCTGTTCCTCTGCTCCACACGCACACGACGGGTTGTCCCTCAGCTTGAATCTGTATAAGCACCGGTTTTTCCATGTCCAGTTAGGAAAGTTGTGACCTTTCCATTAAGTGGAATATTAACGCGTATCCTCTCTTTTACACTGGGGAAAAAACGATTTTGTCACTGCCCCATTTATCGTGTTTTGCCACTCACTTTCCCACTTAACCACACTTTCTTCTTGAAGTTCCCGCATGATGTCGCTGACTGGTATCCTGTCGAAGCTCACTGGTAACTCGTTGTTGCTTGCTGCCTGCTTTGCCAAGTGGTCGGCCAGCTCGTTCCCCGCAAGTCCAGCGTGTGCCTTGACCCATGCGAAGTGTATGTATGTATGATGTATGTTGTATGTATGTATGTATGTATGTATGTATGTATGTATGTATGTATGTATGTATGTATGTATGTATGTATGTATGTACTGTGCTCCAACCACGAGAAAGTCTCCGCCGGATGAGACGAAGGGGGTAATGCTGTGAATGAATGTTGATGTCATAAGATGACATAAGGTCACACACGTGGGTACTCTTATCTCTATTGGCTAGCTCTCACAGCACAAACCATAACATTGATACAGACATTTTGATACTACCCTAGTTACAAAATTAGATCACAGTTAATCTCCTGGTCTTTTAATCTCTTCATACAGGAAATAACATATGCAGGAGAGCGCATGGTTTTTAAACTGACGTTATAACGGTAATATTAGTTATCTACTTCGTTCCAATAGATGAGGCAATTGTAAGCACATTCCTTTCACGGTTGATCTCCTGGTTGGAGAACAGTATGTATGTTAGGGCTGTGTGTATGTATGTATGTATGTATGTAGAATGTGTTTTTTTTTCTTTTTGTTGTTTTTCACAACTTTGTGAAAGTGGAGCTACTTCGTTTTTGCAGGGAGCCTTTCAATTACTCAGTTGTCAGTATACATGATCATGAAATTAGAAATAGAGAACAAATCAATATACCATATTGTACAATTCAAAAGACTAACTCAAACTTGCCACCGCCTAGCTCAGTTTGCTGAGGCTCTTGCCTGCCGATCTGAAGTTGCACTCGGCGCGGGTTCAATTCCCATTTATGCTGATTACCCGTTATGTATTCTCGAGATTTTCCCCAACCGTAACGCGAATTTCAGGTAATCTATGGCGAATCCACGGACTCATTTCTCCAAATACCAGCTCGCTATCACCAATCCCATCGATGCTCAATAACCTACAAGTTGATACAGCGTTATTAAATAACCAAGTAAAAAAAATGCAAACTTTTCTATTTTGGGGATGAAATTATATAATAAGCCTATTATAATTTACCTATCAAAGTTTTATAAACAAGATTTTAGAATTGGTTATCAAACAATTCCTTTTACTCTGTCGGTGACTTTTTAAACACAAATTCGAATGAAATTATTTTTAATAAATAAATTTAGTTATATTTTAACGCAGAATAAATATGGCAAATGCCTGTTATTATTCGGTTGAGAAGCTTTTGTCATCTAATTTGCTGTCAAAAAATCTGAAAGTTAGAATTTATAAAACAGTTATATTACCGCTTGTTCTGCATGGCTGTGAAACTTGGACTCTCACTCTGAGAGAGGAACAGAGATTAAGGGTGGAATAACTCTTCTCGGGTTCTCACCCAGGTGAGCTGGAGATTTGCTTCCAAGCTTTCAACGGCTAGCTCTCCATCTTCTTCGGGATTCATTCCCCGAAGAAGATGGCAGAGCTAGCCGTCGAAAGCTTGGAAGCAAATCTCCAACTCACCTGGCTGAGAACCCGAGAAGTTATTCCACATCAAACCCCGAGAAAGCCTAAAGTCATACAGAGATTAAGGGTGTTTGAGAATAAGTTGCTTAGGAAAATATTTGGGGCTAAGAGGGATGAAGTTACAGGAGAATGGAGAAAGTTACACAACGCAGAGCTGCACGCATTGTATTCTTCACCTAACATAATTAGGAACATTAAATACAGACGTTTGAGATGGGCAGGGTATGTAGCACGTATGGGCGAATCCAGAAATGCATATAGAGTGTTAGTTGGGAGACCGGAGGGAAAAAGACCTTTGGGTAGGCTGAGACGTAGATGGGAAGATAATATTAAAATGGATATGAGAGAGGTGGGATATGATGGTAGAGACTGGATTAATCTCGCTCAGGATAGGGACCAATGACGGGCTTATGTGAGGGCGGCAATGAACCTCCGGGTTCCTTAAAAGCCAGTAAGTAAGTAAGTATATTTTGTTAGTTTTAATATATCATGTATAAAATTATCTTAATTGATAACTTAACTAATATGAAAACTAACAAAATATAACGAAGTTTTTTCAAATACTGTATATCACATGTGACTAAGCATACTGCTCATATGTTTAATGGTCTAATAAATTGAATTGAATTGAACAGAATTAAATTGAATTAAATACCTGAGCGGTGATAGTTACTATTTCTGAGGCAGAAGTTCATAATAGATGATTCCTGCGAAGGTCCACTATATTTTCTTTCTTTCTTTCTTTCTTTCTTTCTCTCAGTTTAACCTCTCCCTTCTAGGTACATTTACACGACCCACGCCACCCGGACCAAGGTCCACTATATACTCAGCAAAATTCTCTGTTTTCGCAACGGAAGTTTCCAAGAGTCAACACACAGCTCAGAAAAGCTTTACGGTTAACTAGTAAGCAGTGAAACACAAACTCTGCTCTTTATCGATCAGATCATATGGAACCCATTTTCTAAATTGTATACTTTCCTATCCCCCGCAGGTGGGTGTGAATTGCTTCATCACTGGCACGTGGAACCGTTTCACAAGTCCTTAACATGTTTGTTTCGGTCAGTCTCGATCACGGTCTTTATTTCGTCGTAAAATTTCATGCTACGGAAGTCCGTACCCCCCCCCCCGGGAGGAGAATTTCCTAGCCGTCTAGCTCAACATTTTTTTAAACACTTCTGTACTGTTCTTTCAGAGAATTTTCGCTGAAGGCAAACTCATTCAGCACTTTAGTAGAGACTATTAATTAGTAAAGTAACGAAGCTAATATTATATTCTTCTTGAGCACAACCATTTTGTCCTTTACGTACTTTTACGAAGCATACACTTTAATTTATTTTAGAGGAAATACAACCAAATTCCATCTACAATTTTTGTTCAATGTCAAATTTAAGTAACCTTATCTACAGGCCGATTATTCAGTCATGACAGCTCAGCGACGCGAAAAAGGGGAAGTAATAGGAAGAGTGGGGAGAGTTACGGAGTAGAGATAAGGGCGAGCGGTCGGTAAAGGAATGCAGTAGGCCTACAACTTAATTGCATTAAAAACATACCGCTCTACCGCACTCATGACATCCGATCGCTCCGAAGACAAGCGACTGAATAACCCAAACACCCCTTGGCGTAACTAAATGGACTCGCCTGACACAGGTGCAGATCGCTGGCGACTGTCAGAACTAAATAATCGTACTGTAATTATTATAGAAATTTTAGTCGACGCAAAAACCTGAAGAAATTTCTTAGTGGTATAATTTATTATACACTTACATAACTAGAAATTTCACACATCTTATAGTCTCGTCCACACCTGTGGAGTAACGGTTAGCGCGTCTGGCCGCGAAACCAGGTGGCCCGGATTCGATTCCCGGTCGGGGCAAGTTACCTGGTTGGGTTTTTTCCGGGGTTTTCCCTCAACCCAATATAAGCAAATGCTGGGTAACTTTCGGTGCTGGACCCCGGATTCATTTCACCGTCATTATCACCTTCATCTCATTCAGACGCTAAATAACCTAAGCTGTTGATAAAGCGTCGTGAAATAACCTACTAAATTAAAAAATCTTATAGTATCAACATGTATACACTTTATTTTAATAATGAATTAATTGGTTTATTTCACGGAATGAGTCCATGCTGCACCGCCTAAATTTACCCAGCATTTACTCTTAAAAGACTGACGGAAAACCTCGAAAAAACCTCAACCAAGTAACCTGTCCCAACCAATATTTGAACCCGGGTCGCTCGTTTCGCTGCCAGACATGTTAACAGTTACTCCGCAACGGTGGTCAATGATAAATTAAAAAAAATATGGTTTATTTAACGACGCTCGCAACTGCAGAGGTTATATCAGCGTCGCCTTTGTGCCGGAATTTTGTCCCGCAGAAGTTCTTTTACATGCCAGGAAACTACTAACATGAGCCTGTCGTATTTAAACACACTTAAATGCCATCGACCTGGGCCGGGATCGAATCCGCAACCTCGAACACAAAAGGCCAGCGCTATACTGACTACGCTACCGAGGCCAACATAATTAGTAGTGCACGTATACGTATTTAATTAATTTTTCACAATTTGACATTTGCTTATTGCAATTATCTCTATTACTTTTCTAATTACAAATATCGGAATTTTAAAAGTTATATTAATGTTAAAATAAATCAGAACTTCATAATGAGAATCAAAGAACATTATTTTGTCTTTCACTTGATGTTTCAAGATTCTCTTACGGGCGAGATATACTAGCGACCTGTAATCCCATACGGAAGTTCGGAACGGTCTATCTCTGTATATTAAATTATACCTCAATTTCTCAGCTTGGAACAAACAAGAGTAATACAATTTTTTCCACATGTACGTCTCAATTTTAACACAAGTGTTCCCCCTTAAATCCAATAGGCTTAATTTGGAAACAAAAATATTATAAACTGAAAAATTCTCCTTTTAATTTTCAGTGCCATATTTAATTTAAAATTTATATCTCAAATAATTTCAAGAGATTAAAAAAAATATTCATAAGTAAAATTAGAAGCATATTGATAGAACATCTAATTTAGCCATTGGCGTATATCAGGCTACAGGCGCGTTTGCTAGCTGATCAGAGATTGTGCTCTGCTATCAGTTCGATTCCCGCTTGGGCTGATTACCTAGTTGCATTTTTCAAAGTTTTTCCCAACTGTAACAAGAAAGTCAGACAATCCCATGGCTAATCATCGGCCTCATCTTTCCAAATACCATCTCGCTATTATCATGTCCATCAACGCTAAATAACCTAGTACCGTTAGTTGATATAGAGTCGTTAAGTTAGGCAACGAGCATTATAGGATGAAGATAAATACAAACAAGACTAAGACCATGGTTATCGGAAGAAAATAAAGAAGGTAAATGTGCGCATTCGAAATGAGGCAGTAGAACAAGTGGACAGCTTAAAATACTTCGGGTGTACTATAAGCAATAATATGAGCTGCTGCCAGGAAGTCAAAATGAGAATAGCAATAACCAAGGAAGATTTTAAAAGAAAAAGAAACATTTGCTGCTGATCTCTTTAAAAATGACTAAAGAAGAGATTAGTGGAGTGCTTTGTATGGAGTGTGGTACTACATAGGACAGAAACACGGGTATTACTACATAGTGAAGAGATACGACTAGAAGCACATGAAATGTGCATCGACGGGCACAAGGTGCTAAAAAAACCTTGAAAGAGAAAAAGACAAACGGAGCCAGCCGCAGGAGTTACAAGTTTTATGTAGTTTCGCTGCAAAAGCAATTCACTGCCACGGTGCGCTCTGGCGGCTCATGCAGGTGGTCGTGATATTTACTCCACGATTTCAATTTCAGAATGACGCGTGTACAATAATTATAGTAATTTTATAGACTGTACCTGAACACACATAACAAAATTATATTGTTTCCTAGCTTTGTAAATTAGTTTAGTACTGGAAACACAAACTGAATAAAACCTTTTGAAGATACAACAAATATAGCTGCAACACTTATTTATTATTACACTATTTGTTAATATTTCTTATTATATGTCTTATTTGAAACATAGAACGCAAAAATTTACAAGTCTTTATACATTAAAGGGTTTTCTATTCCTCTGTTCTCAGAAAGGTAATAGTCTGTACTCGCAAACAATCACAATTTCAAGGAAGTATTTTTTACAAGTCACGGCAAATGAAATAAACTTACTTCAGAGCTCTTTCTGTACACTGAGAGCTTTTACGCTTCTTTCTTGTATTAAACTCTGTATCAAGTACATACAGTATATATGGAAGCAAAGAATATATTTGGAAATTCTGACTTAGGAGCATTATGAACAGTTCGATTCCTGATTTCGCTGGAACCTGAGTGGCGTGCTGTTCTGTAGATTTATCAATTCAAGTTATAAACTTTAAGTATCTTCTATTGCCTGTAAGCCAAAAGTATTTCAGAAAAATCTCGATTCCTTGTCAATTGTCACTGTTTCTC
The DNA here is from genome assembly GCA_025594305.2 of Periplaneta americana. Lineage (NCBI taxonomy): Eukaryota > Metazoa > Arthropoda > Insecta > Blattodea > Blattidae > Periplaneta > Periplaneta americana. The sequence continues at coordinate 43,608,318 of JAJSOF020000003.1, read as the reverse complement.
CAAAATTACCAGTGAATTCTCCCGTTGGTCTTGAAGTAGGGTCTTATATTTTATAAGATTTTCTTATCACTCTTCAAGATAATTTGAATCGCACTTTTTAGAAAGGAACTAAGTCAAAATGTTCTATTTTTCAGGAGAGCAAAAGAACTTACTTTCATGAATAAATACCAGTGTACCAGTGCCGTAATATAAACATCAACTTGATGTCAGAGATACAGGGAAAGGTTTGTTTAAGTTCCTTCCTTTGTTTATGTTTGCGTCTTGGAAGTATTAATCATTTCATCAGAAGAAATAAAAATGACAAATTTTGACTTAGTTCCTTTCTAAAAAGTGCGATTCATTTACAGTCAAAGAAAGTAAAGTTATTTATGTTCTACATGATATCGCCACATTTCGAATTTATCCATAAATGCTCTTAGCTAGTCGATGATATGTCGAGCAATTCTGTAACTCATACGTACAACGTGCTAACGATATTTGATATTCTCACCTTTGATATCCCATTTTTACCTTTAGCTGTTCTAAAGCAGATCTAGACAGTAGGCTTATTTCTTTACTAAAACCTTCACTGTGTTTATTTGTAACATAAAATGCCACGCGTAGGAAAATATAATAGAACATAATACAAGCTTTACCTCCCTTCTTATAAAAAAAAATCTCTTTCGACTCATCACTAAAGGGAAATGATCTGGGGATTATATTGTTTTCCACTTAAAATAAGCCGCCACTTACTGGAGATGCGAGCGAACTTGCGTCTTGCAAGAACCGCATACATACACTACAGCTAGTACAGACACTACAACTATAGTTCGCCAAGAAACGATTACCGAAAACCAATGGTGACGTTGCTGTCTGTTTTGACGTGTGTATGTAGGCACGCCGAGGGGAGAGAGGTACGGACCGATGGAAATACTGTCTCTTCCAAGAAGATGAACAAATGCGGACATCGCTGTGGAAATAAAGGACGTAGCAAGAGAAAAATTCGAAGCTAATTAATCGTACAACATATGTTTACGAATGAAATAATAATACCGTGCGATACAAGACACGTATTCACATGCAATGGAACAAACTAAAGTCGTAATGTAGGCCTAACTATCACAACGCAAGACTGATTCTATCGATGTCTTTTCTCTTCCGACTGTACTCTTGAATAGCATTCAAGTTATCTCGTGACCTTTCCTCTCGCCCGCTCTTCCTTATCGCAGTGTTTGATTCGCATTCCTTCCGTCGGTAATCCGTGCTTGCGAGACCTATACCTGCACTGAGGTTGTGTTGACACTTTGAGATCACGAGTTGCTCACCCATTGAAATGTGGATATGGAGAAGATTGGAGCATATAGTTAGGGAGTTAAGAAAAACGGCTAAATATGCAGAATTTTTCCCTACATTCCGTGTAATTTCTTTAAGATCATTTGATAGGCATCCTAATCTTTGAAAGATTAATCCCAAAGTTCTAACTTTAACGTCTAATAACTAATAGATGGATAAAGGCCTTTTGTTTATGATATTGGATTCCGAACAAGTAATTACACGAAATGTCGTACGAATATTACCTTTGATGATTTTCTTAACACTCTGTATAAATTTTTATTCCAAACTTAAATCTGTAATAACTATATGAAGAAAATGCTTGATACCTCTGTTGTGTATCGCTGAGTATACTTTATATTATTCATATTTGTACTCTTATCATATTTGTACATGTAAAGTCTCAAGTTCGTGTAGAGCCAGTAAATGGAATACCACGCATTCTCTAGGTACAACACAAATGCTCGAGCGGGCAGGAAACTGGAACAGGGCCGTGCTTACAAGTTTAGTGATTTATTCGCAGCTTAATCCTTGTTATTAACCGCCTAACTGCAGTTCGACGTCTTTATTGTTCCCCTGCAGCGCTCGGCTTCCTGTACTCCACGAAAGAGGAGGAAGTGCTGATATTAATCCTGCCAGCGATGCTTACGCCTTATCTCGATACGGCGAAAAAATTCACTTGAGCTGATTAAGTTCGCCGTGTAACTGCTGCTTTCGGCAAAGTGTGTGTTGATTCTCTGCTCAACTATCATGCGATAACAGTTGTTAGATAAGGTGGTGAAATGTTGACAAGAAAATATATAATATTACGTAATGTAATGTGATTTTGCCTAAGGGCAGGTCCTTCACTGCAAACCCAGCATTCTCTAATCTTTCCTCTTTTTCACTTTCCTCCCGCATACGATCCACAGTCCCATATTTAAAAGTAGTACAGAATAAGTATGGGAAATGCCTGTTATTATTCGGTTGAGAAACTTTTATCATCTAGTCTGCTGTCAAAAAATCTGAAAGTTAGAATTTATAAAACAGTTATATTACCGGTTGTTCTTTATGGTTGTGAAACTTGGACTCTCACTTTGAGAGAGGAACATAGGTTAAGGGTGTTTGAGAATAAGGTGCTTAGGAAAATATTTGGGAATAAGAGGGATGAAGTTACAGGAGAATGGAGGAAGTTACACAACGTAGAACTGCACGCATTGTATTCTTCACCTGACATAATTAGGAACATTAAATCCAGACGTTTGAGATGGTCAGGGCATGTAGCACGTATGGGCGAATCCAGAAATGCATATAGAGTGTTAGCTGGGAGGCCAGAGGGAAAAAGTCCTTTGGGGAGGCCGAGACGTAGATGGGAAGATAATATTAAAATGGATTTGAGGGAGGTGGGATATGATGGTAGAGAGTGGTTTGATCTTGCTCAGGATAGGGACCTATGACGGGCTTATGTGAGGGCGGCAATGAAATTCCGGGTTCCTTGAAAGCAAGTAAGTAAGTAAGTAGCCTATATTTTATTTATAGTAATGTCACTAGAGATTTTGATTTATCTAGAGAAAATCAAAACCCGAGTGGAATTTAATTGACTATTACATAATTAAAGAAAGTATAGGCCCTATATGAAGATTAGAAGAAATAAAGTACTCTTCTTCTTCTTTCCCTTAGTTTAACCTCTCCCTTTTAGGTTCATTTACACGACCCACGCCACCCGGGCCTTACAGGGCCGCGACCTGTTGAGAGAGGAATTAATCTTTGGATTACATACATACTTTTTGAACACACAAGGACATGGAGGGCCTCCCCGGATGAGGAATCAGCTCAATGCCAGGGCCACCTCCGATACAACACAAACATTTAAGACATTACACATCATTCACAATGATTAAGGGAAGGATCGCCGTCCATGGCCGGACTTTCAAGAGGTAACATTCTGGCATTTGCTTGGAAATAACTGAGGAAACCATGGAAAACCTCAGTTAGGATTACCAGCTCCTGGGATCCAACCCCGGACCTCCCGAATGCAAGGCCAGCCCTCTATCACGCCGCTAGCCCGCTCGGTGAATACTGTATTAGTAATATACGTTACAAGAGCTTTTTCAATCTTTTCCTCGACCATGAAAACAAACATACCGCTCGTGTATCGTGCATTATTTTGTGCGAAGATCGTTTATTACATACCTGAAAGAATAATTTCTAATTAGTTGCAATGAAATCTTCATGTTGCTTTCTGTTGAATGACGGCAACTTCGGAAAACCAAAATATCTTTCTTCAACATTGTTGCTATAAAATGTTTTCTGTGTTTACTATACTCCAGCAGGCCGTGATATACGTCTGTCTTCCCCCCCCCCCCAGTCTACAAATGCGAACTTAAAACAAACGGTAAGGTTATGTAATGATTTATTTTTCATTTTAATATTTTAACAATATTATTTATATAACATATTGCAGTAATAACATCCGCATCTGGAATCTTGTTGATTTTTTCACGGCTTCCTTAATGTTACTTGTATCAGGAATGCAATAAGTTTCGTTGAGTAGTAGACTTTACTTAATTTTTGCAAATATTTAAAAACAATAATTAACATTGCAATTTAGGTTAAATTGCAGTGGTAAGTTTCCAATTTATAATTATTTCTATGTTAAACGTCTCTAAAAATAATATGTTAAAAGCCTAAAGCAGTAAAATGAATGTGGCGCTTAAGCGGTAACAAGAGGCAAATTGTTGTGTGTGTTACGTTGGGAATACTGAATGTGGTATTTCACACTTACCGCGTATTGGTTGTGTGCGGAAAACAAGCAAATACGCACGATCTCGCACAAAATAATATATTGACTTACTAAAATACTAAACTCAGGTTCCACCATCAGACTACGACCAGAGGTATCGCATTTTATGCTGATCTTGTTATGTCGAGCTACTCAGTTGTCGATGGGTTGTCTGGGTAGCAGTCGTGAGTTCGACGCGTATCTCAAATCTGGTAGATTCAGGTTCCAACCCAAAAAGAGTAGGCCTACCTGATAACCCTATAGCCCGAAACCCAAAATCTAAGAACCTGATCACATCTCACTTCCAATAGTGCAAGTTTTGCAGCTGAAATGAGAGGAAATCGAAAGTGTTTGCGGAAAAAAGAGTAAACGGGAGTACCCCAAGGAATATACCTTTTGCAGTGACTTCTCTGTCCACCACAAATTATCCCACGACAAGGTCGCGGACCGAACTAAAAACCGCCTGGCTGGAAAGCAGACCGATAACTCTGAGCAACAAACGTGAAACGTATTTCTAGCACTCTCTGTTTATCACAGTATTTAGATGTGCACAGTTTTCCAAACGGGAATTCGATCTTACGTTCTGGAAGGTTTCGTTACAAAAATTGTAACACGACGGGGAAAGTCAATGTTCTAATCGTTGAGTTGACGTCAGAAATATCTGTAATGAATATCACCACTCCCGAGCACTTAAAATATTCTAATCCTAGGTGGTCAAGCATACGAAATCATAATTTACATGTATAACAAAGGAACAATTAACTAAAGTAATTTACGGAGTAGCCTATCCCAGTAGACTTCATTGGGAGTGAAATTCAAAGCATCTACATTTAGAGGGCTTTAGGCTTGAAACTACTCGTACCATATTACTGAATGGGCTTAGATAGGCCTATACTGGCTGAAATTAATGGATCCGGGACTTGGGACATTAAAAACGAGGTTTCATATTTCCCCACAGATTCCATCTCGTTAAAGTACAGTTCCAGAAAATTAAACGGGGCTTTAAAATTGCATGTGTACACAATAAGTGGTAATATTTAATACATGATACGACTCATTGGGGTGCTATTCACAGACATTTCGCTAGCCCGCGCTCCGAGCGTGCTAAACTAGCCCCGGCTATCGACTGGTTACTTGTATAGGATTCATATCATATCGCTAACACTGGTTTATGAATACGAAAAACGTTAGTTTGCTGATAATCCACCGGAAGCCCGCGCTAAGAATGTCTATTAATATGGCCCATAAAGACTAATATTCACGGCGCTCGCTGGACTTAAATACCTTCTCTGACTATATCAATATTAATTTTATTTCCATTGATAATTAAGTCCTGAGGAACCTGGTTCAATTCTTGGTACGAATATGAAATCATATTTATTTTAGTGCGATGGATGTCTGTAGCCCGCTATGGTTCATGCAAAGACTTCGTGGTCTAGACCATCAGTTTATTACGTACACGGCCCGAGTTCTAGCTCCGGTCAGACCTTACTTACTTACTTCTGGCTTTTAAGGAACCCGGAGGTTCATTGCCGCCTTCACATAAGCCCACTATCGGTCCCTGTTCTGAGCAAGATTAATCCAGTCCCTACCATCATATCCCACCTCCCTCAAATCAAGAGTAATATTATCCTCCCATCTACGTCTGGCCTCCCCAAAGGTCTTATTCTCTCCGGCCTCCCAACTAACAATCTATGTGCATTTCTGGATTCGCTCATACGTGCTACATGCCCTGCCCATCTCAAACGTCTGGATTTAATGTTCCTAATTATGTCAGGTGAAGAATACAATACGTGCAGTTCTGCGTTATGTAACTTTCTCCTTTCTCCTGTAACTTCATCCCTCTTAGCCCCAAATATTTTCCTAAGAACCTTATTCTCAAACACACTTAATCTCTTTTCCTCTCTCAAAGTGAGAGTCCAAGTTTCACAACCATATAGAACAACTGGTAATATAACTGTTTTATAAATTCTAACTTTCAGATTTTTTGACAGCAGACTAGATGACAAAAGCTTCTCAACCGAATAATAACAGGCATTTCCCATATTTATTCTGCGTTTAATTTCCCCCCGAGTGTCATTTATATTTGTTACTGTTGCTTCAAGATATTTGAATTTTTCCACCTCTTCGAAGGATAAGTCTCCAATTTTTATATTTCCATTTCGTACAATATTCTGATCACGAGACATAATCATATACTTAGTCTTTTCGGGATTTACTTCCAAACCTATCGCTTTACTTCCTTCAAGTAGAATTTCCGCGTTTTGTGAATTTTCTCCTAACATATTCATGTCATCCGCATAGACAAGAAGCTGATGTAACTCGTTCAATTCCAAACCCTCTCTGTTATCCTGAACTTTCCTAATGGCATATTCTAGAGCGAAGTTAAAAAATAGAGGTGATAGTGCATCTCCCTGCTTTAGTTCGCACTGAATTGGAAAAGCATCAGATAGAAACTGGCCTATACGGACTCTGCCGTAAGTTTCACTAAGACACATTTTAATTAATCGAACTAGTTTCTTGGGAATACCAAATTCGTTAAGAATATTATATAAAACTTCTCTCTTAACTGAGTCGTACGCCTTTTTGATATCCATTAATAACTGATGTACTGTACCCTTATACTCCCATTTGACCCGGTCAGACCTAGAATTTTTTATTGAAAAATCTAGTGAAACTTGGGGTGATCAAGATCGTAGTTCAGGTTTTAATGTAGAACGAAGGGTACGCACAAGACAAAGCCTGGGTGGTTACTGAGCTCGTCGCTCGTAGCCTAGCTGGTCGTTTGGAAGAAAGTCTGGGTGATCCGAACGAAGCTCTTTTGCACCTGGCAGCCAGTGTAGCTGAACTCACTCTGCTTTTCAAAGTCGTCTTTAAAAAACAAAACAAATTTAAAAGTGCCAAGATGAACCACAACTCCTAAACGTACGTTACATATTTTGGCACTTTCAGTGCGTAAATAACCAAGTAAATAATTCCACTTTTCTGAAGGCTTACACTGCAGTCTGAGGCTTATTGTGCTTACCACTCCTATTCTGTGAATTGACTCGGTAGCCGAACAGTCGCGCTCTTGTACAAGTACAGCACATCGAATCGTCAACTGAACCTGGGCTTGGTATGGATAATGATGATGATGATGATGATGATGATGATGATGATGATGATATGTGAATTAATGATGGCGAAATGAGTCCGAGGTCCAACACTGAAATTTACCAAACAATTCTGCTTCAATTGGTTGAGGGAAAACCCCGGAAAAATCCCAACCAGGTAACTTGTCCAAAGTAGGATTTGAGCCTGGGCCCGCTCGTTTCATGGTCAGTTGTGCTAACCGTTAATCCACAGTGGTCAATTTAAGAGTTACTGAACTAATGAATTTCTCTGCATCACTAAGAATATATTCCACTGGTTAAATAGTCAGAACTATGACATCGTTTATTCTACCGTACTCTTTAATATTCAGCGACCTATTCCAATATATTCTGAGGTACATATCATGACCACCACGCATAATAATTTGCGCAGTGATGCATTGTACTAGAACACTGGCAACAACTGCGCGTAAAACATGCACAGCAGAGTAGGCTATACAAACAGACAGCCAGCCAGGAAGTAGGTTCGAACCATCATAATGGATTAATAACGAGTCGCAGAGAATGCATCCGTGATATCGCAGACTACCCAACTCACCGCAGTGACGGCTGGTACACACAGCTTGGAAAGATTCCATATTAACGCTACATTACTGGAAACTTTTACTAACCACGAACTGCTAAACTAGAGCGTCATTATTTGCTCGTTGAATGTCAGCAGCGGCTAGTGAATTCGTTTGAATATCTAACTGTACACACAAATTACATTTTGTGCATGCATGTCAGTAGTGGCTAGTGAATTAGATGAATACCCACAGCTTGTGACTGTAATATCAGTGGCAAATAATATACACATATACTACAATTATTTAAGATTCGTTCACGCCTGTGGAGTAACGGTTAGCGCGTCTGGCCGCGAAACCAGGTGGCCCGGGTTCGATTCCCGGTCGGGTAAGTTACCTGGTTGAGGGTTTTCCCTCAATCCAATATGAGCAAATGCTGGACCCCGGACTCATTTCACCGGCATTATCACCTTCATCTCATTCAGACGCTAAATAACTTAAGATGTTGATAAAGCGTCGTAAAATAACCTACTAAAATAAAAAAAATATTTAAGATTTTTGTCGTGTTCAACGTAATGTACAGTAAATATTGTAGTGAGTATCCATGGTAATGCTTCCCAGATCGAGAAAATCTCAAGAAATCTTTACGCCGTGTTAGGAGAAGGGAACTGTCTACAGAACCAATATTAATTTAGAAGATGTAGAGGAAATCCCAAACTGTTATAAGATGACACTAGCTGGTGACAACTTTTTCGTGTGTGATGAAATGAAGACGACAGAAGGGTAATAATTTTACGACTAAAATAAATTTAGAGCAGCTAATACAATCGAATGTGTGGTTTGTAGATGGCACATTCAAAACATCTTAGCCATAATAAATGCTTCAAGATTTACTTTCCTTCAAACCCCGTTTATCTTGTTTTTTCACCTAGTACAATCTGTTTACTGAAAAGTACAATCATCAGGACTTCAAATTGCATATAATAATTCAGACGACAGAACTGCAAATGAGAATATAAATGCGAATGACTTTTGGGAAAAATGGCCAATTTAAGAACTGGGAACTTTAATCTTGGGAAATTTCAGTTTTGGAAAATTATCTTTGGGAAAAAGACATTGGGAAAAATGGTCATTGGGAATTACAGATTGGGCAAAATGTACGGGAATCAGCACAAACACAATCAGTGCCTGCAAATCGTTTCATAGAAAGTTCTATGCCCTCTTCTTACAACTGGGCAATGTAATAAATTCTCTACAAACAGAAACTTAAATGAAAATCATACTTACATGAACCGTCCAAAAAAAGAAAGAAGTAGTTTAGGTTAATTTATTTTTCTCTAAATAAAAAAATACCAGTCTGGAATGTAAATTCGCAGTGACTATATAGTCTAAAGAGGATTACACATGTCTACATACCATGACAGTTAGACACTAGCCTAAAAAAACAACAAACCTAAAAAATAGGCTAATTTTTTAACAATTTTACTTAAAAAGCTTTAATGCCAATTCAAGCAAATTTTGAATCACGCCAGGTGTAGAACCACACCTGTCAATCAGCAGTCTGACTGCGGCCAAAGTATTCAGATTTCGATATAAAATATCGTATGTTAATCGTAAAGTAGAACGGAAAATATGCCTTCAACAAGTTATAATTACCAACCTATGAAGGTAATATCACCGACAACTTTCACGAGTACTTGACATTGCGCCAACTGTTGTGGCGGAAAATGGGTTCCCCGCTTTACAGAGGGCCAACAGAAGAGAAGAAGAGAGTGGAGGAAACTGGGATGCGACATAACCTCTCGGAAGGACAGTATCTTCCTTGCAATTCCTCCATAGCTGCCCATATAAATAAATTCAGCTTATTAATGAACATAAACCTTAATTCAATTCATGTGACCAAATGTATTTCTTTGTAGAAGCCAGCTCTTCGACTGTTTTTTCTTTTTACTTCTAACTTCCTCACTTTATATAACTACGATAACTGCTGCTAATTTTCTTTTAAAAAAAGAATGATATTTCATTCGCTCAGGAGTGCACTCATAACTCAATCGTCTGTGGTCAAATCGGGGAGTGAGTGGTGTGCGCAGTCCTGACGGGTGTGTACTAGTTCTGTCCCATCAGATACACACCTGAAATATGCAGTACTAATTCGGTCCGAACTATGCAGGTATAGGCAAATTTTATATACAGTATATCAAAGAGACTAAAGATTTGATGAGCATTCAACCCCAAAATCAAGATACCGATTATTTGCTAGAGGAGTACAGCCGATATATAACTACAACGTCTTTGAGTACCGGTACATCAAGCCTGATGCTACTTTCCCGCCAGAATTATGGGCCGAATTCGTAGATACGACAGAAAGAACGACAAACAGTTGTGAATCTTTCCACGGAAAGCTAAATGGCTTATTCCACACCGCTCACCCTAACATCTTTCAATTAATAGACGTTATAAAACGAATTCAAATTGACACTTACATACAAATTAGAAGTCCAGCAACAGAAATAAGACCAGGCCAATTAAAGAAAGAACAATATATTACAGAAAAAATGTCAGAATTTCTATCTAAATCGATAAACAGACACCAATATATAAAAACACTGTCATAAAAATTTCTCCCTAAACATAGTTCCTAGTGTTACTGACTACTCTGAAGTTTAAGAAGTTTTGACTAAGGTTTTTAGCCATGCTTTAAAGAAAGGGCAGGCAATTTTGTAGTTTGCTGTCTCGAGTTACGAATTTACCAGTCCTTGCCTTATGACAGTCCTAAACCTGGATAGAATGGCAAAGAAAATGTCGATTTCCAACCGAAAATGCTCTATTATCTATCCGAACTAGTACTGTTAACTTAATGACCCGGGGCTGAATTAGTATTGTTTACTTCTTGACTCCGGACCGAATTAGTATATATTTTTGACCTTGGAACCGAACTAATAAACTCCGCTCCTGCCACTCAAGAATGTACACTCCAGGAGTGCAATCAAAAGTGTGCGTCTGTGGGGCACTATAGTTGTATTTTATGATTTTCGAGTCGATATGTAGTTCTAAAAACCTGGATGTTTCTGCACCTGGAGTTGTATCTCCACACCGTTGCTCTAGCTATTCTTCATCTCTCACTATATCTACTATCCGTCTGTGGAATTCTCTACCCTCTATTATCAAAAAGTATCGGTCTCCAAAACAGCTTAAGTTTACATTTACCAAGTATTTCGTAACAATGTTATCTGTAGGCTTCATATTCCAGCTACCTAAAGACTGAAGTTAAAGACACATTGGGTATATAGTACGCCGAACACAGGTGATGCAAGAGATAAGGACATAAACAAACAGGTATTCGCTTCGTGTTCGTGGAGTACAGTCAACTCTCGACATTCTGAAGCTATAGGCCTACTAGTAAACACATGCTTGAGCGTGATTTCATTTTCGTCGTGATCTTTGCAGTGAATATGCATTCGTATGTTACGGAACTTGAAGATATGTGGATGTCACTTGAAATAATTTTATACTGCAAGAAATTCTTTCAATAACATATGACGTTATTTGTGCATGATTTAGTACAAAAATTCCTATTGTCCGATATTTTTTCGTATTTCATTAGGATATTTTCTAGAAATCCCCTGAAATGTAGATTATTTAATTTATTAATTGGGATGTTGGCACTGAACAGTTGAACAACAACCACTCAGCTGGTTTGTTATACTAAAGGCCGCATGTTATCTCTCCCAATATACTGTATTAAAATCATTTGTCATCTCACTAGTGAGGACAATTTATGCTGGCATAATCAAAACTCCCTGATGTTTTAATAACAATACTGTTGCAAATCAAAAATCGTTATTAGCATAGCTATCTATATTTATATGTCCAAGGAATATGCACCGACGATCTGGAGTGAACAAGGCTCTGAAATCAGCTACAAGGATCGGTCCGTTTTTTTTTTTTTTGCCATTACTGTACATGGTATATTCCTCAACTTATTTAGGATTTCCGAATGGTGCTCTTCATTTATTTGTAAATAGGGTTTCACGGAAGATCCATTTCTATGACCAGTAATCTTTATTAATTCTTGTTCCTGAACGCCAATGCGAGTCATATTTGAAACTGCTGTGCATCGACGGGAGTGGTTTGTAATTTTCTGTTTTTTGACGTCCAGACCAGTGCAGTTTGAAATGTTGCCAAACAAGGAAACTAATGCCAGTGTAGTGATAAAAACAAACAAATGCTAGGGAAGCGATAAAATTAAACAAATGCTAGGGACGCGATAAAATTGTGCGATAAGCAGCCATGATTGGTTGAAAGACGTCGTTTCGTACCGTTTTATTGGTCAAAAGTAGTATGACGTAGTAAAAGTGTAATAGTCAGTTTTAATACATCCCCTAACATATCTTATAAATTTCATCTCTGCAGACTATAGGCCCTATACGTGATCTCTCTCTTTTTGTTATTGTCCACGTTACCGTCTGAGCCAACTCGTTCGGTCAACTTATTATTATAGGCCTGTGTAATGTTTAATAGCTGTGGCCTTAAAAACGAAACGATTGCCTTGACCTTAAACCGTGGCACTTAAAAATGAACAGTTACTTATGTGATTAAACTTAGTCTCTGCTCAAAAAATAAATACCGGCACAAGAAATTAATAGCCAATATCCTTCGAGTTGGATAAGCGACCTTATTCTTGAGGGCATGGAAATGTAAGGTATATTAGCTGTCTCTAAGATTACTAAAAATAATATCTAAACGATAGAATGGACACGAAATTTAGTCTATGCATAAAACGTCAATGTTACAATGTTCCTGAATGTAATACCTACATGAACAAATTTCCATAATGAAATCGAATTTCTTGAAAATGTCCACTAGGAAAAATAGTCTTATAGACTTATGTAAGAATGACTTCTTGACGTATTGCTGTGATGATGCATCATGATTTATGTCACGCGTCACTGTTGAGATTCCGGAAGGTCTTAAGAAAGGAGGAAAATGAAAGTTGGACTCAAATAATTATTCAAGCTATAGCAGGTTATTCATACTTCAGAGATCTACAAACAGGCAATATCAAATAAACCAAACGAATAAGGAGCCAATATTGAGAAGCTAGGCGCTTCTGTGGTTCAATACTAGCGCTCTGGTTTTCCATCCTGGCGGCCCGGGTTTGATTCCATCCGCGTCATGATCGACTTTGTGTTTCATTTTTACTTTGTTTTTAACGACGCTCTATTAACTACTAGGTTATTCAGCACCGATGTGATTAGTGATAGGGAGATAGTATTTGGCGAGAAGAGACCGAGGACTCGCTATGACAATTTAATAGCATAAATTAAAACGTAGCGCACCCAGCAGTTGCCTCTATACCACCATAGTCTTCGGAACCACCGTTACTACACACACGATTGTAAGTTTATTCATTCATTACTTCCTTCATTAATTATAACTCAAGATATTGCTGTTTAGACATATTAATAATTATTTATAATGTAATAACCCCGCTTAAATCATTTCATAAACACCACTCAGATTAATAGCAACTGTTCCGTTCGCTTCCGTCCATAATTCGCTATGCGAAGCTTGTAACCAGACTTTATATCAAAGTTATTATAATAAGCTGGTATAGGATTGAACAGTGTTAAGCTTTATATAAGTTCTTTTCATTGTTATTACTTAGTAATTTCCTATTATATATATATTATTTTAGTTCACATTTTGATACACATTTTATTCCGTATTACAGTTGAATTGTCTCCATTCAAGACACCATACTCGAGCCTTTGTCACATATGGTTCAGCAAATTATATCAGAACAACATTTTACATTTTAATATTTAATATTTGATTGATCACAGCTTATATAAGCTTTTATTCCATTTTAACTACTTTTTAATCACTTTTGAGTTCATAAATATGTTTATAATAGAGGCTCATAACTTTCTTATTGTTCATATTGTATCACATAACATGTTCGTATTCTCAGGCATAATTTTTTGAAGATGGCTCCTTCGATCCGAAAACACTAAAGCTAATAAAATATAAGAAATAGCTTCATTATTTGTTGTGTAGATAAGCATAGACGGATCCTGTTCTTCTTCAATTCAACATAAATTCAGCCGAAATTAAGTGTTTAAGAAATGTAAAAGGCCGCACTAGAATGGATAAACTTATAAACGAAATAATACTAAAAGAACTATACCCAGTGCATTTCGAACTGGCTGTACAAGGTCTCGCACAAATGTTAAAACCACGCACGAGTCACTGAACTTAACTGTGAACTGAAGCACTGGTAATCCCGGCTGTTCCAGCTGACTTTTATTGAAGAGAATGGTCCAGGAATGGGGTAAACACACGTGGTAAATGCAGTCCACTGCTTGACCTTGATCCGCTAGTTCGAAATGCACTGACAATAGATATATTTTCTATAGAGGATGAATTCACACATTATAAGTTTCGCTGGATAGAGCACCTGGAAGGAATGAAAGAAGAACGAATACCGAAACAATTATTATATTCAATTGTGAGCACCGAGGTAATAGAGATGTTGGCAGACTACGTAGGCGTTGATAAATTGAAGTAAAAATTCCCAATACCTTAATACCAGGGCCGTCCAAACTACGGCCAACATCGATTTTATACAGTTATAGCTCTTCAACACGACTGTTTCAGCGTGTCTCGACACTGAAACATGGCCTGTCTGCGTGCGGGACAATTAGTTCATCATAATAGTGAATAAGGTAATGTAATTTACCACGCAGAAGTAAGGTGGCTGAGTCGGGGTCACACATTGTCAAGGTTTCTTGCAGTACGAGAGAAAACCCGCAAATATCTTCAAGGAAAAGGTCGCTCATGTGAAATATTAAATGGCCCCACTAGTTATCCTGTCTAACATTTGTTGTTGTTTCTTAGTAGATTTTTTACGACGCTTTATCAACATCTTAGGTTATTTAGCATCTGAATGAGATGAAAGTGATGTCGGTGAAATGAGTCCGGGGTCCAGCACCGATAATTACCCAGTATTTGCTCATATTGGGTTGAGGGAAAACCCCGGAAAATACATCAACCAGGTAACTTGTCCCACTAGGAATCGAACCCGGGCCACCTGGTTTCGCGGCCAGACGCGCTAACGTTACTCCACAGGTGTGAACGCATTTATTGTTAATTTAACAAAACATATGCATATAATGCAGAGAAATCATTTGAGTTAAAGTTATTCTAGAGACAAATTTGTGTGAAGAAATGGGGAATAGCCAAGCCGGGCGAATGATTTTCATGTTTTCATTGAAATATAGCCTACTGTATATACAGAAAGAACTTTAAGTAATGCTATCAATTTCAGGGAGTTATTCTTTGAGCTACTTTAAACAAAAACGTTTAATACAGTTTTGCTCGTTTTTGCTTCTTTTCGAGATAAAAATTGTTTTGTATAAAACATTTCATAGCGTGTTTTGGGGAAGGCATTGATTGAATTCCCAATATGCTCAATCAATTTAAGGGAACAATGTTAATAAATGATTGAAAGAATTTTAGTTTTGTCTCCTAATAAGCAGCAATTTGATCCTAAAAAATGTAATATTGTAATATTCCTTTGAAGAACGAAAAGTTACATTTGTTCGGATCAAATTTCAGCACATTTAAAGGAAAAAACTCATTTTTTCAGTAATTTATCATCATATACAGCGCTCTCTTAAATTGACTGAACATATAGGAAAGTAAATCACTGACTTTCCCAAAACACGCTATAAATTTTTTCATATAAAACCAAGTTTTTCTCGAAAAGAAAGAAAAACGAGCAAAATTGTAATAATTTTTTTAATGTCTCGAAAAAGTAGCCCCTTGAAATTAATGACATTATTTACTTTTCACCCTGTATGTGAACAAATATTTTGAAAAATGAAAATTCTAAAATAAAAATTGAGATCTAGCTTGAGTGACAAACATCTTCGAGATGTTTTGTTCGAACAGAAATCAGACATCGACAATTTCTTATCTTCAAGAAGCTACTTCTACACATCACATTAGATAATGAATCATGCATTATTATATCAAACTTCGCAAAATAACAATACGTAGTATCAGAAATAAAATTAAATACATAATATCAGCTTTCCATGCAAAATATTTAGCTTATTGTATACATAAATATATTTGTATTTCGAGGAATTATCTTTAGTATAACATGTGGTCCGCGACCGATCATAAAAAAATTTTGGCGCCCCTGCCTTATATGAAGACGATAATTATGAAAAAGTTGATGACGTGTGGCGGTAGCACTAATATTCCTATAGCGAATGTAGTAAACATTTCGAGCATATTTTAAATCCATATTACATGCCTAGTTATTAAGCTTTTAAGACACGAATCTCATGGCACTAATTATAGGTTAAGTTACATAAACCTGAGTGGCTCTTTTTTAATTTAAGACTGATATAGGCCTACCTTTTTGCAGCGAAACAGAGCGATGATAGTGATGAGGTTTCCAGGAATACCGACGAGGATGAAGATGATGCAGCAAGCCGACGCGAAGTGCAACAATGCAGACGAATATCCATCGAAGAGCTGCTCACTACCATCCCAATCTGCAGCCAAAGTACTATTCACTGTTGACAGTGCATCATCCGAGATACTGTCATTGTCACTTGACGTCAGAGAGATGTCTTGACTCCTCGAAATGTCGGTATTGGCGAGAAAACCGTGAAGAATAGATGTGGTCATCAACAAATCGTTTTCTGACCCAGCTTCATACGTATCCATGGTGACCTCTTCGTTAATTCTTTTATTAGCTTCGAGTTTATGAAAAATATATTCGTAGTTCTATAACAAAAATGTCCGTCTGTTCTTTTTCCACACACTTTTTTATATTCTTGCTTCGTCTTTTATTTCTACTCACTGCTTCCTGTTTTCATGAACGCCTTTCTGCACTTTGTTTTGTTTCTATTTTAACGGAAAAAAGTAAGATGCCTTATTCTTTTATAAACCACTTTATGTTCTTTTCCTGTTCCCTTCCTTACAGGAATTAAAAATAAGAGAAGTCGAAGAATAAAGTTAGAACGGAATATAAAAAGACAGTTATTGGGTTATGTTTGAGAAAGCGTGATGGCAGACAGCTTTATTTTTAAACTAAAAATATCTGAAGTCGAACTACCCTTTCAGAAGTTTAAAATAAGATAAACGGAAGACGAATATAGTCTTTTGAACACAGAACTTGCTTGTATGTCGTGTTAGAAGTATAATCTAACACATGAAAAGCTTTTTTATCACAACACAGACGAAATCCTAACAAATATATCAGAACGATAATACAGGAGAGGCTACAAACTTCGGTACACAAGACGTAACTATAGTTACGAAGGAGAGGAAAAAAAAAAGAGAAACGCTACGAGCGCAACATGGTTTATGAAACGCACGTGGGCCAAGTCCCTAATCACGATTTAACTTCTAAAAAATGCTAAACCGTTTTCTCTCTCTCTCTCCTAGGTAATGAATATTCTCTGTTGTCGTAGGCAGTAGAAATGTAGTCTATTTCCTTATTCGGGGCAGAACACGTGCTACGCAGTAATGAGGCAACGTAAACGTTGTTCAGGAGTAAGAAACAAAAAGGGAACTGGTTCTGTATCCTATTTAAGAGCGGTTATGTGTTGCTTTTGAAAGGAAATCACATCTTACATTCATATACGGCGCTTGTGAGTGTTTTTACACTTCATGAGAAAAGTTATGCATTCACAAATAACACTTCACAGCGCGTGGAAGATTTATGGCACATTCCATTAGAGGCGATCGGCCTTCTACACAATTTAACAGCACTCAAAAAGGATTGCACATGAATATTTCAATATAATACGCCACTAGAACACTTCACGTGAATGCCAAAATATTTAGTTCAAATGATTCCAAAGTTTTGTTCGTTTGCTGTTAACACCACACCTAGCTTATAATCAGTAAAATTGTGTTATAAAATTGAAAGTTAATTTTCGGCTTGTTAACTCCTCACAATAACAACACTTCAGGGTCTAAACTTCAATTGGAAAATTTTATTGTCCTTGGCACACGAAGATATTCTTTTGACACTACTATAAACAGCAAATAACGCTGGATACAAAAGCGTACACTTTTTTCTGGCCTTCTAATATTTTTAGGATCTTAATATCTCTAGTGATTGAAATTTTGAATTCTTCAATCTGCTTCAATAAATTTTGATGTCTTAAAATTACTTTTACATGTGATGTAGACCTATATAAATTCTACAGCCTTCTTTTGAGCCCCTTAATTGGACGTTTCAGGTAATGTAACAGAAATAGGTATTACAGAAATTTTAAATTTCACTTTAGCCAACTTCCGGTCGTTAAAATGATACTGTTTCAGGGGAAAATATATAAAATTCTAATCTTTTCCACCCTTTTAACTGTCAAAGTATGTGATTTTTGTTCATATGATAATAAAACATTACAAATATTTTTAAGCCAAAAATAAAATACAAATAAAGACTGCGGAATTTTCACGTGTCACTTGTCTTTTCAATTGTAAAATGTCACAGTTTACGTTTTATTTCTCGCAGTTGTTTTTTTAATGTTACAGTTATTTCAAGTGCTGAAATAAAATAATTAGTAAGCACAATGAATGAAATATAGACAATACTGCAGAATTTTCACTGGCCACTGTGCGCGATAAGATATTTAAAAATCGAAAATATAAATACAAATAAATATTATTGTCCTACACAAATTTATATTGTATTATTTCGTAAATATACTCTAAATATATTTAATTTACAACGGTATCCATGATATACTCGTTACACACGTTTGGAAGGTTGTGTTTCAAATTTCAAAATTCGAACAGAACAGCGCAGCGGTTGGAATTTTCGAGCGAGACGCGATGTGCAACTGTTGTAGCGAGGCACATAGTCACCCGCGGAGCGTTGCTATGTACGCAGACGTGCACCGCGCGGCGGCCGCCTGACAACTGAATGGCGAGACAAGCGTCTCCGCTTATAGACAGCGCAGAGCGGCCGTGCAGCATCCCTCATCCGGCCGGACCCGCCGTCACCCTATTTAAACCACCCCCGACGCCCGACTACGCCACCCCGCACAAGCGCACTAACCCCCGCAAGCGGCAGTGGCGACGACGACGTCGGCTCTCATGTTAATCGATTAGCGGGCCTAATTAATCACTTCTTTCTATGGTAGCCCTGCATGTTAATTATGAAGGCTCGATGAGAAAACTCTTGTGGATAGTAAGTTACCACTGAAACCACTGCTGAAGGTGATTTCATTGTAGTACTACCATATCAGTATCAGCTTACAAGCAAACGTTCTGATGGGGGCAGATAAAAAAGTTAAATTTTTTTCTTCCGCCATGTTAATAATGTCAAAAGAAGTCCTTACACAAATTTTGGCCACTCGACCGCAATTACGAGGCCGTCCAGAAAGTGATTTTCCCTGGGGTCGTTTACAGATGAAAGCACAATTTCATGCAAATATTTATTGAAAAAGTCCACACCTTTGGAGTAACGGTCAGCGCGTCTGGCCGCGAAACCAGGTGGCCCGGGTTCGATTCCCGGTCTGGGCAAGTTACCTGGTTGAGGTTTATTCCGGGGTTTTTCCTCAACCCAATATGAGCAAATGCTGGGTAACTTTCGGTGCTGGACCCCGGACTCATTTCACCGGCATTATCACCTTCATCTCATTCAGACGCTAAATAACCTAAGATGTTGATAAAGCGTCGTAAAATAACCTACTAAAAAAATTATTGAAAGAGATACAGCAATTTTTGCTCTATTTGTCAACATATCCCCTACTGGAATTGAGATATTTTTCATACCATGGGATCAATTTTTGTTTCGTAGAAGTCAGCCGCCTCAGTCCGGAACCAGAGTTTGACTGCGTCTGCACCTCTCACTGTCGATCCTATGATATGAGAAATGTCTCAATTCCGATGGAAAATATGTTGGAAAATAGCTCAACAAGTTGTCTCCGTTCTAATAAATTTGTCCAATGAAATTGTATTTTTCTTTCTGTTAACGGCCCCTGGCGAATCAATTTTTTACGGCCCTCGTAATTGCGGTCGAGTGGCCAAAATTTGTATAAGCACTTCTTTTGACATTATTAACATGGTGGAAGAAAAAAAATGTAACTGTTTTATCTGCCCTCATCAGAACGTTTGTTTGTTAGTTGAACACATTTTTTTATAATAATGGTAGTAGTAGTAGTAGTAGTAGTAGTAGTAGTAGTAGTAGTAGTAGTAGTAGTAGTAGTAGTAGTAGTAGTAGTAGTAATCACCATTCTTCAAGGAATGGTTTTACCAGCCCGTTCTTGTTCAAGGAGTCTCTCTTGAATCAATCATTCCATCTTCGTTCCCATCCATTTTACCGAATCCGCATTCCAGAATATCCAGTTTCCCGAAAGCCAATTTTTCGAATTCTGCGTGTACAGCGTGTCTCTAAATCAGACATGGGCACAATTTTCGGTTACGTGAGGCACTCGATTTGAAATAGTTTGTTTACTAGGAGAGGAGACTGCAGAGTAGGATGGGAAATATAAACTGCTGTGACCTGCGTCACCTTATAGTAATCGCTAAGGCGGTCAGTGGCGAATTATTAGGAAAGCGCTTGGTTAACGTGAGAGACTCGAAAACTTTTATTCAATTTGGCAAATTAATTCGGCAGCTTTAATCATAAACCACTTTACTATTTCTCCGTCCTTGAATTGATTTAAATCACAGGCGAGAAATTGCGTAACTAGCCAATAATATTCCATCACGTTGTCTACGTTTATTTTCTTGAATATTCTGGCGTTTATCAAGATTACTTAATAGATTTGCACGTTCTAGACCTAAAATAATTTCAGAAAATCATATTTCGTTTTCTCTGCACATTTGATATATATATATATATATATATATATATATATATAAATTTCTTTTGAAAATAATACGTACAAATAACATTTAATTCCTCGTACCTTTCAATGCAGCGTGTTTAAGCCTATAATCTATGCAAATGTTAAGATCATAAATTTTCTTCGGAATAGTACGAAAAATAACATTTAATTTGCCTTACCTTCTAATTCAGCATGTTCTTTATGACATAAGAAGTAATGTCGTTGTATATTAAATGTATTAATGCCTAATAGGATTTTCGAGCATAACATACATCGTTTGTCCTCCCCTTCTAAACAGCAAAAAAAAATTCTTCCTCCCATTTCTCGTGAAAAAATCGTTTTCTAACGCGTACACACTGCTTTGATAATGCCATTATGCCACCTCTGATATTTCTTATGAAACTGATATAGAACCTGCCCACGCCTAGGAGCTGCGTGAGGGAGGAACGGGGACTGTGAAGGTGATGTCACTCAGAACGATAAGCTCTGTGAAGGTCAGTGAGGCATTATTTCTCAAGTGAGGCACAATGCCCATCCATGCTCTTAAATGATTATCAGAGATTTCAAAGTTATTTAATTCCTGAACAAATCATACATGGGAATAAAAAGCGACTCTACGAGTTTCCATTCCAATACCATATAAGCAGGCTTCGAGACTTCGGACAACAATAGAGCAGTTCAGTGGGAAATCCGCATAACGGCGTACTGTGTATAGTGGTAAAGCGTACAGTGGGTGGGTGTACTGTAGAATGAATGTCAACAAATACGCAAAGGAAAACGTTCTGGATTTGAAGTTTCTGACGAATTATTTGGTTTTCATACAAACCCATTTTCAAACTGTGTCTGAAACTATTACATGGTTAGAAAAGTCAGAGCAAGAGATGCCGGAAGCCCTCAAATTCGTTGAGGAAATGACACAGAGAATTAATGAGACACCAAGTACACCGGTTACTGAACGTGTAAAACAGAAGTGGATATCAATTTTATGTAAAAATAACGGATATGGAACATTGTGTAACATAAACAGCAAATTAGTGGACATAGAGTCACCCGAGAATAAAGGACTGTCTCTTAGAGACTTCAATGATGTTAGGTTTTTTCGTTTTGCTTCTATCATGTCATGCGACGTATAGCGCAGCTTTTCACAGTACAAATTCTGGCAGATAATCGGAAAAGATTTACGTTTGACACTGAAAATGCATCTTGTAGTGCATTGCAATTCGGTACTGTAACTGCACTTCCTAAAGACGACCAATAGGATAAATGAAGAAATTAAAATTGCTACATGTTCATTTCCATCATTAACACTGTATATAACGAAACACAAATGCTTATAAAAGACAGGAGAATAATGATTTTCACATTTTTTTAACACTGTCATTGTGTAATGTATATTTACTTTCAGAATTTACATATGTGTGTGTTTCTCCATACTACCGTACTCTATTCCAAATAGCAACGTTGTTACCTCAACACATCTCTACCTTTCACTACCTGCAACGAGTCAACAACCGATAGTACATGCACAGTAAACTTAATGTATCGAGACCAAAGTCTCGAAGCCTGCATATAAGTGTTTAATGTGAACACTATTTGTCACACAGCAAACATCCAGCCAATAGTCAGAATGTCTGGAGTGATAAGACTCAACAGCAGCAAAAATTCTTCTTAAAAACTCTAGTATGTAGGTAGGGAGTGGTTGCAGGTACACATGGTCCTTCACATAATCCCCACAGAAAGAAATCACCGCAATATTAAAACTAGACCCATATGCTTTTGGCACTAGCATTTGCGCCCATTTACTCCCTATATTTGATTATTTCAATGATACGTACGTACATCTCTAGCTCGTGTGCTCGTGGCATAAGGCTGGCTGCTCCCCCACAATACGAGGTACAGTGGAATCAGTATAACGTTACTGTAAACGACAAACATGGTACAAACAATTTGACGGAAGGGTATTACAATCGCCTGCAAGTAGTGTTGTTCGGGAAACACCATCCAAGCTTTTTTACACAGCACTGACTCAACTTCAAAAACAAGACAGCGACACTCGGATCATGATTGCAGAATTAGGAATGGGCGAACGCGCGCGGATACAGACAAAGAGAAACTGAAGCGGTGAGATCAATAACCATTCAAGTCCATTTACACAAGTTTCGAGGGGGAATTCTTACCTAATTATTTTTGCACGTAATATTTCTGGTTGTTTTAGAGATCAAGACAAACTACAGACGTGGACAAATTATTAGGAAAATTGAAGATTTTTATTATATATTTTTACAAAATATGATTCTTCAGCTCAGACTACAGTTGACATTTTTGCGTATTTCGAAATTACTAGCAAAATTGAAGATTTGTATTGTATATTTTTTTTTACAAAATTTGACTCATCAATTTGGACTACATTTGATATTTTTGCATATTTACAAATTATTAGCAAAACTGAAGACTTTTATTATATATTTTTACAAAATTTGACTCTTCAATTTGGACTACAGTTTACATTTTGGATATTTCCAAATTATTAGCAAAACTGAATATTTTTATTTTATATTTTTACAAAATTTGACTCAATTTAAACTGCAGTTGACATTTTTGCATATTTACAAATTATTAGCAAAATATGAAGATTTTTATTATATATTTTTTTACAAAATTTGACTCTTCAATTTAAACTACAGTTGATATTTTTGCATATTTCTATCTATTGTAATTATAGAAATATGTAAAATTGTCAACTGTAGTTTAAATTGAAATGTCAAATTTTGTAAACAGAATTATCATAAAAATCGTCAATTTTGTTAATAATTTGTCCACGTCTGTAGTATACCAACTTTTAAAGTCGTAACACTTGTGAAAATATCCAAAATTTAATTTCAAATTTACAGAAAATGAATGATCAGAAGTGAACTTGATTGGTTATTGATCTCACCGCTTCAATTGGTTACATATTCAAAGACGAACTAGATTTATAATGCACGACTACAATGCCAGCAATAGACGTCTTGACTATCTGAGGACACTTTATAAAATTTGAATATAGCAATTGTAAACAGATTACTTGCGCTCCAACCATACAGAGTGACACAGAACAAGTCCGTTTTTACGCTGGTAAATAAACACGGCAGACCCAGTGGCGGACAGTAAGAAAGGAGCTAGTCTTTGCGTAATACCTCTTCTGTAATACAATACATTTAATTAAAGCCACACAAGAAACAAATTAATTAAATTGAGACACGTGGAGTAATCAGTCCAGTGGTGGATACATATTCAGAGTCAGCTCTTCAGCAAGATGAAGTACATTAACTGTAAAAATGGCTCAAAATCTCTCACACAAAACGCATTACAAGTATGTGGGTGGGCTTATATGTCTCCTGGAGAGCTAGACTTGTGCATACCTTGCAAGGTTGAGAGCGTATTTTGATTAACGCATGGCAAGAACAAGACGAAGATGAGCTGAAAGACTACAGAAAACAGAATCGCAGACCAAAAATTACGACCCCTGACAAGATGCCACTTTTGAGAAGAGCTTCAGCGTTATCTTGACTTCTTCGAATAATTAATTGAGTGCCACGTCACTTGAGAGCTGTGACAGACTACAATGGCGACAGAATTCATTATTAAATAGTATATGTGTGTTAAATTATTGTTTAGAATCTAATTATATTGAAGTGTCAGGAGTAAAATCTCTTTGTTTTGTACGTTCACTTCTGATTTATGGTTTTACAGAGGCGATCTTTCCGTTTCCTTTGCTTACTTAACACGTGATTATTATTATTATTATTATATTATTATTACTATTAATCCACACCTGTGGAGTAACGGTCAGCGCGTCTGGCTGAGAAACCAGGTGGCCCGGGTTCGAATCGCGGTTGAGGTTTTTCCGGGGTTTTCCCCCAACCCAATACGAGCAAATGCTGGGTAACTTTCGGTGCTAGACCCCGGACTCATTTCACCGGCATTATTACATTCATTTCATTCAGACGCTAAATAACCTAGATGTTGGTAAATCGTCGTAAATAACCCAATAAAATAAAAATAAATATTATTATTATTATTATTATTATTATTATTATTATTATTTCTATTCACTTTTCAGTATTGTTCACACCCGACCTCAAGCATCTTGCTTTTTTCGGGTGTCACCCAGTTCCAATTGTATTTATACAACAATAATTTGTAATGTATTTGAATATGAGACTGGTAATCAATTTCGAAATCTGAAGAATATTCATATACGATTATTACAATAGTATTGTAAAATCTTTGTTAATGTATGCAATTTTAGCTTGCAATAATAAACTTAAACTTAAAAGTAACAACTATCATTTATAGTAGTATATAAACAGTATGTCTGCATATGAAACTAAAATTTGATTTTTTTTTTGTTTGGTTTAAATTTTATAGTAGTACATAAGAGGTAATACGCAAGGACTAGTTCCCTTCATACTGTCCGCCATTGGGTCTTTAGTGTTTACTTATGAGTAGGGACCGTACTTTGTCCCATAAGGCTACAAGGCTAAGTATTACTGAAGCTTTTACTGTAGCGGATGAAGTTGCGTGCATGTAGCAAGCGTACTATTTGTGTCTGCTCAGCGACTTCTGTTTGGTCAAGTTGAGCAGAATAAAACATAAACCACTTTAACTATTGCACTAATATTACAATCTGTATTATTTAAAATATGTACACTAGAATATATATTTTTACTATTTACATAATCATAAAAATGTAGATCTACATTGATCAAGCATTATTTACACTAATTATGTACAGCGTTGTGTATTGTAATGAAAGATATTTTATTTCCTATCACAATAATATATAACGGGGCTTCAGATATCGACTGCTTTCGAAAGTCGATTGTCAAAAAGACTACGTTTCGTCTCAAGAATAGGCCTGTGATCTTTCTTCAAAAACAACTTTTGTGGAATATGATTTTTATTTTTAATATATCAATTGTCTTATTGAACACTAAATTGTAATTGTTTAACACTTGGAATTACATGTAACTACACACATCTACATTCTGCTGTTACTATTATTATTATTATTATTATTATTATTATTGTTACTATTATTATTATTATTATTATTAGTATTATTATTATTATTACGGCAATGAAACTGCGGGTTCCTTAAAAGCCGTAAGTAATTATTATTATTATTATTATTATTATTATTATTATTATTATCATCATCATCATCATCATCATTCATTGAGAATGCTTTGTCTAATTAGATCTAGCTATAACTTATTCTTTTTCTACTCCTATGTGTTTATTAATTTTATACTATACTTTCGTTAGATCCAAGCTTGAATATGCATCTGTTGTATGAAATTCCATTCCTTTCACTGACATGGCTAAATGAAGAATATTCAAAGAAAATTTATTTCCTTATGTTCTTATAGATTTTTACCTAATTCCAATGATTATAAATATGAGATTAACAGCAAATATTTTAACTGCTGTAGTTTATTTGCCAGACGTCAAGATCTTGATTATTTTTTTAAGTCAGTATGGGTGATATTGATTGTGAATCCTTTTTAAGCAATATCAGTCTTCGTATTCCTGCTAAGGGTTTAAGATTTCATAATTTTTTGTAATAGAAATTCTAAATATTCCGTTCCGGTCTGCAGTTGTATAAAATATGCTAATATGCATAGATTGAACTTGGATCCATTTAATGTGTACTATACACGGTGTAAGGGGTGTAAGTGCCATTATTTTAACTGATGATTATTCATGTCATAAGGAACAAAAAATTTCCTTACAATTTTTTTCTAATTGCAATATTTAACTAGTTATTAAAGTTTACAATATTAGGCGTTTGGGAACGTTGCAGGATAGGGAGGAGTGGGTTTATAAATACACAGTACAGATCAAGCGGGTATAGACATACCCGTACAAAACAGATGCTCTGTTCTAATGCAGAAGCGGACCATGATAATACTGTTGCTTACATCAAACGAGCAGTAAATAGGCCTACAAACTTTCAATCTCATTAATAGAACATTATGGTAAATTTACATGTCATGTAACAATATTGCTACATATTTATTGTATGTCTAAAAAATAAACAATAATGGTTTTCTACACAAAATCACACGAAATTTTTTCTAAAGCAAAATTTTGATCTCTTCCGCTTCCGTAAAGCAGTATCATTTTTAAACAAATTTCTTGTTGTGTGATTTTCGAAACGGGGTAAGAGACTTCTAGTTTCCAAAAATCGTTGAGAAACTGACCAGAAAAGGTCGCCGATTAGGTAACTACCTTTGAGGAAAACGTTGACGGTACATCCTTCTTGTCTCACTTCAATTCCGACGACTTTGTCCCTTAATTAATAACATATGATATTTCTAAACTGTGACTGACGTAACTTGTTTATTGAATACCCTGTACTGAACTATCATCCGCTCTGCAGTAGAGCTATGGACAGGGAGCTTGAACTCAGCTAACTCGTACTCACGTCTGTGCAGAGTACTGCCTGCTGAACACGTTGCCACGTCTCTCACGCCAGAATATTAACAAATTTAAGCATGCAATTTTATTTAATTTCACGAAAACGTAATAGAACACACAAATATTAACTCTTTGCTAGATATATCTACTGATGTAATTGTTTTCGTGATTTTAGTAACGATATAAGCAGTATAACGCAAATAAAATACGAACAGAAATATTTTTTCTGAGAAAACTATGAAGTTTTGATCCTATGTTATATGGACATTTTTTGATCCTGTAGACCATCCCCGACGACTGTGAAAAGGACGGCAGTTAAACCCCGTACACTCCGTATAATTTTTGGAGTTTTATTTAGGCTGTTTTTAATTTATGTCTTTAGATATGTATTGTAATATTATTCTCGTTATCATGTATATCATTTGTATTATATTTATTTATAAGATTTCATCCTTTAATTTTCATCATCACTGTTTTTAATTGTCTTATTTTAATAATTTTATTCTTATGTACTTTTATTGTAATTTCTATCATTATTAATGTTTTTTTAATGAAACTGTCATGTGCATAAATGTTATTCGCCCCTGGCTATTGTACAGCAAATTAAATATTAGTAAATAAATAAATAAAATAAATAATTAAATTATTACTAGACCTATTGTTGTTGTTGTTACTGGAATGATCATGCTGTCGAACTTTGGCTTGACATCATCTAATACTCAATAAAGTACCAGATTTTTAATTATGATGATGATGCTGGTGGTGGTGGTGGTAGTGGTAGTGATATGATAGCGATGATGACGCTAATAAGTCAATTTTTTAATTAACGTGGAGGAATAAAGATAATTATATCTTCTCTAAGCAGGCAATAGGATTGGAAGAGTCTTAACATCATAAAACATCAGATTATTAGTAACATGATACAGTACCCAGTATCTGTAAGTGGTTTGCAGAAGGGATTGAAAGAAAGCTCCTTACAGAGAAAGGCTGTTACAAACATGGCATGATAATAAACGCAGAAAGTAACTAAGCAGCTTACATCACGGAGATGTTAGAACTGCCGACATTTGTTATTCTCGCGTTTCTGCGTCTCACGAAGATTTTACAATATGTGAGGCAAGCACGGATCGCTTGCGTTTTCTTGCCAATCAGATTCACCGAGTACTCGGGTTTTCCGACGGCCTCCATGATCCTACGTTTTCGTAAAACCTTCCGATTGTACTGTATGTTTGAAAAAATTATTTTTAGTCGAGTCATTCCTTTTCTTTTTTTTTTATTGCTTTCATATTTTCCTTCGGCTCCTTCAAGACTTTGAAATTCACTTCATAATTTCATTCTTCTCCCATTATTCTTTCCTTTTTTAATTCCTTAAATCTCCTTCTACAGTTCCTGTGTCTCAAACTATTTTCTCTTTACCCCATTTTTTGAACTCCAATTTACATAACAATCATGCATTTTTTTCTGCTACTTCTTCCACAAGTAGGTCTACTTATCTAATTTTCATCTTCCGCTTCTTCCACAAGTACTTACTCTCTTTTCATCTTCTGCTTCTTCCAGAAATAGTTTTTCCATTCTCTTTTCATCTTCCGCTTCTTCATTCTCTTTTTAACATCTGCTTCTTCCAGAAGTATCCATTCTCATTTCATCTTCTGCTTCTTCCATGAACACTCATTTTTTTTTTTCATTTTCCGCTTCTTCCACAAGTACTCATTCTCATTTCATCTTCTGCTTCTTCCACAAGTATTCATCCTCTTTTCATCTTCTGCTTCTTCCACAAGTATTCATCCTCTTTTCATCTTCTGCTTCTTCCACAAGTACTCATCCTCTTCTCATCTTCTACTTCTTCCACAAGTACACGTTCTCTTTTCATCTTCTGCTTCTTCCACAAGTACTCATTCTCTTTTCACCTTCTGCTTCTTCCACAAGTACTCATTCTCTTTTCATCTTCTACTTCTTCCACAATTACTCATCCTCTTTTCATCTTCTACTTCTACCACAAGTACTCATTCTCTTTTCATATTCTACTTCTTCCTCAAGTACTCATTCTCTTTTCATCTTCTACTTCCTCCTCAAGTACTCATTCTCTTTTCATCTTCTACTTCTTCCACAAGTACTCATTCTCTTTTCATCTTCTACTTCTTCCACAAGTACTCATTCTCTTTTCACCTTCTGCTTCTTCCACAAGTACTCATTCTCTTTTCATCTTCTACTTCTTCCACAAGTACTCATCCTCTTTTCACCTTCTGCTTCTTCCACAAGTACTCATTCTCTTTTCATCTTCTACTTCTTCCACAAGTACTCATTCTCTTTTCACCTTCTGCTTCTTCCACAAGTACTCATTCTCTTTTCATCTTCTACTTCTTCCTCAAGTACTCATTCTCTTTTCATCTTCTATTTCTTCCTCAAGTACTCATTCTCTTTTCATCTTCTACTTCTTCCACAAGTACTCATTCTCTTTTCATCTTCTACTTCTTCCACAAGTACTCATTCTCTTTTCATCTTCTACTTCTTCCACAAGTACTCATTCTCTTTTCATCTTCTACTTCTTCCACAAGTACTCATTCTCTTTTCATTTTCTACTTCTTCCACAAGTACTCATTCTCTTTTCATCTTCTACTTCTTCCACAAGTACTCATTCTCTTTTCATTTTCTGCTTCTTCCACAAGTACTCATCCTCTTTTCATCTTCTACTTCTTCCACAAGTACTCATTCTCTTTTCATCTTCTACTTCTTCCACAAGTACTCATTCTCTTTTCATTTTCTGCTTCTTCCACAAGTACTCATCCTCTTTTCATCTTCTACTTCTTCCACAAGTACTCATTCTCTTTTCATCTTCTACTTCTTCCTCAAGTACTCATTCTCTTTTCATCTTCTACTTCTTCCTCAAGTACTCATTCTCTTTTTATCTTCTACTTCTTCCTCAAGTACTCATTCTCTTTTCATCTTCTGCTTCTTCCACAGGTACTCATTCTCTTTTCTCCTTCTGCTTCTTCCACAAGTACTCATTCTCTTTTCATCTTCTACTTCTTCCTCAAGTACTCATTCTCTTTTCATCTTCTACTTCTTCCACAAGTACTCATTCTCTTTTCATCTTCTACTTCTTCCACAAGTACTCATTCTCTTTTCATCTTCTACTTCTTCCTCAAGTACTCATTCTCTTTTTATCTTCTACTTCTTCGTCAAGTACTCATTCTCTTTTCATCTTCTGCTTCTTCCACAGGTACTCATTCTCTTTTCTCCTTCTGTTTTTTCCACAAGTACTCATTCTCTTTTCATCTACTGCTTTTTTCAAAGTACTCATTCACTTTTCATCTTCTGTTTCTTCCACGAGCACTCATCCTCTGCCATCTTTTGCTTCTTCTACAAGTACTCATTCTCTTTTCATCTTCTGCTTCTTCCACAAGTACTCATCATTTCTTCATTTTTCGCTTCTTTCAGGAGTAATCTTCCTGTTTTCATCTTTCGCTTTTCCCACGTGTACTCATCCTCTTTTAATATTACGCTTCCTTCTCAAGTAAGCCTACTCACTAATAATTCTTTATACATCTTGATTACACAACTTTTAACACTGTATCACTTCGGAATATGTATGATATTAAATTTCTTGTGTTAAATTTTGACGTACCTTGTTGCGTTAAAATTTAACACAAGAAAGTTCATATCATACATATTCCGAATTAATTCTTTCTTTTCTTCCACTTCTTCTACGAGTACTCTCTAGTCCGTCCGTGCACATTTTCTAGCTTCATATTTATTTTACTTGCGTCAACTTCAACAATTGTCGCTTGAAGATCAACGTAATTTGGATTGGTGCAATTAATGTATATGTTCAAGAAGAATTTAATAGTAATTATTCTACAGTATTTTCTAACAGTGCTACATTTATATTTCATCGTCGATCAATATATGAAAATCTAGTTAAATTATATTTCAATTTTATTCCATCGGCCGCCCTAGAGAATTGGCCGCCTGTATGCCTAAAAAAATCAATGGCACAAACATATATTCAAATTAGTATCTCCAATTTTGCTGCTTCCCTTCAAAATGGTTTTCAATCGTTCCAGCAGACATTTTACAACATTGCATCAGTATCCCAACCCTTATTGTAAATCAAACTGGATTTTTCTCCACACCAGCCTATAATTATGAGATTCAATTATAGATATTACCTCAACAAAGCAGGTATTGAGAATCGAATGGGTGACCTCTTGAATACAAATGCGGAACACTAACCAGAGGACAGTCATTTAGTTAAATGCCATATTATTTGTAAAGTCACTTTCCACCAATACAGGTTGTTCACAGAGAATGAAATGGCAACAATAAAGGCAATTACATCCTATTAAACGTCCGCTTCAAATCAGAAACGATAATGAAAGGCAATGTGACAATTTTAATTTTTTACATAACGTTCTTTTAAAGTACAGAGGCTATTCAATCAAAGATTACATAATTTTAATTTTACCGTTTAGGCTAATTTGATTGTCGTTTATATGAAAGTACACAGGCGTTCAGAAAAGGTGACACCAGTGTTGCCAAGTTGAGGGAATAATCCCTCAACGACATGAGGATATTTTGCCACGAACGGATTGTAGAATTTTTATATGCTGCTGTAGTCAATCAGTGACAAAGCTGTTATGTATTAAATACATATTTACAAATGAAAATGAGTGATTCCGAATGCTCCACTACACTGAACGAAAAATAAAATAAAATAAAATAAATAAACATGGAAATTAGCAAAAGAAGAAAAGTTATGGCGCAGGCAAACTTTTGTTGATCTTTGGTTGCAGGACCCCAAATTAAGGTTCTTAAGGTAAGTCCATTGATCCCGGTAAAGTTAAAAGAACTGCAGGCAATAAAATGTGAACGATAGAAACATACAGCGTATTCCGATTCTCACCGTACAACAATGACGTCACGCTGCAGCGAAATAGAAACAAAACTGCTGGAAGGATCGATGGCTGTCATGGCGACTGTATAAGTTGTTGTCTGTGCTACACTAGTAAAATTTTGCGAAATTTCCGTACTGCCATCTCGATCAAAGAAAAGAGATAATAAACAACTTATTTCTTGAACCGGTAGTAATAACTGGTCCGTTGACATGTTCGCTCATAAGCCATTAGCATATTGTTTTTACGTTGTGATCATTACAAACAATACAGCAGAACTACAGCAGAACACACCGCCATGACACAACAGTGCACGATGTCATTCGTCTGCTAATTCCCGCCCTATACAAGAACCAATCAGATTCACTGATGGCGGCTGATGGAGACTGCCACCACCTCTGCAATCTGATGGCACTGGTGCGACACCGGTGGAGCATCAGGTTTCTAGGTAAACCCAGTGTTGTTTTACAATCAGTAAATCTGGATGAAAAGTTGAATTCTATATTGCGGGTATATTTATGTACGATTGGCAACACTGTTATCATCTTCGCCATCTATTCAGAGAAGTAATAACTAAAGCATCCACACTTACACCAACACATTGTCGATCACTATCGATTAGTAGGGTCAGATATCTTTGAACGTCAGTGTACACAGGCTATTATGAATAATTTGTAGTCTATAATTTTTCATTTAAAGTTACTTTTCAACTTAGATGATAACATTCGAAGATAATTTTATGAAAATTGCCACCAATTTTAATCCTAATTCTGACCAGCTTCTTTAAGGCAGTTGTGTCTTCTGATCTGGACTACGTCTACACAAAGAGTCTACTTCCCTTCGTAAATAAACAATCAATGGCAGGTATGATTAAAAGATGAAACTAAAATTAGGGAAGACAGTACTTCAGCAAGACTTAAAAGAGCTACAATAGCCAGTAAAAAAAGTGGATCAAAGAAGACTATGACTACAAAATGGAACGAATATTGGACAGAGATTGCTTCAGAAAGACTTCAGTACTTCAGGAAGACGTATAAAGAAGTATAATAGCCGGAAAAGTGGATCATTTTGTAAAACCACAATCAGAATCAATGAGAAGCAATATATACGCAGTGGCGTGCCGTGCACAGAAGGCAAGGGAAGTATTGCTTCCCTTGTTCAAAGCAAAAAGAAGAAATTGACTACAGAAATTATATTTTAATCATGAGAACTGTGACTTCTCTAATCTTAAAATGTCACAAAATTCTTTCTCAGAGCGCCTGTCCTGGTCGAGGCAGATTCGTTATTCATATTCTTAACTTGAGGCACCTATACTGCTCATAATTGTGTGTACGTTTTGTAAGCAATGTTCGTAAATATGATCATATTACTCCATCCAGGGAAACAATAGGTTGGCTTAAACTAGATAAGAAAACTAATTTACATGCACTTCTCTTTCTCTTCGAAATCTTGAACTTTTCTATTCCTTCGTACCTGTCGTCTCGCTTCACTTACCTTTCTTCCCACCACAATCTGAACACACGCTCTCGCCATGAAACAATATTAACAATACCATCCCATCGCACCTCCTCATACTCATCCTCTTTCACAATAGCCCTGCCAAGACCTGCTAGCATCAGGGACTGTCGAAATAAAATTGAATTCAAACGCAAACTTACTAGGCATTTGGTCAGTAATTGAGACTCATTCAGACATGGCTTCTTGTAAATAGTTCTCTTAATCTATCACAAAATATCTCAATATATGGTAATTTCATCACTAAAGAATTTTGTTATTCTAGGTTTAATTTGTAATTTAGTAAATACAAAAATATTATTTGTTCTTAACTTCTATGATAAATTGTCTAGCTTTCATTAATCAGGTAATCTTGTCGTACTTTAATTTT
Source organism: Periplaneta americana (assembly GCA_025594305.2). Lineage (NCBI taxonomy): Eukaryota > Metazoa > Arthropoda > Insecta > Blattodea > Blattidae > Periplaneta > Periplaneta americana. The sequence continues at coordinate 43,574,480 of JAJSOF020000003.1, read as the reverse complement.
TATTGTAATTGTAATTTAATATTAATTGTAATTTTATTCTTCATATTATAGTTGTAATCCCCTGGTAGAGGGGCAGAAAAGGCCTGATAGCCTTATCTCTACCAGGTTAAATAAATAAACACTAATACTAATAAATACTATACTGACTGATAAAGATTCGTTTATTTCCGTTCGATGATTTTGCTGCTAAAGAGAGGAAAATTACTTTCGTCTTCAAACACATTTAGAAGAGTTGGTTGCTATCAGTTTTGTACTACATATAAATATTTTTGTATTATTGCTTCCCTCATATAAAATTGGACCACATATCACAACAGAGGGCATTATTACAACAAAAATAATTTTGTGAATGTGGAAATATGCACTCAGTATTTTTGAAGAGGAGAATGAGGATTTCAAAAATTCGTGGCGCTACAGTCAAGGGAGATCAAGGTCGACTAGCCAAGTAATAGTTATATGCCTCATGTGAGATGAACGGTCATCTAGTTAGGAAGGAAAACTCGTGGTAAAAGCGATGATCACATACCGCCATTATAGCTTGGTTACGAAACCGAATTTCGCTACTCACTGTAGCTTCCTAAACTCATCACGATGCGGGGTGGGCACCAACCCATACGGTGGTCGTGATTACAAGAGAAAATTTCTCCCTCAATGAGGACTCGAAGCAGCTCCTATTCCGTATCGATAGTCCAAGGCATAACGCCGTACATCACGCAGCAACCGCGCGGGAGTATGTTTCATAGGTCATAAAATGCTACCCTATCAGAAAACGTCCATCCTAAGCATGCTAGATTATGTCCTTGTTTTATTGTACCGACCAGCAATAAAATCTTGTGTTTTACAACAGTTGCTGGCAGCTACTGATGGATAACAATCAATATGTTCCACAATTTCTGTCCCAAGAGAACACTTTCCTTTAGTTTGTTTCTGTTTCAAATTTCTCAAATGTAATTGACTCTTAGCCAAGAAAGCTTTCAGAGAGCTTTCGCGTTTATGTTCAAGAAAGAAAGAAAGAAGGAAAGAAAGAAAGAAAGAAAGAAAGTAGTAGTAGTAGTAGTAGTAGTTAATAGTAGTAGTAGTAGTAGTAGTAGTAGTAGTAGAAGAAGTAGTAGTAGTTAATAGTAGTACTAGTAGTAGTAGTTAATAGTAGTAGTAGTAGTTAATAGTAGTTAATAGTAGTAGTAGTTAATAGTAGTAGAAGTAGTAGTAGTAGTTAATAGTAGTACTAGTAGTAGTAGTTAATAGTAGTAGTAGTAGTAGTTAATAGTAGTAGTAGTAGTAGTAGTTAATAGTAATCGTAGTAGTATAGTTAATAGTAGCAGTAGTAGTAGTAGAAGCAGTAGTAGTAGTTAATAGTTGTAGTAGAAGCAGTAGTAGTTGTTAATAGTAGTAAAAGTAGTAGTAGTAGTTAATAGTAGTAGCAGAAATTGAAGTAGTAGTAGTAGTTGTTAATAATAGTACTAGTAGTAGTAGTTAATAGTAGTAGTAGTAGTAGTAGAAGTAGTAGTAGTAGTTGTTAATAGTAGTACTAGTAGTAGTAGTTAATAGTAATCGTAGTAGTAGTAGTAGTAGTATAGTTAATAGTAGCAGTAGTAGTAGTAGTTAATAATAGTAGTAGAAGTAGTAGTAGTAGTAGTAGAAGCAGTAGTAGTAGTTAATAGTAGTAGAAGTAGTAGTAGTTAATAGTAGTAGAAGTATTAGTAGTTAATAGTAGTAGTAGAAGTAGTAGTAGTAGGTAATAGTAGTAGTAGAAGTATTAGTAGTAGTTAATAGTAGTAGTAGAAGTAGTAGTTAATAGTAGTAGTAGAAGTAGTAGTTAATAGTAGTAGTAGTAGTAGTAGTAGAAGTAGAAGTAGTAGTAGTAGTTCATAGTAGTAGTAGAAGTAGAAGTAGTAGTAGTAGTAGTTAATAGTAGTAGTAGAAGTAGTAGTGGTAGTAGTAGTTAATAGTAGTAGTAGTAGTAGTTAATAGTAGTAGTAGTAGTAGTAGTTAATAGTAGTAGTAGAAGTAGTAGTGGTAGTAGTAGTTAATAGTAGTAGTAGAAGTAGTAGTGGTAGTAGTAGTTAATAGTAGTAGAAGTAGTAGTGGTAGTAGTAGTTAATAGCAGTAGTAGAAGTAGTAGTGGTAGTAGTAGTTAATAGTAGTAGTAGTAGAAGTAGAAGTAGAAGTAGTAATAGTTAATAGTAGTAGTAGAAATAGTAGTAGTAGTATTAGTAGTTAATAGTAGTAGTAGTAGTAGTAGTAGTAGTAGTAGTAGTCTATGCGGATGACGTGAATATGTTAGGAGAAAATCCACAAACGATTAGGAAAAACACGGGAATTTTACTGGAAGCAAGTAAAGAGATAGGTTTGGAAGTAAATCCCGCAAAGACAAAGTATATGATTATGTCTCGTGACCAGAATATTGTACGAAATGGAAATATAAAAATTGGAAATGTATCTTATGAAGAGGTGGAGAAGTTCAAATATCTGGGAGCAATAGTAACAAATATAAATGATACTCGGGAGGAAATTAAACACAGAGTAAATATGGGAAATGCCTGTTATTATTCGGTTGAGAAACTTTCATCATCCAGTCTGCTGTCGAAAAATCAGAAAGTTAGAATTTATAAAACAGTTATATTACCGGTTGTTCTGTATGGTTGTGAAACTTGGACTCTCACTTTGAGAGAGGAACATAGGTTAAGGGTGTTTGAGAATAAGATGCTTAGGAAAATATTTGGGGCTAAGAGGGATGAAGTTACAGGAGACTGGAGAAAGTTACACAACACAGAACTGCACGCATTGTATTCTTCACCTGACATAATTAGGAACATTAAATCCAGACGTTTGAGATGGGCAGGGCATGTAGCACGTATGGGCGAATCCAGAAATGCATATAGAGTGTTAGTTGGGAGGCCGGAGGGAAAAAGACCTTTCGGGAGGCCGAGACGTAGGTGGGAAGATAATATTGAAATGGATTTAAGGGAGGTGGGATATGATGATATAGAATGGATTAATGAACCTCCGGGTTCCTTAAAAGCCAGTAAGTAAGTAGAAGTAGTAGTAGTAGTTAGTAGTAGTAGTAGTTAATATTAGTAGTAGAAGTGGTAATAGTAGTAGTTAATAGTAGTAGTAATAGTAGTAGTTAATAGTAGTAGTAGTTAATAGTAATAGTAGTAATAGAAGTAGTAGCAGTAGTAATAGTAGTAGTCATTAATATTATAGTAACAGTAGTAGTTAGTAGCAGTAGTTTTTTAGTTGGTTATTAAAGACGCTGTATCATCTACTTGATTATTGAGCGTCTATGGGATTGGTGATAGCGAGATGGTACTCTGAAGTGAGATGAGGCCGAGGATTCGCCATAGATTACCTAACATTCGCCTTAAGATTGGGAAAACCTCGGAAAAAACAACCAAGTAATCAGCCCAAGCAAGAATTGTAACCGCGCACAAGCATAACTCTGGATTGGCAAGCAAGCACCTTAGTCGACTGAGCTACACCGGTGGCGTAGTAGTAGTAGTAGTAGTAGTAGTAGTTGTAGTAGTAGTAATAGTAGTAGTAGTAAATAGTTTTTTTAATAACACTTGGAATTCCGAAATGAAATTCAGCATCAAAATACGGAATGTCCAGGGTACAGGTGTCCAAAAAGAGAAACATTATTATTATTATTATTATTATTATTATTATTATTATTATTATTATGGTAACCGCTATTAAAGTGGAGAAACCCTCAAAAGTAAAGTTATTATTATTATTATTATTATTATTATTATTATTATTATTATTATTATTAAATGCTGAAACTGTTCAGGAATTAAAAAAGAAATTGGCTCACTAGCTAAGAAGAAACTGCCTCCTGAAGAATGTACGGAAAGGAATGGTAAATGGGAGAAAAGTTCGAGGCAGAAGATTATCAGATGATAGACAACATTAAGATATAAGGGTCATATGCGAAGACTAAATGGAAGGGAGAAAATAGGAAAGATTTGAGAATGCTGCGTTTTCAGTAGAAGACTTGCTCTTGGGCAGAAAACAATGAATGAATGAATGAATGAACAGCAGCCAATATGAACTTCCACGATATACTCCCAGAGATATAAAATTATGCGTATCTACACATTCGAAGTCGTCTTTTCGTTCTAGTAAGGAAGGTAGCCGGAGTAATTGCCATTACGTACTCAGTGTACGTGCTTTCCGCGCGCTAGCTGTCTCTCACATGTACGTCGAGTCTGCCAGCTTATTAACACAGTCTGACGGGGTATAAACAACTGTATCGGATGTCAAAGACTGCCACCAGTTTTTTTTGGCCCGTTCTTCGACTGCTTAAAGCTAGTACATGTCAAAATACTTCTTTTCCGCTCACCGGGTCAATGCGCCTAACCACAGACTTCTCTAAAATTCGTTTCATTTTAGTGTCCGCATAAACTTCCGACTTGTTAGTGACGGATTCTAATAAAACAGTCCAGATCAAGCGTATTTAATTGTAAAAAAATGCGTCTCTTATTTATTCATCACTATCATTATAATTATAATTATTATCATCATTACTTTCTGATACTATGCTAGCCACCGACATAGCGCGCTTGCCTGCTGATCCGGAGTTCCGAGGTTTCCTCCCACCATAAGCCGAATGTCAGGTAATCTATGGCGAATCCTCGGCCTCCCCTCGCCAAATATATTTCGCTATCGCCAATCCCATCGACGCTAAGTAACTTGGTAGTTCATACAGCGCCGTTAAATAATCAAGTAAAGGAAAAAATATAACATCCTTTATAATCGTTCACATTTTTCTATTCAATATTTATCAACCTCTTTCAAGCTCCAATTTTACTTTTTTCATCGCCATCATTTCAGTTTTCTTCCTTTTCGTCGCTATGGGCCATATTCATAGACATTCTTAGCGCAGGCTTCCGGTGGATGATCAGTGAACTAAAGATTTTCGTATTCATAAACCAGTGTTAGCGACATGATATGATATGAATCCTGTACAAGTTATCGGTCGATAGCCGGGGCTAGTTTAGCACGCTCGTAGCGCGGACTAGCGAAATGTCTATGCATAGCACCCTATATGTTTTAAATTAGCATTTCTTCTTTATGTCTATCTCTCAAATCTCTCTTCATTTATTACATCAGATTATTATTATTTTTCTCCACCTAATCTATTTTTAGTTTTCGTACTCAACTGTTCATTTAAGATAAGTATATTTTTCCTTTAATTTGTGTTCCTACTCTTCATCACTTTATCTTTAATATACCTCATTTATCTTTTATTTTTTCTTCTCCGAGCCAATTAGAGTTATTTGCATGTGTAATATTAAAACAAGAATAAAGAAAACACTATGATTTTCAGTTTAGTTACGATATTTAATTGAGGGACAGAATCCGCTAAATTTGTTACAGAACGTAAAATACTTAAGACTATAGTCTACAAATGGTAATAAGGAGTAAGAATATATGTAAGTTCTCGTTTCCTTTGATGCTGCATTGCCAATCACAGGTCATGTAAATACATTTAGAGTAAATGTATCTCTAAAATTTTCTTATTTGTTTTATTTTATTTTAAATCCACCATCAACATTCGCTAGCTTCGAATTATAGGTGGCTTACATAGATACATATACAAAATATATAATAAGAAAAAAACAAAAACACAAACGAAAGAAAGAAAATACATACCGGTAATAGGTGCTAGAATATAATATTGCAGTTAATATAGTGCCGAATGTCAATATAATAATGTAAAGTTATTTAAAAACTAGACTAAAAAACATTATAATACACTTCTTCATAATTGAAATATCTAAGGAAATATAATTCCTTTTTAATACTGTATGAAATTTTTCAACTGTTAAACTGAAATCTAATTGAGTATCGCAGTTTAAAAACAGACAGTTGTAAGTATTACATATAACAAACAACGGAGAGTTCTTGAAGAAAACAGTTCTAGGAATTAGAGCTGGGGACGGAGCGAGTAGAACTGTTGAGTTACTCGGTTCTATCGGTTTATGTGCTTGGCAGCGGAGCACCGAAGTTACTCGGTTAACCGTAGCCGTTACCGGTCAGTTCAAAGGTTCAGAGTTCACGTGTTTTACTTAATTCTAGCAGACAACAACGTAGGTACTGTTGTATTTAAATATTTTCTGCTGCAGGACAAATTATTTTCGTATTCCCAAGGCGGGTTGAAAGGCCTCTAGTATTGAAGAGGAGTTCATCCTATTATATGATCTGTCAAGTGGGCCTAATAAACACTGACAGTCTGAACATATTACTGTAAATAATAATTACAATAATAATTACAATAATAATAATAATAATAATAATAATAATATTATTATTATTATTATTATTATTATTATTATTATTATTAAAGTCCAGGATAACAGAGACAGTATGGAATTGAACGGGTTACATCAGCTGCTTGTTTATGCGGATAACGTGACTATATTAGGAGAAAATCCACAAAAAATTATGGAAAACACGGAAATTTTACTTGAAGCAAGTAAAAGATAGGTGTGAAAGTAAATTCCGAAAAAAAAAAATTATTATGTCTCGGGACCAGAATAGTGTACGAAATGGAAATAGCTATAAAAGTTGGAAATTTATCCTTTGAAGAGCTGGAAAAATTCAAATATCTTGGAGCAACAGTAACAAATATAAATGACACTCGGGAGGAAATTGAACGCAGAATAAATATGGGAAATGCGTTTTATTATTCGGTTGAGAAGCTTTTATCATCCAATCTTCTCTCAGAAAAGCTGAAAGTTAGAATTTATAAAACAATAATTATATTACCGGTTCTTCTATATGGTTGTGAAACTTGGACTCTCACTTTGAGAGAGGAACAGAGGTTAAAGGTATTTGAGAATAAGATGCTTAGGAAAATATTTGGGGTTAAGAGGGATGAAGTTGCAGGAGAATGTAGAAAGTTACATAACGCAGAACTGCATGCATTTTATTCTTCACCTGACATATTTAGGTGACCTCATCAATCATAATTTTATTTGTATTTATTTCTAATTTATTAGCTGTTAGTATTATAAATTATTTTATCAATTTTATTTCGTCTGTCATATATAACAAATAACAACACTGAAAGTTAAATAGGCCTTTCATACAAAATAACTTCGCAAATACTGTAGTTGTAATCACACAAATGAAATTTGTAACCGCCATTTTTCAATGAAGAGAAGCACTTTTTTCTCGTCAATTGGCAAAGTGAAAGCACTTTACTACGACGCTTTTAAAACACGCTTGGTTCCACTTTCAAAGTACGTTCTAAAATCGACTCAATCTATCTAAATTTTAAATCTGCCGCCACAAATTTGTACTCGGTACTGTACTCGGTTCAACCGAGTAATGACGTCACAGTAACTGCTCCGAACCGAACCTATTCGTCCCCAGCCCTACTAGGAATTTGAATAACAAAAGGTTTCCTATGACGTAATTTTGTTCTTTTTACATTGAACTGAAGGAATTTAAAAAAAAATCACAGTTATTCAATATACCGTTAACAGTCTTATAGAGTAAAATTTGGCTATTTATTAATCGTCGAGATTTTAAAGTTTTATAATTGAATTAAAAAAGTAAACGATTATATGAAATTTGCTTTTCATAAGACGACACGTGATGTTTTTAAAATATAAATAACGTAAAAATCTTTTCTGTATCCTTTCTATTTGTATCTGATGGGACTGGAACTGAGGTGACCATATTACAGACGCATACTCTAGCTTACTCCTAACTAGACTTTTATATAGAGTATCAATAATATTTATATTTTTAATTCTTTTGTATTTCTGATTATAAATCCTAATTTTCTATAAGCATCAACTACCACGTGATTTAAGTGCATTTTAAAACATACGTTCTGTGTAAAATAAATACTCAAATCATTAAATGATTCTACTCTAAGTAATTTCACACCATTAATTTCATACGAATTTTGAGCAATTGTCTTATTTTTAGAATACGTCATAAAGCAACATTTATTAGGATTTAACAGAAGAAAATTGTCACTACTCCATCTATACAGTCTGTCCAAATCATGCTGTAGATTAAAAGCGTCTTGTTATTTGTAAATGACATTATACTTTCTTGCATCATATGTCATATTGATAAAGGAGAGCTTTCGAATTTACTTTATCTTCGGTTTGTTAGGCTAGAGGAGTGTCCTTTTCGCAAGGCCAGATTTTATAAATGTGACCTCATCATCATAGAGGGAACGCGCGATATCGTTGTATACATTTTGTAATGCACGCACCATAAAAGTGGAAGACACGCAACTTTAAAGAGAAGTTCATCCTCTTATCTACACCCGATTTTAGTAAATATGTAACCCGAATAAACAGGGCAAAATACACTGTCATACTGAACTATACGCTCATAACGACCGCCATTTGTCAATATTTATGCAGTCTATCAGCAAATAATTTCCCCACACCACATTCAAAGTATCACGAGCTTATCTCTAAGCATAACGTAAGAGCTTCTGAATTCGAAGGAAAATTACGTAGCGAGAAATCCCATTTTCACATCTTGAAGGAGAAATATAGCAATTATATTAAATCCGTGATTTATAAAAAAATACAAGTTTTAATTCGTATTGCAAGTCCATTTCCAATCAGAAATAGTATGATTCCAGTCTAGTACATACAGTTACGAAGCTTGAGTTGTGAGGGTGCTAGGAACAATAGACTGTGCAGGAACTATTTCGCATTGTCTGTAATGAGGCGATATTAGCGATCCTAGTAGTTAGCAACTATCTATGGATTTATATTTACTACGTATTGAGCTTCGTGACTGTATATACTAGCCTGAAGTATGGTCCTACTGAAATAACTGTTCAATATGAAGACTTTTAATCCGTGGTAAATGTACAAGCGACATTACAAAAAGGTTCGGTATTTTTATGTAAATACTTGACTGTACACTGCACCTGTATGAATGAATTTTGTGCCAAGTAACGTCATAGACTTTGAAGCTTTCCTTCTTGTATAACGTGTAATCTTAGTCACGCATTCATGGACTACTAGTAAACATATTGACGTACACAGTCGAACAAACAGTGTTTTGTCGGAAACGTTTTTAACAATCTGACAGTACAGTACAATTTAAATTCTGTATCAAATCCTTCACAGACAGAGCCCATCTCTTTTGTTTCACTAAGATCGTAGCGATGCAGGCGTACTAGGGAAAAACCCATAATCACGATAGTGCCACAAATAGGTACGCACTATTAAACAGGGCTCATACAAAAGACCTTTCCAGTTTCGAATACTTGTAATTCACGTTCTATGAGTCTGAGGTGAATAAAAATAGCACCAATGGAAAGAGAAACTCAAAAAGTTTATTTGTGGCAACATTGTTTTCCTAGTTCGTAACACTGCCTCATAATAGCGCATATAAACAAATTTGTTCATTGTTGAGGCGAAATGGCTGCTATAGAGGACAGAAAAGCTTGATTTTCATGTGAACCAGTCGGATATTAATGTGCAACGACATTACGGAACAAAGCTTGGTGCAGATCCACCCAGTAGGCCTATAATCCGTAAATGGTGCAATGATTTTAAGGCAAGATTCTTCGTAAGCGGTTGCGATTTCATCCGTACCGACTACAGTTGCTGCAAGCCCTAAAACCAGAGAAAAAAGTGCTATGAAGAAATTTCTACATAAGTATGCAAACTTCAATTGAAAACGATGATGTATTTATTCATTCCGTGGAGTTACCTGACGAAGCCACCTTTCATCTTTTGGTAAGGTGAACAGACATAACCTCAAAATCTGGGAATCGGAAAATCCGCGTACCTACGTAGAACTTGAGTATAGGCTTAATGTGTGCCGTGTTATCAAGGGAGGACACATTGAACATCTTTAAGGTAAGGGACTAAACTTTTCGAGTTTCTCTTTCCATTGGTACTATTTCCATGCACATCAGATTCATATAACGTAAATTACATCTGTTCGAAACCGGAAATATGTTTTCTAGGAGCCCTGTATAATGTAACATTGTTTTAACACTGAACACATTACATCCTCATATATCAAACATACAGCTTTTTATGAGCTGTATTATTTTTAGGACTAAAAAGTGTTCTTAACCTACTTACAGCTTTATTGTGTTCTTAAAGAAAAGTAAATAGCATTTTACAAACAGCTCTGATAAGAGTCGTGCTTGCAACATGACTGGTGGATTTTATATAAGGTTTCTTTATTCAGGAGTCGCGTTTTCGACTTCATATGTACGAAATTTATTCCAGCTAGTCTTTAGAGTTTCTGTGGAAATTTAGCCCAGCAGGCATCGACATTATAAATCGCATCTTACATGAATTTTAACAACATATCAGTTACAAAGCCTATTTATTGTGTACAACCGATCAATATTGTTTACGAGATATTATGAACTATTAGGTAATCCAGAAAATAACTTTGGCTGGGCGCCATATTAGACTAACGTATGTATTCCTCACAACCATTCTCATCTTCTCTTACTTACTTACTTACAAATGACTTAAAGAACCCGGGGGTTCATTACCGACCTCACATGAGACCGACATTGTGCCATGTTGAGATCCTTTTCCAAATCGAAGACGTCCAAACTTTGCACACTGAAAGGTTCTGTCAACAAAAGGCATAAACAAAAGAATTGCCCATTTCCTACACTGCCAGGCTCTTCTTTTTGAGGTAATATTATCGGTTGAAACACGTTGGAGTAGCCTCATATTAAATAGACAAGCAGTTACTTCACTAGCACATGATGTTTATGTTGCATCGCAAAGATGTGAAGAAAGTTAGGGATGGAGCAGTATCCTTGAACTGTATACTGAAAGTCATTCCGATATTATATTTACAAAATGTCACACATCATTTTAAATTTATAAAACAATATTACTTACGTACTTACAAATGGCTTCTAAGAAACCCGCAGGTTCATTGCCATCCTCACATAAGCCCGCCATCAGTCCCTATCCCGTGAAAGATTAATCCAGTCTCTATCATCACATCCCACCTCCCTCAAATCCATTTTAATATTATCCTTCCATCTACATCTCGGCTTCCCCAAAGGTCTTTTTCCTTCCGGTCTCCCAACTAACACTCTATATACATTTCTGGATACGCCCATACGTGCTACAAGCCCTGCCCATCTCAAACGTCAGGATTTAATGTTCCTAATTATGTCAGGTGAAGAATACAATGCGTGCAGTTCTGCTTTGTGTAACTTTCTCCATTCTCCTGTAACTTCATCCCTCTTAGCCCCAAATATTTTCCTCAGAACCTTATTCTCAAACACCCTTAATCTCTGTTCCTCTCTCAAAGTGAGAGTCCAAGTTTCACAAACATACAGAACAGCCGGTAAGACAACTATTTTATAAATTCTAATTTTCAGATTTTTTGATAGGAGACTACATGACAAAAGCTTCTCAACTGAATAACAACAGGCATTTCCCATATTTATTCTGCATTTAATTTCCTTCCGAGTGTCATTTATATATGTTACTGTTGCTCCAAGATATTTGAATTTTTCAAACTCTTCGAAGGATAAATATACAAATTTTATATTTACATTATTTTCATACGTACAATATTCTGGTCACGAATGCCAGCTATAACGGCTGGATCATCGTGCTAACCACACGATACCTCCATTCTGGTTGGATGATCGTCCACCTCTGCTTCGGCATGCGGGCGTGAGGCCAGGAGTCGGCTGGCCGTTCTAGGCCCTTCACGGGCTGTAGCGCCACGGATTATTATTCTGGTCACGAGACATAATCATATACTTTGTCTTTTCGGAATTTACTTCAAAACCTATCGCTTTACTTGCTTCAAGTAAAATTTCCATGTTTTCCCTAATCGTTTGTCAATTTTCTCCTAACATATTCAAGTCATTCGCATGGACAAGCAGTTGATGTAACCCGTTCAATTCCAAACCCTCTTTGTCATCCTGAACTTTCCTAATGGCATATTCTAGAGCGAAGTTTAAAAAGTAACGGTGATAGTGTATCTCCTTGCTTAAGCCCATACTGAATTGGAAAAGCATCAGATAGAAATTGGCCTATACGGGCTCTGCTGTACGTTTCACTGAGACACATTTTAATTAATCGAACTAGTTTCTTGGGAATACCAAATTCAATAAGGGTATAATATAAAATCTCTCTCTTAACCGAGTATATTACTGTATTTAATAAAACTAATAACATTTTGATCTAGTAGACACATAATGAACATCCATTAGATGACTGCATTTACACAGCGATACGAATGATCTTACGAGGGCTATTCATAAAGTAACTTCCGTTTATTTTTTATAAACTTGTGAATGACGTTACAGAATTGGGTTACAATACGTTTGAAAGTATACACTCTAATTTATTTTTCCACATAGTTTCCGGTCACATTGAGATAATTGTCGTAGCGTTTGACGAGCTTTGAAATTCCGCAATCGTAGAATTCGGCCGCCTGCGACTGAAGCCAACCTACGACGCTGGTTTTCAACTCTTCGTCATCGTCAGAGCGCTTCGAGCCAAGCCACGTCTTCATGTGCATGAAGAGATGGTAATCGCTAGGCGCAAAATGTGATGATTTTCTCGATCAGATTGTGACAGGAGATGAGACTTGGGTGCGGTGTGTGAATTCAGAAACAAAGCTTCAACCAATGCAGTGGGGCCATACTCTCTCGCCGAAAAAAAAAAACCCGCAAAGTGTCGCCAAACACTTTCCACGACGAAACTCATGGCAACTGTCTTCTGGGACACAAAAGGAATTTTGCTAGTGGAGTTCTTGGAGAGGAATGCCACAATTAACGCTGAACGTTACTGTAACACATTAACAAACTTGAAAAGGGCCATTCGAAACAAACGTCGTGACATGTTGAATCCTGGGGTGATTTTCCTGCATGACAACGCCCGGCCGCATACAGCGCGTCGTACTGCGACCAAACTGCAAGAGTTCAACTGGAAAGTATTGGATCATCCTCCCTGTAGCCCAGATTTGCGCCTACGATTGCGGAATTTCAAAGCTCGTCAAACGCTACTACTAGTGTCTCAATGTGACTGGAAACTATGTGGAAAAATAAATTAGAGTGTATACTTTCAAACGTATTGTAACCCAATCCTGTAACGTCATTCACAGATTTGTGAAAAATAAACGGAAGTTACTTTATGAATAGCCCTCGTAAATACACACGATAGTTAAGAACATGAAACAAAATAAAACAATGCTTTATTTATGTACGGTAATACAGGGACATCACTTTATTTTACCAACATTTTTAACATTAACCTGGCTATACTCGGAAACACTGCTGCCCCCTTCCATTAAAGGAGTTTGATGTTACTAGTGCAATATGTAAACAGATCATTTTACTAGGTATAGGAGGAGAGAAAAGTAGTGTATCCATTTATGTTGTAGGGAAATACGATATTACGATTTTCAGTTTCATCATCACTTTTACGGAATTTATCAAAATACAGTAGAGTAATAACATTTTTTTTTTTTAACTCAGCATTTCAGGCGGCTATGTTCGTTATGTAATGTCTACTTTATTTAGCATATTAATTATTGGTGTTATCATGCAATATAGAGAGTGCATTTAAATTGAGGGGGTCATAAGTAAAGGGCTGTAAGTGCACTTAAGTTACTTTTGAGAAAATGGGGTTTAAATATTTAAGCTTTCGTAAAATCGGTGAAATTTTTTATTTAAATTTTAATGTGTGATGCGATTAAAATATCCCTTTGCCACTAAAATTTTAGATACTTTTGCTTACACTGGATGCACTTAACTCATGTTATTACAAATGGTACTAGCATTCCTTTGCTTCTAGCCACCTCAATTCAAAAAAGCTAATCTGAAATTTTACACAAGTTGCTGAAAATGGTTGCCGTTCATTAAAATGCAGGCTTCAATTCAGTACGCATATTATTAAAAACATTTTGAAGCATATTCTCTGAAATTGAATTTATCGTTTCTTGAATATAATTTTTTAGTACGATATTATTAATGTAGGTTCTTTCTTCTATAGAAAACGCAATCATATTTATGAAACACACTATACACTGCAGTGTTTACTTCACTGCTTGAAGACTTCGAATGCAACAGCGGCCGTAAGTTTGTGTGTCTGACGGGAGCAAGGACATTAGTGAAGGGGTGAGAGTGAAATACATTCAGAAATGCAGGTACAATAAAAATGCAAGTAAAAATAAAATGATGTCCCTGTAGTAAAGTACTTAAACTGTACGTAATTGATACGGTTCTATATTTATATTGCTTCTCTATTGCGGTGAAGTAATTGATTAAATGAGGAAAACATGGATAATATTGGTAGATTGAGCAGAAAAAGAGAGTACTCCAAGGAGAAACCATTGCAAAGTCTGCTTTGTCGATTACAAATTCAATCACAACGTGATCGGGGATCGAACGGCCGCCACGATGGAAGACCAGCAATGCTAGCGCCTGAGCCACAAATGGGGCTCATTGAATAGGAAAGATGAAGCTAAAATAAAATAACTAAGGTGTCGTGGTCAACATCTTAATCCCTTCTGACAACTAAACGAATTTTATTTTTTTAGAGGACACTATGTAGTATCAAATTCCCACAATCTATTGTCTAAACTGAGCGTTTAAACTGACCGCAGAATGAGACGCAAAATTAGCATACAGTCCGGGTAGATAATCTCCTGTAATCTGATCGGAACCGTTCAGAGTCCCTGGATCACGAAACCGGTTTCTAGATTTCAAATGTATCCCTCCCGATCCCTCTATACTACTTATGTAACAGTGCACCCAACAATTAGCGGACAACGCGATCCTACAAGGTGTTTAGAAATTACGTTTCCCAACAACGGTCTTTAACTTCTATTGGTAAGTCTATTTATCGTTCCTTGAAACCAGTGGTCGGCAAAGATTACGTCATATGAAATATAGCCCGCAAAAACAGCAACGGGGAAGGTGGAAGGAGGGAAGTGTAAGAGGAAAAGTCGCGGAATGCCTTCACTATTGCAAGTTTTATGTGCGTAGAGACGGACAGTGTACATACCCAAACTAAAGAAAAGTTCAATTAAATTTTATGTCAATATATGAGCCGTTCAGAGCAAAAGTGGTGTAAGTCAAAATTGGGTAATGAGGTTTAAATTAAAAATTCTGTAAAATACAGGACAAAGTAGCAATTAATATGTATTTCGTGCTATCCAGTGACTACTAATAGTTTAAATAAATTGAATATAAATTGCTACTTTGCGCTGTATTTTACAGAATGTTTATTTTAACCCTCATTACCCATTTTTGACTTACACCACTTCTGCTTTCAACGGCTCATATATTTATTCATTTCTTTTTCATCTTTGTAGGACTTAATTCCTTTTTCTGTTATTCTATACACAGTTTAAACATGATGGATGTGTACTTAACTCATTAAAATTAGGAGTCAATCTGTATGTAGCGAATTTTAACTGAGGAACTAATGTTCGTCTGTTATACACGAATAATTCTTTTTAATTTTACAACTGATCCTGTCGGTGCTACTATGATGTACCGAAGTATATACGATATTTCCGTGCAGGAATTCTGCATTACCATAATATGGTGAAGAACGGGTAGAACCCTAGATCATATATAACCAGATTGCTCTGCGTTGTAGGCTTTGACGGTAACAACTTTTGTCAGGTTTACTATGCTACCATCTAGTTGTTACATAAGGAGTCACGTCATAACTCCGATTTGAATTGCATTAGCGACTGTACTGCCATCTCGGGTTCCTTTACGGCGGACTGGTGGCGATCCTGACGGTTTTTCTCTTCTAAGTGCAACCGATTTTAAGATAGGAATGAGCAATCTATATGTGATCTGGGGTAGAACGAAGAAAAATTCTCTCCGGCACCGGAATTCGAACCCGGGTATCAGCTCTACGTGCTGACGCTTTATCCACTAAGCCACACCGGATTCTAGTTCCGATACCGGATTGAATCCTTCTCAGTTTAAGTTCTACCTCTCTGTTTCCCTTTGGTGGCCTACCCTCATGTACTGTGCCACAGAATATGTGACAGTGGCACAATGTCCAACGCACTATGTACAGAGGTGGACTCATTACAAGTGACTAAGTGGCCGGGGTCCGACGGAACATGGCGCCGTCTTGAATCATAAAGTGAATACATACGTTTATCATATTACTATGATGTACCGAAGTACATCATGATATTTCCGTGCAGGAATTCTGCATTACCATTTGGTGAAGAAGGCCACCATCTTCCACTCTTATTTCCACATCACATACTGTTCTTTACAAAATATATTACACCCTATCACACAGAAGTACTCACAGCCAAATTTGGTTACCAAAATTTTATGCATGTCGTTTTTTCTTATTTTCGGAATATTTGTGAACAACGTAAGACTACGTTCTGACTAGCGATTTTTCTCGTAATAAATTAAATGTTCATGTACCTGAGTAAGAAAAAGAAACCTTCACGGAACGACTTTCTTTGATATCGTGTTCTCGTTGCAAGTGTAAGCTCGTAACTCTATACGTTAGTCTACATCTATAGTCTAGACACCACTAACCTATTTTCAATGTTTTGGTTAAAGGAATCGCAGCTCTGCTGGTAACACTTATAGTAATCGAAAATCAAGCATATGGAAGATAAAAATAGCCTTAAGGACTTTACTAATAGACGGTAGTATATTATACACACTATTTAAAGGGTGTAATTGATATTTTATTATTTGAAGTGTTGTATCAGTGAGGAAGTGTGTTGTGTCAGTGAAGTCTATTGTGGAAGTGAAGTGTGTTTGTGTCAGTGAAGTTCTGTAGTTCATAGTGGATGAGCAAAGTATTTGAACAGTGAAATGGTTTTGAAGTGTTAGTGAAATCAGGATAGAATCAGTGTAGTGAGGGAGTTGATAGCGAAATAAGTGTAGTGCCGAAAGGTAACTTACTTGTGCAGGTATGAACTTAGGGTTAAGATACAAATTAGATTTACTTTAAATGTTATTTTAAGTGATCGCGCTTCATTTAATTTAAGATGCTCATTATTATTATTATTATTATTATTATTATTATTATTATTATTATTATTTATCTTCGGAATATGTATGATAAGACTTTCTTCTGTTAAATTTTAACGTACCTTGTTTATATGTTTCGACCTATTTATGGGTCATCTTCAGAACTGGTCGTTGTTGATCTTGGAGCCTCTTGTTGTTTCCTGTGAGGGTGCGTTCGTAGTGTAGAGTCAAAGAGTGTGTGTGGTTTGAAATTGAGTTGTGTGTTGAGAATATCGTTGGGGTGTGTTTTCGTGTGTCTGTATATTTCATATTATTCTAGTGTGTTGAGTTTCTGGCTTTTTGGTTGGATGTGCAGTATTTCCATGTCTGTTGATGTCTCTGTAGGTGTGGTTGGCATTTGTGATGTGTTCTGCATATCTGTAGAGGTGTTTTGTAATTTTGTTATGGCTGTGATATGTTCTTTGTAACGTGTTTGATATGATATTCTCAACACACAACTCAATTTCAAAACACACACACTCTTTGACTCTACACTACGAACGCACCCTCACAGGAAAGCACAAGAGGCGCCAAGACCAACAACGACCAGTTCTGAAGATGACTCATAAATAGGTCGAAACATGTAAACAAGGTACGTTAAAATTTAACAAAAGAAAGTCCTATCATACATATTCCGAAGTGATACAGTGTTAAAAGTAGTGTAATCAAGATGTATTATTTATCAT
Source organism: Periplaneta americana (assembly GCA_025594305.2). NCBI lineage: Eukaryota > Metazoa > Arthropoda > Insecta > Blattodea > Blattidae > Periplaneta > Periplaneta americana. The sequence continues at coordinate 43,556,780 of JAJSOF020000003.1, read as the reverse complement.
TAATATTAATTATTATTGTTTTTTATTAGTTGTGTTTATTATTAATTGTCATTATTGAGTGTAATTAGTTACCACTGCCACCGGGTACATACCGATTTGCAGTGTGAATAAATACATAGGAAACGACAACGAAAACGAGAACGCAAATATTGTTAAAAGAAATGTAGCCCATTTAAATGTAAGCATTCACAATAGTTAATTGTAAATTCTCACATTTAAATAAATTTATTTTAACAATATTTCCGTTCTCGTTCACGTTGTCGTTTCCGTTCCTGGTTTATTGTGAACCAGCCTTAATAAAGAGATAATTAAAATATAAAAAATGTAGTGAATGAAATGTAAATTATGCAGTTAAAATGGTACAAATATGTAAGATGAATGAGAAAAGAAAGACTGCTTACACAGATACTGAAGTGGACATCATATGGGAGGAGGAAGAGAGAGACTTTCATAGATTAACTTGTTCAGGGAGGAACACAAATAATGGAGGAAAGAGAGATTCAAGGATGGACGTGGGAAGACAGAGAAGAATGGCGTCGAGTAAAGGCTGGTTCACAATAAACCGGGAACGGAAATAACGAGAACGAGAACGGAAATAATGTTAAAATAAATGTATTAACTATTGTGAATGCTCACATTTAAATAAATTTATTTTAACATTCTTTCCGTTTTCGTTCTCGTTGTCGTTTCCGTTCCCGGTTTATTGTGAACCAACCTTAACCGGAGGACTTCGAAGAACGTTTCAAAACCGAAGACTACTAGGATCTAGAAAATTCATTCCTCCGGTCGATTTTGAATCTCGGATACAATTAGGCAACCGACAAGTGTCTCATGGACAATATTATCGTACAGAATGATAAAGTTGACGCAGAGACTATCAGAACTGAACTTAAATTACTTTGAATATAAATTACGAAAAATTTTCAGTTCATTGGTGACGAGTGTAGAAGATGTGACAGACGGACTACATGTTCAGGCAAGTTAACAACGTTAACAGCGCTTATAAACACACGTGAAGTCTGACAGCTGTCATGCATCTTCGTTTATAAAAAAAAGAGAAGTAGCTAGCTACCTCCACCTCCCCTACGTCTCTGTTTATAAGTTATTTATTTTAATACGAGCTTCTTGTATCCATTGCCTGTAAATTCATCTATCAATCCATCTGTACATCTGTCCATCTCTCTATCCGTTGGAGTCTTCTTTCTAAAAATTAACACTTACTTACTTACTTATTGGCTTTTAAGGAATCCGGAGGTTCATTGCCGCCCTCATTTAAGCCCGCCATAGGTTCCTATCCTGAGCAAGATTAATCCAGTCTCTATCATACACCACCTCCTTCAAATCCATTTTAATATTATCTTCCCATCTACGTCTCGGCCTTCCCAAAGGTCTTTTTCCCTCCGGCCTCCCAACTAGCAATCTATATGCCTTTCTGGACTCGCCCATAGGCCTACGTGCTACATGCCCTACCCATCTCAAACGTATGAATTTAATGTTCCTAATTATGTCAGGTGAAGAATACAATGTGTGCAGTTCTGTGCTGTGTAACTTTCTGCATTCTCCTGTAACTTCATCCCTCTTAGCCCCAAATACTTTCCTAAGCACCTTATTCTCAAACACCCTTAACCTATGTTCCTCCCTCAAAGTGAGAGTCCAAGTTTCACAACCATAAAGAACAAACGGTACTATAACTGTTTCATAAATTCTAACTTTCAGATTTTTTGACAGCAGACTGGATGATAAAAGCTTCTCAACCGAATAATGACAGGCATATCCCATATTTATTCTGCGTTTAATTTCCTCCCGAGTATCATTTATATTTATTACTGTTGCTCCTAGGTATTTGAATTCTTCCACCTATTCAAAAGATAAATTTCCAATTTTTATATTTCTATTTCTTACAACATTCTCGTCACGAGACATAATCGTATACTTTGTCTTTTCGGATTTACTTCCAAACCTATTTCCTTACTTGATTCAAGTAAAATTTCCGGTTTTCCCTAATCGCTTGTGGATTTTCTCCTAAAATATTCACGTCATCCGCATAGACAAGCAACTCATGTAACCCGTTCAATTCCAAACCCTCTCTGTTATCCTGGACTTTCCTAATGGGATACTCTAGAGCAAAGTTAAAAAGTAAAGGTGATAGTGCATCTAAAAATTAATAGTTAAATTCAAATATTTCAATCTAAACCTTGTTTTCAAAATTTTCTTATCAAAACTGGTAAAGGAAAATGATAATCACGTATACAGTCATCCTTACCTACTTTTTTCATTAGGAACAGCAATAAATGTTGCAGTAATATATTGAATTAGAATAAGACATCATCCTTAAGAGAACTGAGAGTTTGAATGTTTTTCGGCCTGGGTATATTAGTCGGTATAGCTCTGTCTTCTGTGCTCGATGTTGCGAGAGTCGTTAAATAAAACATAATTTAAAATTGTGATTATTTTTCCCTTGTACTTTTGATATGTTTTCCTAGTAGATTCGAACCGAAGACAAAAGTTTCCACGCAGCGTTAGTTTTTCTACTAAATCGCTGCGTACACACATATTGGGTGATCATGTTTTTATCAACAATAATCTCACTAGAGGTTTAGATTTACCTAGAGAAAATCAATACTCGAGTGGGATTTAATTGACTATTACATGATTAGAAGAAAGTATATAAAGATTAGAAGTAACGAAGTACTCCAATGCAATAAAATATTAATTGACTTACGAGAATACAAAACTGTCTTCAAATTTGTACCATATCAACATTACAAATATTACGCTAGTAGATGGCAGTAGTGTGTTATGGTTAGCTATTTTCTTGTTATCAGTTGTGCCAACTATGGAATCTTCATTGAACTCTGTGGTCGGTTAATGGTCAAGAAGGCTTTGTTGATTCAGTTTCATTTTTATTAAAAAAGTTACATTCCACTTCAATTATATCGATCCCAGTAATCAACGTCACTTGACAAATGATTTTCAATAAATCTTAGTATTAAAGAATCTCTGATACGTGACTATTCATAATATCATATAGCAGAAGCTACAACATAACCTAAATAATATAAACAAGTGTTAGAAAAGTTTTAATTAGGGATGATGAAATAAACAAGAAACGTTTTAATTAACGATGATGAAATAAAAAATAAACATGAATAATTTTAAAAGAAACAATTATTGAAAGTACTATTTTCAAATTTGAATGTTTTAGTGGTTGGTGGTTCAGTTGATGTTATATTGGACGTGTGCGTAAAAGAAGTGAACTCGTTGATATGCATGGTGTATCCCTCAACTTATTCAGGATTTCCGAATGGTGCTCTTCATTTATCTCAGGAAAGATGCATAGCTATGACCAGTGATGTTTATTAATTCTTGTTCTTGAATGCCAATGCGAGTTATATTTGAATGTGCTGTGCATCGACTGGAGTGGTTTGTAATTTTCTGTTTTTTGACGTCCAGACAAGAGCAGTTTGAAATGTTGGCAAACAAAGAAACAAATGCTAGGGTAGTGATAAAAATAAACAAATGCTAGGGACGCGATAAAATTAAACAAATGCTAGGGACGCGATAGAATTGTGAGATAAGCAGCCATGATTGTTTGAAAGACGTCCTTTAGTAACGTTTTATTGGTCAAAAGTATTGTGACGTAGTAAAAGTGTAATAGTCAGAATTAATTAATACGCATGTAAGCATAACTACAACACTTCCAGATAGACATTCACACTCTATGACATAGGCCTATAGGTACTCCCGCCTTACAGCATTATGTAACTACGGAACACACTGTGGCTAACAGTACAGCCTCAGGTTCGCTTATTATAAAGATATAAAGCCAATGACGCCCATTATGATTCATGCTAGAATAAACAAGTCTGTTACGAGAACAATTGACAGTTGCAACCTGAGTGAGCGGGCTCATGGGAAAACAGGTGCCGCCATGAAGAAGTAGGGTGCGCGATCCAAGGCTCGCGACCCAAATCTAACAGGATAACACATAACTTGTAGTTATACTGTAAATACGTCATACTTAATGTGCTCTTACGCATCATTTACAGCTACATGTTTGGCTAAAGCCACATATTATTGTAGTAGGTAGACACAGAACAAGAAAGCATACAAATTGCCTTAGCACGCTATTTTCTAAGAGGCCTGTAGTAATTGATAGTCTCGCTGCATTGCCTAATAAGCTTATGCGATATGTAACTGTAATTAAGGCGTTACGTATTCAAGAGTCAGAGTAAAATGTCATCATCCTGCTTTCCTTTAAGTAATTTTATTGAAGCGGAATGTTGATTTTTGTTTTCAGGCTTACTGTCCAAAGACAGTGACTAAGCTAATGTGTAAATATTTTATTTATTTATTTACTTTTTTATTTATTTACTTATTTATTTATTTATTTATTCATTTATTTATTTAACCTGGCAGAAATAACAATTAGGCCTCCTCTTCCCCTCTACTAGAGGATTACAAATACAATGTTAAGAATACAAATTACAATTATAATTGCAATTAATATTAAATTTACAAATATAATAAAATTCAAAGTACTAACAGATTCACTGATTAATAAAGGCTAGGCAGTTTATTGTAGATTTTAAGAATAAAGAAAGAAAGATTTTTTTTACTTAAGTAAAAATTAAATCTACTCTACGAATTAAGAAAATGCTTAATGAGTTTGTTTTTTAACACTGTTAAATTCCGACAGTCTCTGATGTCACTGGCTAGGGTATTCCACAAGCGCGATAGCGAGATTGTGTATGATGATGAATACGATGATGTCTTACGTGTTGTTATGGCTAGTATGCGGTTGTTTTGCGTGCGTGTGAAAAGATTGTGATAAGATGACAGGTATTGAGTAGACTGAAAAAATCTGTTGATCTTGTATCTTTTTATAGCTGAGATATTTATCAGCTTTTCTACCAATCTCCTTGTGACACAGACTCCACAAGAAGATGACCATTCATTTTCACACCCAAACAGAACACAGATAAAACAACATAATTTATTTCTCTCAGAGCACCGTATTAGAAAGAAAATTTCTTATATCATAAAAATTGAAAACTTCTCCATCCACCGTTTTATTGTGTAAAAGTGGTATCGATCTCCTATCTTTGTAAGCACATTTGTTTCATACGTCCAACTTGAAAAGAGTTTCTCTTTTAATTCTACACATAATGACCTCAATATTCTCTCAGTATGAGCCATTCTACACAAAAATAATATGAAGCACACACACACACTGCACTTTTGATTAAACTAAACTCAACATCACAGCGTTTTGAGAGAACACCAATATTGCGCGACGTAATATTATGACAGAAGGCTAGCCTCGTCCCATACGGAGAAGTAGCGAATCGATACTCCCACCCCGACCCTCCTCAAGCTTGCTAGTCAAGGTCGTAGCAATGCCTTTAGAGGCTATTTGCTTTAAGCCTCGCTGCTCGCACTGCTCTCTCCATACTGGAATCACTGCCAACAGTGAACTTTATATAAGGGAGGATCAGAGTGCAACCAGGTGTTACAATATAACGTTGTTACGAACTTACAGACCTATTGCAAATCTAGCTTTCAGCTAAAGCTCCCTGTGAAGCAGACTTGAATAATTTCAAGGGAAAAATTGTTCCGAGGCCGGGTATCGATCCCGTGACCCTTCGTTCAGCGCACGAATGCTCTAGCGACTGAGCTACCCTGGAACTACACCCGACACCGTCCCAATTTTTCCCTTTATATCCACACAACTCAAGTGGGCTGACAAGGCGCTGGAAACCCAACTTTGAGTGCACACAAACTTCGTGTGACTTGAATTGTACTTTTCTGTTAACGTACCTATAGTGACGTAATTCAAGTCATACAGAGTTTGTGTGCACTCAAAAAAAAAAAATATATATATATACTTTTTTTTTCTTTTCACCATGTTAATAATGTCAAAACAAGTGATTATACAAATTTTGACCACTCGACCGCAATTACGAGGGCCATCCAGAAAGTAAGTAAACCTGGGGCCGTTTACAGAAAGAAAACAATTCCATGAAAAGATTTATTAAAACAGGTACAGAAATTGTTGAGCTATTTTTCAACATATTCCCCACGGGAACTGAGACATTTTTTATACCGTGGGATCAACAGAGAGTTATATACGGCTGTCACATACTAGTTCCGATCCAAGGCGGCAGACTTCTACGACACAGAGATATCCTACAGACAAAATATCAGTCGAAACAATGGAAGTACAGTGATTCTCCGCCTCCAAAGAAAGAAAAAGCTGTTCAATCGGCTGGAAATGTCATGGCGTCCGTGTTCTGAGATTCTAAGCGGATAATCATGATTTGTCATTTCTTCATATCGTTTGCACTCCAATCTCATCCAATCCAGTCTACATATCCTATGTAGCTCATAATGAAAGACAAACAGGAAGTGTCGCTATAAAGAGGCATGGTGTACGACCCAAATCTAACGGGATAACACGTAACTTTTATTTATTCTGCAAACACGTCATATTTAATATATTTTTACGCATCATTTATAGCTCTTACTCTATCAGAGAATATGTGCGGCTAACGCCAAATATTACTTCCTAGTTAATAAATTTTCTCCCGCAATGTCTATTTAACCCAAATTCGTTGCCAATGCCTCCGCTCTTTCCTTTGTGTTTTGTTTTATTTTATTTTATTTTATATTTTTTGTATTTTTTTTATTATCCAACTTAATAAACCCTATTTCACTCTGAGGTATATTAGGGTTATAGTTGGCATCAAAATACATATTTTATAACCAATAAACAATAGTAAAATTATAATATAAAATTGTGGTCACAGTTACAATTCACATGAATTATGTAGAAGAATGCACTTTAATGAAAGAATGGGTCCTGTTAAAGATTAATGAGATATTTGAGGAATAATCAATGCAAAAGATATACAAAAATGTCTAACTGTTTCAGAGTAAATACACGACCTTAAAAAGATAATCAATAGTACATTAATATAACAAAGTTTGACTTTCACTTTCAAATTAATACTTAATTCATGAACAATGGAACAGTTAAGAGTAATAAAAGGATATTACAAGTAATGATTTACGGTTACAAGTTACATACGTGATTCAGGAACAAGTACAAGAATTAAAATAATAACACAAGTAACGACTTATAACTAACGAATAACGAAATTCTTGAAGGGCAATATATAATAGTAGGAGCAATACAAAAGATTTAAAAACAAATGTAAAGAGTAAAGGAATAGTAGAACAATTGACTTAAAATTGCAAGTTAAACACATTCTTTTTAAAGCAATAGGTAACAACAAAGATATACTAATATCAATACACTGACTGTAGTTACGGATTAAACACATTATTTTAAAAACAAACACGCAAAGGATCAATAGCTATTTTCAGGCAGTATATACATGGACCATGTCTTTAATTCACATCTTCTTGACGTTATTTCGTATATTAGTGTTTCAATCTATTTCAATTTGTTATTTTTCACTGTAACAACAAAAATATGTTTCATAAAATCTCAAGGCATTTCTCTATATTTATTGTATCATGGTACTCTTTGTCAATGGCAAACCTGTAATGGTTATAGGATAGTACATTATGCAACGAGCCTATAATGATAGTAATTAAGAAGCGAGTATGGATGTTTATGCAACGAGCGCAAGCGAGTTGCATAATTTTCATACGAGCTTCTTAATTACCATTATAGGCGAGTTTCATACGACTTTTTATGCCCGACCATATTTATAACTTGAAATTATTCATTTTATTTGTATCTAACTGACCTTGAGCAATACCTCGTAAATTGTGAGATGTGCTCAGACGCGAAAGTATTGATTTTTTCCGAGAAACAGATGTCCACATTGACCTTGATAGCCTATAAGAACCTACAGAGTAAACAAAATATTAACTTTGATATAACATTGACATTAAATTAGACATTGAAAAACGACATGACAAATTGAATTTATTTAAATATTATTTACAATTAACGCCTATTATTATAGTAACAGAACATAACCTTCTGCGACAGTATTGGATTTCCAGCCTCCGTGACTTTTCGCTAACTGTCTTTCGATTGTATATCCGAGAATAATCGATACTTGCGGTTTTATAACGGTACAAAGCTGACTTGTCATTGGCTGAGGTTTTATAACGGTACAAAGCTGACTTGTCATTGGCTAAACACCTGTACTTTAATGAGTAGGTGTACTTTAATGACATGCATTAAAGGACTGCTAGCAGGTGTATAATTACTACATTTCGGCATGGTCGAGCATAAAGAAATATATATAATAAAATAGCTATTAAACATATTATTTTAAAAGCAATAAATAGCTATACTAAGAGATGGGATATTTTTTGCCCTCCCTATTGTACACTTTCTTTCTTTTTATCTATTAATATCAATCCCTATATCTTTCTTTCTTCACTCTTTTCTTTCGTAATTTTATCTCATTTTTATTTCGATTCTTCCGTTCTTTTTCGGTCTCCATTTCCTTCTTGTTTAATTTTTTTCTCTCGTCACAAAGTCCCGTAGTCTAGGACACCCCACCTCTCAGCCGCCGAGGGAGCCGGGCTCCTCGAGCCAGATAACGTCCTACTCCACCCCCTGAATTACGAGTACCAGAGATCGAAGCCTGGGGATTCGGAGCATGTTAGCACTAAGCGTAATAAAATACCACTAATCCTCCCCACACGTCAGGGTGCGCCGCTGCCCCCAGAACAAGGGAAATATTTGTAGGCCGGACTTGGATACAGGGCATGCGCCCTGGGCAACACAACGTGTTAGTAACACTGACTGCTCCGTGCATGTGACCTGAGTTCTATTCAACTGCATCACTATATACAATTATCACTTGGATGAAACCTGTGTAAGAGTCATATCTATAATTCTTAGCCAAAATAAATTCATAATACTTCGAAATTTTATTACTGAGGAGGCATTGAGAATTATATATATATATATATATATATATATATATATATATATATATATATATATGCAGTAGCGTGCAAATTAATCCGAACAACGTAATTACTTATGCAAAAACACTTATCCCTCAAACGGGATAAAAAAAGTATCTAAGACAAAAGTATCTAAGACATACCTCAGTAATCTATGTGGCCTCCCTTGTTCCTAATAACAGCTCTGAGACGATTTGGCATGGATTCCACTAATTTCCCACAAATATTCTTCATTTCTTCATCGCGAAACCATACGCCAATGAGGGCAGAAATCATCTTCTCCTTTATAGAACAATCCATTTTTTGCATTCTTCTTTTGCAAATTGACCACAAGTTCTCAATGGGGTTGATGTCGGGTGAGTTGCCTGGCCAGGGGAGTACCTGAATACACTTCTTGTTGAAGAATTCTGTAGTTTTTCGAGACGTATGGTATGGTGCCAGGTCTTGTTGGAACACACCTCTGCCATCCGGAAATGATTTTTGCAGCTGGGGTACGATTCTGGTTTCAAAAAATTGAATATAGACTATTTCTCAGAATTCATCATTCCCTTGATAGGTATTAATGCTCCAGGCCCTTCATGTGTAAAACAACCCCAAAACATTACTTTAGGGGGGTATTTGGGTGCTTGTTGGAGATGAGCTGCTGTTACTTTTTCCGTACGTAAGAAACACGGTGGCCGTGGACCTCGAAATGAGACTCATCGCAAAAAAAGTACATTCTTCCAGTCATTCACTGTCCAGTGTTGATGTAATTTTGCCCACATTAAGCGTTTTTTGCACATAACAGGGGTTAGCAGTTGCTTCTTAATAGGCTTACGAGCCCTTCGTCCAGCTTCCAAAAGCCTACGCCGCACTGTTGTGACGTTAATATACGCCCCAGTGGTAGCCATTAACTCGCGGGTTAAGTCGACAGCAGTTAGTCTAGGATTTTATTTACTTTTCCTGACAATTAAACGATCATCTGCAGGTGAAGTCTTCCTTTTCCGGCCACAGTTTCCTTTTTTCTGGGGTGTGATGGATCCAGTCTCCCTGTATCGTTTTATGATCGAATTAACAGTAGCCAAACCGATGTGACATTCTGCAGCAATTTGCCTCTGTGTCATAGAAGAATGCTCTGCTAATGTTATAATTTTAGACCGTTTTCGTGGAGTTGTATCCATTTGTGAATACGACAGAATGTACACAGGATTGCAGTATTAAGTCTTCAACACAACTGAAATGCTTATAAGTACAAAACGACAGGCAAAATGGCACATATTATAAAAAAATAATAACGACAGACCTTCAACAATGGAATTACACGTACTACAGATGTCAATTAAAGAGATATGAGCAGCTGTGAGGTCAACAATGACAGAAAATGCAAAAATATGTCGTGTTCGGATTAAATTGCACGCTACTGTATATTATTTTAACGTACCGAGGTACATATGATATTTCCATGCAGATATTCTGCGTCATCATACGATGAAAGTGTAATGGAACGGAGAAAAATTCTCTCCGGCACCGGGATTTGAACCCGGGTTTTCAGCTTTACGTGCTGATGCTTTAGCCACTAAGCCACACCGGATACCCATCCCGGTGTCGGACAGAATCGTCTCAGTTTAAGTTCCAACTCTTGGGTTCCCTCTAGTGGCCGCCCTCTGCACTACGTCATAGATGTCTATGAACGCAGGACTGAAGTCCACACATGTGCTGAGGTGCACTCGTTATGAGTGACTAGTTGGCCGGGATCCGACGGAATAAGCGCCGTCTTAAATCGAAGTGATTTACGCATATCATATACACATGTGTGGACTTCAGTCCTACGTTCATAGACATCTATGACGTAGTGCAGAGGGCGGCCACTAGAGGGAACCCAAGAGTTGGAACTTAAACCGAGACGATTCTGTCCGACACCGAGATGGGTATCCGGTGTGGCTTAGTGGATAAAGCATCAGCACGTAGAGCTGAAAACCCGGGTTCAAATCCCGGTGCCAGAGAGAATTTTTCTCCGTTCCATTACTCTTTCATCGTATGATGACGCAGAATATCTTCATGGAAATATCATATGTACCTCGGTACATTAAAATAATATATAATATGATATGCGTAAATCACTTCGTGATTTAAGACGGCGCTTATTCCGTCGGATCCCGGCCAACTAGTCACTCATAACGAGTGCATCTCACCACATGTGTGGACTTCAGTCCTGCGTTCAAAGACATCTATGACGTAGTGCAGAGGGCGGCCACTAGAGGGAACCCAAGAGTTGGAACTTAAAGTGAGACGATTCTGTCCGACACCGGAATGGGTATCCCGTGTGGCTTAGTGGATAAAGCTTCAGCACGTAGAGCCGAAAACCCGGGTTCAAATCCCGGTGCCGGAGAGAATTTTTCTCCGTTCCATTACTCTTTCATCGTATAATATTTTTAGCTTTGGTACAATCATTAATACAATTTGGTATAATAAATTGGGGTGGAGTAGCATCATCTGTACTTAATCCATTAATTTTATTACACAGAAGATTAATAAAAATTTGTCTGACCAAAAATTTGGATTACCCAACAAATTTAATTTATACACATTTTAATTTATTGTCTATTGAAGAAATTTATAAATATAGTTTACTAACTTACTACCACAGAAATCAAATAAAACATAAATCTAATCGACACGAATATAGTACTGCAAGACAAAAGTCTACTTTCCCATTAATTGAGCCTAAATGTCATACAAGTGCAGCTCTTAAACATGGTGCTAGTTTCGGCCCAAGACTTTATAATAAAATAACAAACCATTTCCCAAATTTGAAGTATTTTAAAATTGAAGCTTTTAAAAAAGAAATTTGTGAAATTATCCATGATATATAATATTAACAAATGTATTGATTTACCTTTTATTTCTGTCGACTATATTCATGTTTTTATTGAATATCACTGGCTTCTGTCGGATTGTCAACTTACATTAAATGTGTATTTTTCTCTCTTTTTCTCTTTCTTCTTTATTCTTGCTCTTGTGTTGTATTTATTGGTTTCAATTAAGTTACTTACTGCATTATTAGTAAACTGTCCTTGTAAATTGTATGTTATATTATTGACTAAGCCCACACTGTACACGAGCCTGGCTCTTACGGTAGTGGCTAGAAACATTTTTGTTTTATAAATGTAATTTGTACTCACTAGCTAACTAGTTAAATAAAGCCATAAATAAACATATTTAATTAATCCCTTAATTTATTCATTTCCGTTCATTTTCGCACACCACTCTCTCTTTGGGATCTTAAAAATTCCAGCGGGACCCAGAGTGGAGATGAAGAGAGTGGATTTGACTAATTACTCATGCAGACTTTACCGAAATTCACTGCAAGGGTTAAATATCACTTCTGTCAGGGTTTATTACCCGAAAAGTTAAGGTGACTATTTCGTTTATATGACGTCATTCCATTTTCGGCCAATGAAGTATAATGAAATTTCGAATTTCAACCAATCACAGTCACACATCGCGATAATTTCTGCAGCTCGATTTATCACTATCAATTTATCGCATGGTCGTTCTTTTATTTAGTCACTGTTGTCAACTGTTTCCACGTAAGTCGATGAGCATGAATCTATTGTACTAAATAAAGTGCGAAATCCTACTTCCACATCTATACGCCTATTTTCTAATTCCATGTCCATTATATCTAAAGAAAATGACACTCCTTCATAACAACTGTTCATTTATTTAATGTATTAATCAGGTTATTTGTAATTATACTATAAAATGTTTAAATTATGATTTCAGCAGATAATGAAAACGTTTTTCTGTTATAATAACAGTATATGTAATTAACATTTTTAAACCTGTATTTCGCTTTTCTCGGTTGGAATTACTGAATAACATTCAATTTTAGATTAACTCGCGATATGACCAAAAATGTTAAGGCGAGTATAAATAACAGCGAGAAGAAAAAACATTCAATTTCTTTATTGCAGTAATCGTTATTCATCTATTGCGATTTCACAATGTCTGAATAGGTTAAGTTTCAAGTATTTAAGGTTTCAAGTATTTATTTCAAATATACAGAATAAAGAAATATAATTACAAAACAAACAAAGAGAAATACAAATAAAATAATACAAGCAATATAAAAAGAAGATACAGTAGTATTAACAAAATTTGAGACCGAATGAGCAGCGCTCGTGCTCGGTCGCAGTTCAGATATAATATTAATATAAAAATAATAATATAAATAAATAAGTAAAATAAAATAGGAACTAAAATATAATTACAGCAGCAATGGAATTATATAATATAATATTAACACTATAGAAGAATAATATCGCACGTGAAAAGTAGGACTAATATATATTTCAAAATTATAGAATACAAATATAATATAGGTTGATTAATTCATACACATAGGCTATAAATTTATTTAATCAAATTGAAGATATTAACACGTTTCTAATTTTCTTGTTATATGTTAGTGGGTTACATGTTAGAAGTTCTGGGTGTAATTTAGTTAAAGCATTGTACAACCGAGGGCCAAAATTAATGCTATGCTTTAGACCAGCAGATGTGAGACATTTAGGTTCTACTAATGTTGAATTAATATTTCGTCTTGTGTCATAATTGTGTGTCTGTAATACAAACTTATTACGATTTTTATGATAAAATTATAACAGCGTATACTTATAAATTTGTTCAATATTAAATACATTAAATTCAGAATAAATTAATTTAGTTGGATAATCGAAACGTTTCTTCAAACAAATTTTAATTATTCGTTTTTGTAGTAAATTTAACGGACTAAGATTAATTTTTGTACTTCCACCCCAAACAATTATACCATATTGAATGATAGACTGAAAAATGGCCAAATAAACATTTCGTAGAACTCTAATAGATAAGTAGTATCGAAGATTAACGAATTTATAAATTGTTTTACGAAGCCTCTTACAAAGATAAGTAATGTGATGAGGCCATTTTAAATTCTGATCAATAATGATACCCAGATATTTGACATACGTGGCTTCTTTCAAAGGTGGACATTTACAACTTTTGGGATCTAAACAATTTTCACTGTGTATTATTAGTCTATATTTATCGCTAAATTTTAAATTTTGAACACTGGCAGCTGTTAACGAAAAAGGAACTAAAGTTGATTTAGATATATTTAAAGAAAGGAAGTTGGAATTAAGCCATTTTTTAACAATGTTAGCACCTATATTAGCATTTCTATATGCTTCCTGCCAAGAAAAACCACTGAAAATAACTACTGTATCATCCGCATATGAATATATAGATCCATTAAATTTTTCTAAATTTATATTTAGCAGATCATTAACATATATTAGAAATAAAATAGGTCCCAAAATTGTTCCTTGAGGTACACCTATATCAATATATTTGTATTCACTAAATTGATCTTCAATTTTGGTCATTTGCCTTCTGTTACTAAAATATGATTGGAATAATTTTAAAACTATACCTCTAACTCCAATAGTATGTAGTTTGTCCAAAAGTAAATTATGATTGATAGTGTCAAAAGCTTTCCGTAGATCCAAGAAAATACCCAAACATTTGTTTCCGATATCTAGTTCATTGATAATTTTTCCAGTAACATTAATAAGAGCATCATCAGTAGAAATATTATTGCGGAAACCAAACTGATTTTTAGAGAGGATTTTATGTTTTTCTAAATAATTTATTAATCTATTCTTTAAACATTTTTCAAGCAATTTGGAAAATGTTGGAAGTAAAGATATAGGTCTATAGTTATTTAAATTATTTTTATCTCCAGATTTGTATATTGGAATTACTATGGCACATTTCAAAACATCTGGGAATATACCTTGCACAAAACATAAGTTAAAAATATGAACCATGGGTTTTAATATATATCTGATAATAATTTTGAAAGTATTATTCTTAATTCCATCTATACCAGGAGCAACATTATTTTTTAACTTCTTAACCAAAATAATAATTTCATCTTCAGTTACAGGGAAAAGAAACATGGAGGAAGCTAAATGTTCATCTTGTGTCTCATTTTGTAGAGAAGAGTTAAAATTTGACTTATTAATGTTAGAAGTAACTTTGTGTCCTATCTCTGAAAAATAATTATTAAATTCGTTTGCAATCTCTTTTCTGCAATTTAATATTTCACCCTTATCGTTTTTTAACTCCTTGATTGGCTGTTTATTTTTTACATTTACATCTGTAGCTTCATTTATAACTTGCCAGAATTTTTTAGGTTCATATTTGTATCTATCAAATTTGGATTCATAATATTTAATTTTCGTTTTTCGAATGATAAGAGTTAACATATTTCTACATGCTCTGTAGTAATTTTTAGTTGTACGTTACTTGGATTCTTTTTAACTTTTAAAGCAAGTTTGTCTCTTGTACGAATAGAATTAATAATTCCGGCCGTGATCCAGGGTTTTATTTTCTTGGATTTATTAGAAATTTTCTGATTACTGTTTATAATAGTATGTTTATCTATATACTTTATGATTAAATTGTAGAAAATTTGAAAACAGGCATTGGCATCATTACAATTACAGACCGATTCCCAGGTTTCTTTTAGCAAATCTGTAATCAAATCAGGATAATTAATTTGTTGCATATTTTGTGATGAGAGAGTAACAGACGGCCTGGAATTGTATTCATTGTTAGACATTTTTAATAAACTAAAAACAATATAATGATCGGTAACAGCACTAGATAGAACGCCAGGTATGAAGCTATAATTATTTTGAGTTTTTAGAAATATATGGTCGATGCATGTGCCAGAAATTATTGAAGGCCTAGTGATGGCATTTAAATAATTTACAAAACCATATTCATGGAGAACATTCATATATTTACTGCCAATTAAATCTATACTATTTTCTAATATGTCTATGTTTATGTCTCCAACAATAATATGGTTGCGACAACCTTCTAAATTGGATAAATACTGCTCTAAATTGTCTATGAAATCATTTTTATTGTTTTTAGGGGAAAAAAAATTCACTCTTATCAAGCTTAATCTTAAAATGAAGTGAATTACAGTGCTCAATTTCAGCTTCTATTACACTAATATCAATGCTATTTTAAAGTATATTACTATTCCATCACATTTATTGTATTTATTAGCTTTTACCAATTTATTGTATCCATTAATATCATATCCAAAGTATTCATAAATATGCAATTATTAACATTTTGTTAGCGAATTTTAGTTATATATTATTTACATTTTTATTTTATTCACGAAATATTCCTAATAAATGTCATTCGAGGTCTGAGATTTCCCTAACATATGATCATAGATGTTAAAACGTGTATAAAGAAACTTGACAAAACAATATATGGGCTATTCCATATGAAATCGATCAGTAAAAAACCTCGCATTTTTTATACCCTAATTTTTTCTCTATTTACACAAGGTGCTAAGGAGAGTGCATTTGCAAAAATATACTATCGAAAGTCAAACGGTTTTCGTATTGTTGAGCGACAAATTTAGCGTATTTTAGAAAAACTGGCCTCTTTCAGCGCTCAGAACTCTGGAACCATTTACTGCAGAACATTGAACGAGAGCTCATTTTGAAGCTGACATTTGGTAGGTTATGAGAAGAAGTAATCCTTATATTTATTATATACAGAGAGAGAGAGATAATCTGATTTTACTTACTTTTAGGCTTTTTGCCCATTTGTAAAAATGTAAAAAAAATAATGAGAAAAACCTTGCATTATTAAGAGGGATTCGGCATTGTTTGCTTAGTGTCACGGAAATAAGTTTCGGGTGTATTAAATAAATTATTTTCACACGCTTGGACTTGAACGACGCAGTACCGCACGCACTGGCCGAGAGATGAAGATAAGCGAGCGTTGGGCGTCATATTACTCCTGTGTTTATGAAAACCTGTGATAAAGCTAGTTCAGCTATGCGCTACTAGACGATACTGGCCTTGCTTCCCTCGGCTAGCTCCCGCCTCACAGTCAGCTGGTTAGTTCACGCGTGTACTATTAATTTTCTTTATTTGATATTTTCAATACTTTCTTATCAACGTTGCACCAGTAGAAAATATATGTTTATTTGTACTTTCAATGCGGAATCTAACCATATATTTTAAAAATATTTTTTCGTGGGCAAAGGCGTCTTAATGAAGAAAAATCTAAATTTCTCCATTTCCATAAAAAGTAAGAAAAACTGTTTATATGTCAATAAAAACTTTAACTTTTCAGCATCAAAATAAATCATGATTTTGATCATTGGGTGAAAGGGTTTCGGAGCCACAACAGTTTAAATTTGCTAATTTTATGAAAATACGATGAATTTAAATATTTTAAATTTAAACACTATGAAGTTCTGATGCCTCAAACTTTGCTCAAAGCATTGTATCACAGTTGTCTACGGACAGAAAAAGTTTCATTGTATTTAAAAATTGCAAGGTCAATTTTCTCTATATTTCGGTCGATTTGAGATGGAATAGCCCATATAAATCTCAATACACGCATAACTTCGTCTCTGCATATTCACTACAATATCACGTACATACCAGCATTGTAAGCCCTTGCTAAGAAACGGATGTCATTTCGAATTTACATTTTGCTTTGAGTGGAAATATCTACGCAATAGCAAATGCTTAAAGAAGAAGTGTGCTTCTCCTTAGAATTCTCAGAGTGTTCCAGCTACCATTTAAGATCTGTGTTGGTGAGTAACATACTAGAAAATAAAAACGAACACTGGCAGTTAGAAATAGTGATGAAATTAATTTGGAAATAATGCTGAAATTAGTATCAAGAACGATATTTATTTTACAATAGATAAAAAGAGCAATACTCATGAGCAGACCTGCAGAACTGTAGCTTCTCAGAGCGACTGCCTTTTTACCCCCTTCTATCCCACCCACCTTTTCTACCAGTTTGGTCATAGCGTTCTAGTTGCGCTCGGCTATATCAACATTCATCCTAGCGGCGGCAGGTACACAATACGCGTACTGCAGTTCGAAGAGGACTGAAACATGGCAAAATCTAAACTCGTGAAGAAATACTATTTCCAAAGGAAATGGGAATATGATTATTTTATTGTTAAATAAGACGAAAGAATTGTTTGTTTGCTGTGTCCCATCCAATTTATTTCTACTCGTCATTTCAATATTAAACCACATTTCAACAAAGTCCATATTAAGAATTATGGAATAGACAAACTTTCGAGTAAGTTCATTATTACGAACTGTATATTGGTTACTTATGGCATATTTATTCTGCGTTTAATTTCCTCCCGAGTATCGTTTATATTTGTTACTGTTGCTCCAAGATATTTGAATTTTCTCACCTTTTCAAAAGATAAATTTCCAATTTTTGTATTTCCGTTTCGTACAATATTCTGGTCATGAGACATCATCATATACTTTATCTTTTCGGGATTTACTTACAAACCTATCTCTTATATATTGATTATTTATTTACATATTATTAAATTAAGGACATCACTCGTTGTGTTCATTTTGTCTTGAAATGAATAGTGACATTTATATTAACTTTCAAGGTTCATTACTTAAATGCTACAAATTTACGTTTCCGTGTGTGATGAAAGGAGAAAAGTTTTGGAAAATCTAAAGCAGGCTAGGTGCAAAGAAATCTCAAAGAAACTGCCGACAGAAAATCTAGCATAATCGTAAACCGAGAAACGACAGAAAGCGTTATAAATACAATGACTTTATTACAATTTTTTAAATTACAGTGCCGCCACTGATAGACCTTCCCACATGCAAAAAATGTCAACAACTCTACGTAGAAATCAATCATCCCCAATAGAAGTGGAGTGAGGCTGACGTCATATTTCCCCTACTTACGGGTTCTGCAGGCCTGCTCATGAGAGTCCTGTATATGTTGTAACGGTCAGTGAAAATTTACCGATAAGTTACTCGTAAGAGGCAACACGGATCCAAATTCAAAAATCTGGATTACGTGGATAAAAACAGAAATATGTAGGTTAATGATGTAACCCTTATATTCCTGCTGTCCACACCTGTGGAGTAACGGTTAGCGCGTCTGGCTGCGAAACTAGGTAGCCCGGAATCGATTTCCGGTCGGGGCAAGTTACCAACACCAGTGTTGCCTCCACAGTTCTCTATATATCAGTAATTTAACGACGATACATCAACTACACGTTTATCAAGCGTCGGAGAAATTACACGTAAGAAGACAGTATTTTCATACGATTTAGTCTGAGAATTTGTCATGGAATTATCACACATTCATCTTAAAATTTAGGGAGAACTTCGGATAAAACCAGGCCAGGTAAGTGGAACAAGTTTTCGATCTTACCTTGCAGCTCGAGTCCCGTTCGCTATCCCTAAATCACACCGTTTTCCCTCCATAATTCTCTTCGGTCTCTAAATCATCCCTATATCATCTCTCAACTCCATTTAAACTAAAAAAAGACGACTGTGTGACAAACAAGTTCATTTCAATAATGGGGCAAAAAAATAAAATGATTATATAATAGTTTTCTACTTGTATAAATTGTTTAGAACGTCCGCCCACGCTTGTAAATGTGTAAACAAAGAATAATTATCTGCAACATGCCAAACCCGTTCGTCTAAAAAAAAGTTGATTTATAGCTGAAACTATTTAATATACACGTGTTTTTACTATCATGTCACATCTGCATTATAAATCATTGAGCATTTCATTCATGTACACCGACTCAATTGGCAAAGGGTATATTTATAATTTGTTTTATTTTAGAACCTCATTCATTCATATTGCTAGATTGAACCCCGTTCATTCATATTACTAGATTGATCTTGTAATAGTGCTGTTTAAAAAACAATTACGAAACGGATGCAATTTTTAACCCGTTAAATACAGTGTGTCTCTAAAGCAGCGGTGACCAAAGCGGGTATTGTGATTACATCGTGTAATCACAGACATTCAAACGGGTACGAGGAGTTTCCTGTACATTGCTGTGTTTTTCATTCACGTACTGAAGGCAAGCAGTGGCGGTATCATGTCGCTCTACAAACTCTCTCTCTCTACAAGCAGTAAGAGGTGGTTTCTTAAAGAATGAGGAGAACTTTTTTGTTGTTCTGTCGAACAAAATGTAATATGTTTACTTTGGTCAACTGTTCAATTAGAGGTATATAGAAACATTAATTGCCACGCTAAATAATTTATTATTATTATTATTATTATTATTATTATTATTATTATTATTATTATTACTACCGACCACTAAGTATGTGTTTCTATAATTCTCCTATACGTGCATGAATATTGATATTTTTAGATCTTCTCCCTAGAAGGATGAAATTATTAGGTTTTACCTCAAATTTAATCTTCTTAATCTTTAGAATATGAGGGTACCGGTAACTATTTATTAGTTATTCATTTAATAATGATAGGCCTATGTAGAAAAATTGATTCCATATTATGTGCCAACGAACTGTTAAACGCCAGGAATTGACATGTCTTAAATCATAGCCAGGAAGAGAAAGATGACATAAATAAATGTAAGAAAGTCAGCTACATTATGGTGTTTGAAATATCTCGTGCTCTAAAGCCTTTTAAGAGAACAGAATTTCTCAAAACAGTAATTAATAAAATAGCTTAAATAGCTTGTCCATAAGAAGTTTTTTATTTTGAAAAACTACGAATTTCTCGACCTAGTATCGAGAGAAGAATTTATAAAATTCCTGATTATATTCAAGAGGAAAGTTAAAAAAAAGAAGAAGGAAGGAAGGAAAATCGTCTATTATTCACTGGCTCATGATGACAGCAGTGACATTACTGATACAGCAAAACTTGAGATTTTAATCAGAGAGACTGACCAAGATGTTAGTACAGGAACCATCACTGATTGTAGTTTTCATGCCAACTACCTTTCCTCCGTCTCCTTACTTCATAGGCTGTCTGTTGCATCTAATCTCTGCATCTCGAGTTTTGATCACCGCTGCTCTAAAGTCTCTATCCATTTCACTGAAGGAAGGCAGTGATTGAAAAATTATTGTTATTGTGAAGTTTTACACTCATTCTACTTCCTTTCTACATGACCGTCTTTATACCAAAACACTCACTTCAGCTTTCAATAGTGGAACGAAATGTAGAACGTAACATGTCTTCCGTAATAAGGCCTGCTGTTTCCCTGATACGATTCGTAAATCAGGTAGATCATTCACCTTGCTATTGTACACCTTGGACTTTGTGTAGCCCCATGCAGAAAAGTCTAATCGGGTAAGGTCCGGTGAACGGGAAGTCCACAGCCGAGGTGATCCTCAACCTATCTATCTCCCTGGACAGATTATGTTCAGTTAGTCGCGGACAATGTGTCCAAATGTGGAGGAGCAACGTCTCCCTGGAACAAAACCCTATCCTGTATGCCATCCTGTAGAAGCCGCGATTCCTGAAACAGTTCTAATATAATGAGGTAGATGTTATCCGATTTATCTGAAAGAGACGGGTCATACAATTTTGATTTTGTCATATCCAACCAAACATTAACCTTTGATGTATCACGTTCCCACTCCATGTCTCATGTAGCTGTTCATATGCCGATATTCCGCTGTTGTATCTGTGCACTTTCTCACAAACATGGAAATTGGCTTCGTCGGAGAATAAAATGTTGTCCATTAAATTCTCGTTTTGTACAGCCTCCAGAAGTTCATAACACATTGTCCAGGAGGTCATAACACATTGCCCGACAACAGGCTAAATCTTCGTCCTCACGTTGATGTAAAACTTGGATGTTAGAAACACGTTTTCGTAGAGTGAAATGTAGAATTTTCCATATTGTGTTGCAAGGGATATTCAGTTCCCACTGAGGCGTCGAGTTGATGCCCTTGGACTCCTATCACTGAAAATTTGAATCTGGTGCACAGTGTCTGCCGATATACGTGGTCGTCCGTGACGTTACTCATCACACACACACTCTGCCGGTACGCTTAAATCTGTTTACAAGCAGACGAATGTGTGCCCTTGTTGGGGCTGGTTTATGGAATTTACGGATAAATTCGCCTCTGACGTCTTTATACGACAATTAACGTATCCGTGCACAAACAATGGCAACCCGTTCTTCAGTGGTAAATTTGTTACCGTTGCTCCAAGATATTTGAATTTTTCCACCTCTTCAAAGGATATATTTTGTAGAATTTTGTTTCGGAAATTTATGGTGCGGTAAGCGAATTTTTCTACGTTTTTCTTCAACCCCAATTTCTGGTACTCTTCCTACAGCTTTCAGATCGTGTATTTGGTACATTTTCTTCTTCACCAATAACCACTTCATTATTTACAACGTGAAAAAAACACGCACGCACGCACGCAAACACACACCATTTTATTTTTACTAAAATTTTTAATATTAACATGGCTATACCTTTGGATTAATGATTGAGACCCGGAAACACCATTTGCTATCTCCTTCACGACTGGAATTCGATGATACTGGCGTAAAACAAAAAACAAATCACTTTACTAGGTACGTAAAGTAGGAAATATCGCGATTTTGAGTGTGATAATTTTCATTAGGTTTTGTTTAATCAGAATACAGTACAGTATTAACAATAAGTGTTTTTACTCACGAACTGAGCTTTCCATGAGGACGTATTCATTACGCAGTGTATATTATACTGTCTACAGCACATTAGCATACGATATAGAGAATGAAGTTAAAATGAAAAATAATCATAATATGGATATTTAAACACATTTTTGAAAATGGTGGCCGTTCATTTTGATACAGGCTTCAGTTCTTTTGTGCCTATTATCGCACTGTAGACTATTGCATCTAATTCCAATTACCAGCTTCGTCTTTCATACTCAGTAACTCATGTTGAAATAATTCTGTACCTACTCTATAAATTTTTTAGTAGATTATTTTATGACGCTTTATTAAAAGCTTAGGTTATTTAGCGTCTGAATGAGATGAAGATGATAATGCCGGTGAAATGAGTCCGGGGTCCAACACCGAAAGTTGGCCAGCATTTGCTCATATTGGGTTGAGGGAAAACCCCGGAAAAAACCTCAACCAGGTAACTTGTCCCGACCGTGAATCGAACCCGGGCCTCTGGTTTCGCGGCTAGACGCGCTAACCGTTACTCCACAGGTGTGGACCCTACTCTATAAAAGAGTACCTTACGTACTGTAAATTCAGTCATCACTTCTGCCCGACCCGCACAGATAAAATTACTCTGACATGCTATCTACTGTCCGTCCAAGTGGTTCTGTCGCAGGATCGTAGAAAGGGGGGGGGGAATCACGTGATAGTTAATTACTTAACGAGGTCTTTTGTTTAAGTTATTTTAAACAGTTGCATAATATTACGTACACGTCCAATTAATTCCTAACAGAAATTAATGTTTTCAGAAAAGAGCTAAGAAAGCCCAGCCACTAGTCTTTACAGTGGAGCGAGCAGAACCAGATGGGGGAAATCGGGATGCGACGTAGGCAAACGGCCGACATTACTTGTGCGAAAATATGATTCAATATTGGACGTTTTCGTCACTGGAAAACGCGAACATATTTCTGAAACGTACTATAATCACTAACTCAGTAATGCGGCCTTGGTTCTGTGTGGAGGACAGTTTGAACTTCGTTAACCCGATTTGTCCCCGCATTGCCATATGGCAACTTTGAATATAAGCACACTTAACTGTTGTTTTTCAAATGATGAGAGGTTCGTTGGCGACTGTAATTGGTTTCCTCTACTGTCCATTGTTGTCTTTCTTATCCCCAAACCTAGTGTCCGTTGGTGTTGTAACTTAAAATTATTACAGTGTGAATAAACTGAAGCATAGAATTATGTCTGAAAGTACTAATCAGGAATACATGTCAAGGTAAATATATATTTTCATTACACTTATTATGATAGCTGAATATATTTGTATATGTATTATGAAAATAGATAGTTATATGTCTCTTTTGGTCTAAAGATCTGATTTGTATGTTCTGTATATCCGATTATATTCAAGGTTATTTTTTATGTTGCCATATGGCTACACCGGGTCATACTGTAGATTTCATTATGAACGATTTCTGTAATGACTACTGCACTAATATTATTAGATTATAAGTTTTATTCTGCTGCAAGAAGCTTTTCAAAGTTCGAAAACTACTATATTTTTAGTATTACTTTTTTATTCTTTGTTTATTGACTTTTTAGGCCTCTGTCACTAAAAGATGCGCTAGATTATTTGGAGAATATTTTATCAGATGATGACACACCCGAGACCGTCCACATACAACTGCCCTCATTAGGGGATGGAGCTGTGAGTGGGGAAGATGATGCAGATGGGGAAGAAAGTGGTATACCAGATAATGTATGTCCTGAGCAGTTAAAAGCAAATTGTGAAATTGTTATGCAAAGTGGCCGGCGTATTGATTCAATTGAGGAAACTGCAGAAAATCCAGACGAGATTGTGGACAATGAAAATGAAATAGAAGATATTATTTTGGCCGAAATTTTAGAAAACTCAGATTTAAATATAGAGACAGAACTCTTGGAAGTTCCTACTTCTGAATATGATTGATGACTTTGATCCTGAAGTACAGCAACTGCCATTTTCCTTCTTTTTTGAAAATTTAATCACAGGTTTTCCTGTGCTGGCTTATTTGAAATCTCGCGCATGCACAGCAACAGGTACTAAGAGAGAAAACAGTTATTCCCAAAAAGTTGCACACTTTCTTAAAAGCCTGAGCTAAAGAAGAAACCTTGAGGCTACATCACATCTGTCAAAATGAAAGACATTAACATACCTGTAACAAAGTGGGTGGATAATGCAGTCGTGACTATTGCATCAACATCGTATGGAAAGAACACCGTTTCAAAGGTACAACGGTACTCCAAAGAGCAAAGAAAGAAACTCAGTATTACTCGACCAAATGTAGTAGGGAAGTACAACAAGTACATGTGCGGTGTCGATCGCATGGACCAAAATGTAAACCTGTACTGTGTAGCAAAACGTAGAAAGAAATCGTGGAGTTGCATTTTCACCTGGCTCATTGACGTTTGTGTGCAGAATGCATGGCAACTACAAAGAGTAGATGAGCCTACAATGTCACAACTAGAATTTAGACGGCAAATTGCAATTTTTTACTGTAATCACTACGGAGAAAACCAGCAGGACCAGGACAGACACGCAAAAGGAAATTTGAAGGAACTGCCTATGAGACTTTGCGATATGATGGTATAAACCACTGACCAGCACCAACCAAAAAGAAAAGACGATGTGCTGGTGAAATCTGCCCCACTATTGGTCGAACAATGTTCACAAAATGTAACATAGGACTGTGCCTCAAATGCTTCAAAACTTATCACACCAAGGAATAAATATCTACATTTGACATAGTTACATTACAGATAATGTGCAAAGTATTGTGACTTATTTTTTAACACACAACAGGATTTTATTCTTCCAACAATAATTCCTTTCTACAATTCGCCTTAAACGCTCTCGTCAACAATTGAATTTTCACTCAACACAGTATTCGTTATAGCACTCCATCGACGACAATGACAATTTACTTGGACTAGTACGAACAACAATGAACTGTTAATCTTAACTAATATTTACAAAGCACTATTTACAAATCAAAACTATCAGTTCTCAGTTCACAGTATCTCGAACCACAGACCTTCAGAGACAGTTCACTGTACTCGAACTCAGGTCCCTCCAACTGCGGTCCACTGCACTCGAACTCAGGCCTTCGGATGCTGACGCAGATGCGGACGCACACTCGAGTCGAACTCCGACTGAAAACTGCTGTCGTTCCTTCGCGTCCGTAATTTATAACCACAGCGACGTAGCCTCGAAAGTTCGAATTCGCGATTCTTCCACTTCGACGGATTTCTCGGCCTCTCTAGGCAAGCAGAAGATGCGCGCGCAAACTCCCTCGCCACGTACGCCCTTTCCCCTTACTTCTCTCCGCCGCGCGCCATCCCAAAGCGCTCCGCGAAGCCCGCGCCGGCCCACGCGCGGTCCGCCCTCTTGCGGGACGCTGGTCGTGAGTTCGAATCTCACGTCGCTGTCACAGTATACTTCTCATGGATTATAATTATGATGTTATAATTTGACAATACAACTTTCTTTCGTGTTAACTCCACTCTGTAATGTAACACAAAATATATTAAATTTCCATAAACAATTCTTGGGTTACGTACAAATTTAATAAATAGTGTAAAATGAATAAATAGTGTAAAATGAATCATATTTATTTCAGTACTTTTTTCTTCCTCTGTATAACCCAGTGTTGCCAAATGGCAACAAGCTCTCCTGCCAAACGACTCAACGTCAAGTTAAATGAAGACCATTTTTATATTTCTTATGTTCCCCCAAGCTGATCTGTAACAAAAAAAGTCCCATTAAAAATAAAAATTATTCTGGGACATACCGGGTTAATAGAAGGGGTGGGAGTGAAGTACATTTAAAAAACTGAGTTACAATAAACGTTGAAGTAAAAATAAAATGATGTCCCTGTATATATATATATATATATATATATATATATATATATATATATATATATATATATATATATATATATTCCATTAACGGAAATTCCCATTCCTTCCCACCTTGCGTGACATTGGAGATAAAACTACGAAGATTGGAATGACAAGATTTATATATAAAATTAGATTCTAACTCAGCTCATCACCATGAATACAGGAATACAGCAAGCAAATATCCTTTCAATCACCATGTATTTACAAGTTCTCGACAATATCCTTAAGTAAAAGACTCATCACGAAGGGAAGGAAGAGAGCTGCGAGATGTGCTAGAAGATCTCAACTTTCTCTGCGATATCTATATGCATCTCAGAGCTTCAGAGGCATGGATACAAACTGACGAAGCCAGAACAAGAAGCTACAGCTACGGGACTCAACATCAGTGCCAAGAAAACGAAGAACATAATGTGCGAATGCCATGTACCGGATGAGCGCAGGAGTGGCTAGAGATAACGTCGGGCAGAAGAATTTCTTTGTATTTGCTTTTAAACTTTGGTGACAAGAAAAGAAAGAACTATAGAAAATTGCAAAGCGCAGTCAAAAAAACGAGACTGGTGCAATGGGTCATGGTACCTCTAATTTCTACGTAGAATTACGTCTTATACGGCGTGGCCTAAGTAATGTCGATGTGTAAGTCTCCAGTTAGTAAGACAGGTAGCTTGTCGAGATTGAGTTCGACGAATAGCTAGAGATATTTAGCAACATTACCTCGACTTCTCTAGCTTCCCTTCTTTCTCTTCATCTTTCCCGTACGCTAGCTACTCTTCTTTCATTGAATTGCTAGTCATTTTGATTTTGCGACCCTCTGAAAATTAATTTTCCTAAGAGTCTGAGGATAGGCCCTACTGTTTATTTTTACCGAAATGTTGAATTTAGAAATAATATATGAATACATTATCAACTATTTCGTTTTCGCTTCGTTGAGCTATGTTCACTCATTCCGGAGATATAACTCTTACTAAGTAACATCACATCCATTTCTAGAAATCGCCACCTTTTTGTTATTAGAGAGCCTTAACGAATGAAACCAACGCACGATCTAGTAGGTACTCAAGGAGACTTTTCAAACCGTACATAAATAATTGTCCCCCCCTCTATATTGTCTGTTTATCGAACATGAAACCATGGTACAGTCCGCGTCACCGTTTTTGGTGTGTGAAATAAGTAATGGGAACGTTAAGTGCGAGTGTTTTGCATTTGCCGCAATCAGTCTGACAACTGTGTTTGGCAAATGACTGGTGTGACGTGTATAGAAAGTGGTACCATTCTCAGTTACACTAGCAACATGCTCACAAACTGGGCACTATATATCTAGGAACAATACCAAAAACGTTGGCGCCAGCTTTAACAAGATATAATTCTACGTCGAAAGCAAATAGAGATCTTGTTTAGTTGTACACGGTTTGGAGGAACCGAAATATTTCCAGGAAGAGAAAGATACGAATTTTCAACTTTTAACTGAAAACAGTTCTCCTGTTGCATGTGAAATTTCGATAGTCGCTAATTTCATTACCCATTAACTTCACATCGTTGTTAATCGCAGTTTGCGACAAATTCTAAACATAAAGTCCTTTCGAGTTTCATCAATAGTTGAGTAGTGACAAGTGAGAAATCCGATAATTTTTATACATACCAAATATTGCAGAGACGATGGCGTTGAAAAGGTCATACACTGCAAGAGCACAATGAAGCTACAGAAAGCGCGGTATTCGATTGTAATCCACAAGGGGCTTGGAGAAGAAGGAAGCCGTAGAAAACTTTAATGCACTACATCTAGGACGAAGCCTTGAAAGACGGAAAGTTTTGGCAGAAATTTAAAAACTTGACTACAAACAGAGGCGGATGGAGGTGTCTTTCGACTATGTTCCGTATGAAATTAATGAATATGCCTAAGATGGTGGCGGTGGTGAAATTTCATTTCCTGTACCGCATAAAAGCAACATTTTGTATGTTTCAAATAAGATACGTAACATATTCTAATTACTGATTTGAAATTAATTTTTCAGAAATTCCTATGAAATAACTCTTGGCTATTGTAATTTCTTATATCTGCACCTCAGAGCCAAAAGGATGGAAGTCCACTTTTATTAATTTTGAAATAAGCACATCATTTTGATCAGAATTTCTTTCTCTATCAGATGGAAAAATATAATAGTGCACAAATCCGTATTCTCTTTAAATTCAGATGTCAAAGGATGGAAGGACCATTGCTGGTCATTTTTGCTTTGTTTTTTTTTTTTTTTTTTTCCTGAGAAGTTATGTTTTTGTGACTTCCATCCATTTCGATCTGAGATACAGATATTACTTCACCATTTACTACAAAAAACCGGCAATTAATACTTATTGGAACATCCTAATTCCTTCAGCCATTTGTAACATGATCTCAATTGTTCTGCGAAGTAGCGTTATAGATTAAGGAGTCACGCATAAACTCGCAGTACGGAATGTGCGCTGGCTCGACTTCTCATAGGTGAATCATCGCTGTAACCACACAATACTCCCGTCCTGGTTGGATAATCGTACACCTCTGCTATGACATTGGACGTGAGACCAGCAATCTTGGACCTCTATGGGTTGTTGGACCAAGGATGATGGTGATTGTTGTTATTATTATATTATTATTATTATTATTATTATTATTATTATTATTATTATTATTATAAGATTCCAACTAAATTATTTTTCTAGCAACGGAGAGCACTATGAAAGAAAACTATTCAAGAGGAGAAAATGGAACAGATGCATTATAGGAGCCACCCACCAGATATTTATACACAAAAAAGGTCAGCGGGAGTCATGGTTCGATTATCGTTTTTAGTATTCGATATTCGATAAGCATTAAATGCTACCAAAATTAAAAAAAATGAATAAAAATAATGTAAATAGTTTGTTACTAGATGTGATTTTAGTCAGTTTGTATTATATTTTGGTCCAGTGAAAATATATTTTAAATTTAAATTGTTAACTGCCTCCCATTGGAGGTAGCCCAGAAGGACTCAGTATACTGCCGTTATTTCCATTTTGAAGTAGGCTACAAGTCAACAATATAAAACTGACAGTTAATTTAGAAGTTGGCAACATATTTTATATAAATTATAACAACAATACACATCGATAGTAATATTCATACCATTCAACCAACAAGGAGATTTTGGCCCCTATAATGCATCTGTTCGGAAAAAATTATAGATATTCGCCCGAGAATATGAGCTTATTGTGACAGGCAGGTAATATTATTATTTTCTGTGCATTTCGAACTGGCGGATCAAGGTAACGTACAAACCACGCACAAGTCACTGAACTGAAAACTGTGAACTGCAGCACTGGTAATCCCGTCAGTCCCAACTGACTTTAGTTGAGGAGAATGGTCCAGGAATGGGGTAAGTACGTGTGGAAAATGCAGTCCATTGCTTGACCTTGATCCGCCAATTCGAAATGCACAGACAGTAATAAGAAAAACGAACCGACATAATTAAACAGTTTTGCTAGCTTTCATATTAACTCGGATGAGTTTGAGGACTATTTTTTCTGCTTCTTAGAAACCGAAAACCTTAATTCTAATCAATTCAGATGCTCTGAATATTGATCTCATTTAATTTTTTTAATGCGAGATTATATTTCTTAATCATAATTATGATTGTAATCTAAAACTGTTGCAGCCAAAGCAGCAACTTCTGACGTCTCCAATGATCGCACTGATGAATGTCCGAACCATCTCAAATTAGCAACACTGCATCTGGCTACACGAGCACTGCAAGAGCATCGAGGTTGTTGGGCAAATTTGTGAACATGTTCAGTAAAGAGAAATGGACGATTAAACAGAACATACAGGTAACGAACGATGTCTTAATTTACTATTACCTGCACTTTCCCGTTTCTTATTGTTTCGATTTGTTTCCTCCAAAATCGTTTGTATAATGGTTTTCCTTCACAATCCCCACATTATCACCCCTCAACATATGGCCCATTCTTCCTGAATCGCTCTGTAGATGTATAGTCTGTTCGTGGCAAAACGATCGCTTATCAATGTTGTCTGTCCAACACAGCTCCACCTCTGAATTAATTATTCATACTATAGAATTCACAAACCGATGCACTTGCAAAACATTTAGAGACTGGCCTGTAAACGATCTGTGCACTAGTGTCATGTACAGCCTGCAAGCAGACCCAAAGTTCTTAGAGCATTGTAGCAAGCCGCATAGCTGTGGGCGATATCTTCCCTCCTCCCGGGATACATGTCGCATAACTTTAGGTAATAAAACACATCTGGTTCTTGCTTCTAAGAGAAATCAGCGTATTGTTACGTCACGTGCGCTTCAAACAGAGTTGAACAATATTTTGTATCACTTCGGTGCGAGAAACTTTCAGCTCCAGATGTTGAGCAGCGTTACATCAACTTCTTTTACTAATCGACTGGGGTAAAGGATGAACCAGAGAAGCATTCGGACATATAATCATGGCTCACCGCTCAGCAAGGCACATCAACAAACTCTTAAATGAAATAGCTAAAATGTACAGTCGGCACACTAATCATTATTGGGCCGCTCAATGCAGAGTGATCCTATCGCTCTGTTTCTTACATCGCAAGACCATATTGGTACTCTTGGTTTCACAAGTAAAGAACCTTCGTTGCAGGGTTGGGTTCAGGAAGCCATAAATCTGACTGACACGCTCCCCCAATTAGTGAAACTGTGGACAAAGATACCGCCGAGAATGCTGTGTTGTGAATTTTCCATATTTGAAAGAATCCAACCAGTTGCAAAAGAAAATACATATAAAGAGTCAAGCCAAGCACAAACATAGCAACAGCTGAAAGTTTTAGCAAGTTTACCTCCCCTAAGTGGACTGTCAATCACTGTCATCTGTGTAGAAGTGGTGTGAGGCCAGGGTTCTTTACTTGTGGAGCCGAGAGTACTTTTAACGAAATGTAGTACAGTCGCCAAATTATGCAACCTGAATATCAGCAAAGTCGGAGTCAAAAGTCAGCAAATGAAATTCACCTGCATTAGGTCTAAGTCCAGTATTACGTCATAGCGAATAGGCGTGCCGTAATAAGCCGATTACGAACGATACTGGATATAGTAACAACCTGTTTATAATGCTAGGATGGCATAATAGTACACTATGTAATGAGCCTATAATGGTAGTAATTAAGACGCGAGTATGTTTATGAAACGAGCGCAAGCGAGTTTCATAATTTTCATACGAGCGTCTTAATTACCATTATAGGCAAGTTTCATACGACTTTTTATGCTCGACCATATTTCTAACTTGAAATTATTCCTAAGTATTCATGTTATTCTTATCTGACGGGGGAGCGGAACTGACCTTGTGCAATATCTCGTAAATTGTGAGATGTGCGCAGACGCGAAGGTATTGATTTTTTCCGAGAAAAAGATTTCATTGACCTTGATATAATCTAGAGAGTAAAATAAACATTAATCTTGATATTATAACCTTGAAATTGATTTAGACATTGAAAAACGAGATGACAAATTGAATTTATTTCAATATTATTTACAATTAACGCTAATTATTATAGTAACATAACATAACCTTCTGCGACAGTATTGGATTTCCAGCCTCCGTGACGTTTCGCTAGTTGTCTTTCGATTGCATATCCGAGAATAATCGATACTTGCGCTTTCATATTGCTACAATGGTGTTTTCTGATTGGTGGAACACCTGAACTTTAATGAATTGATGTACTTTAAAGAGGTTCATTAAAGGGCTGCTACCAGGTGTATAATTACAACATTTCGGCATGGTCGAGCATAAAATATTTTTACAGTAGTATTTTACTAGGAAATAGCATATACTTACAAATCACAAATTTTCGAATCACGATACTATTTTACTGGGAGTGCGACATGACGTCAAAGCGAGTCAGTACTCTTATGTTACTTTCATCATTCCTTTGCGAAATCAGACAGTCACAAACCTCTCGTGAGTAGTAGATATCTACTTAACGTATTGGAAATGGATAAATAGTAAAGGTGTTATGAACCTTTAAAAACAAGCGCAGTTTGAGATGAGGTATCGACATGAGTTTCCTTGCAAGTATTATATGTTTCAATACACCACTCCAAAGTATTGCTGTTTAAAAACAATAATAGTACATTATGCAACGAGCCTATAATGATAATAATTAAGAAGCGAGTATGGATGTTTATGAAACGAGCGCAAGCGAGTTTCATAATTTTCATACTAGCTTCTTAATTACAATTATAGGCGAGTTTCATACGACTTTTTATGCTCGACCATATTTCTAACTTGAAATTATTCAGATACATTTTTTTTTGTATCTGACAAGATCGGAAGTGACCTTGTTCTAGGTCGTGAATTGTGAGATGTGCGTAGACGCGAAAGTATTGATTTTTTCCGAGGGACAATAATGTAATTGACTTTGTGTAATCCCGTTAAACTTGGTATAACCTTGATTATTGAATTCGACATTGAAAAACGAGATGACAAACTGAATTTATTTGAATATTATTTACAATTAACGCTAATTATTATTATAGTAACAGAACATAACCTTCTGCGACAATATTGGATTTCCAGCCTCCGTGACTTTTCGCTAATTCTCTTTCGATTGCACATCCTAGAATAATCGATACTTGCGGTTTTATAACGGTACAAAGCTGACTCGTTATTGCCTGAACACCTGTAAGTTGAGTTGTCATTGGCTGAAAACACCTGAACTTTAATGAGTAGGTGTACTTTAATGACATGCATTAAAGGACTGCTACCAGATGTATAATTACTACATTTCGGCATGGTCGAGCATAAAGAATATAACATAGTATGTATATTATATTTTAACCTGACATAATATAAAGTTTGAATAATTACTCTTATTTTATAACATAAATCTATTAAATATCGTTCTGACATGTAGCATGCAAAGTCGCCTCGATGTCTCTGTTGTAGATTTCTGCCATGCACATACCTATTAATAGAGATTACAACAACTTACATAACATATTCAATTAGGCCAGTTTAAAGTGGGTTCCGTGACGGAATCACATACTTGCTTACATTTTCCTGTTGAAACATGCAATATCTGATCATATTAAAGAGATTAAACACTTAAAATAGAAAGTGCTTACATCTCCAATCTACATCAATTTTCAACTTCTTAAAAACATTCCGTGAGTCACGTAAACTACGCATTAGAAATCAATCCCCGAGCGTGATGGAATGTGTATACAGTTTTCTGCTGCCACTTGTTACAGGGACATTTCAGCATAATTATTCTTATCTACAGTAAACACTCGTACGTTTTTTTAGGGTTGTACATATTTCTAAATTAAATATAGACTGTAGTCGAAACATTTTAACGACGTTTTTAACTCCTGAGGTTATCCAGCATCGCAGTTCAACATAGACGAGAAATGGACTACGGTTTTTGCCTCTATGAGTTTGTGTTAATGTACTGAATGTTATCCGGATTGCGTTCAATATGGATTCAGCGCAAATTGTTTTCTGCTCACCCTTGCTTTAAATGATGGACTGTGCCGGCGTAGTAGATGTATGGAAACTAAATGATGGAAGGGTGTAAAACAAGGACCGGAAGAGGAGCGTACAATTAGAGAGTTTCCACACATGTCTCAGGAGACAATGAAACATAATACTATTTTACCCGCGCTATATTGGCGAATTTTGAAAAACTGAGTCAATGCTTTTGGGATTACGAGGTTCATGCACAAGGCTGTTTGGCACTTCGTTTACATTTCCGACTGATGGAAATGAAATTTAAAGTGCGATAAAATCTGTAGTATAGTTTTCCTCCTAAATGTGAGAGGCAAAAAAAAAATAAATAAATAAGCAAGCAAGCAAGCAAATAAATAAATAAATAAGTAAATAAGTTAATAAATAAATAAACTAAGTAAGTAAATAAATAAATAAATATATAAGTAAATAAATAAATAAACAAATAAATAAACAAATAAATAAGTAAGTAAATGAATAAATACATAAATAAATAAATAAATAAATAAAGTAAGTAAGTAAGTAAATAAGTAAAAATATCAATACGTAAATAAATAAACAAATAAGTAAATAAATACATAAATAAGTAAATAAATAACTAAGTAAATAAATAAATAAATAAATAATGTAAGTAAGTAAATAAATAAGTAAATAAATAAATAAGTAAATGAATAAATAAGTAAATGAATAAATAAATAAATAATGTAAGTAAGTAAATAAATAAGTAAATAAATAAATAAGTCAATAAGTTAATAAATAAATAAGTAAATAAATAAGTAGGTAAATAAATAAGTAAATAAATAAATAAGTAAATAAATAAATAAGTAAATAAATAAATAAATAAATAAATGACTCGATAAACAATTAAACGAATCAATTAATAAAGAAATCAATGAATCAATAAATACACAAATCAATGAACGAGTAAATAAATAAATGAATAAATAAACAAATAAATAATTAAACGACTCGATAAACAATTACACGAAACAATTAGTAAAGAAATAAATTGATCAATAAATACACTAATCAATGAATGAATGAATAAATAAATAAATAAATAAATATATCAATCAATAAACGACTCGATAAACAATTAAAGGAATCAATTAATAAAGAAATCGATTAATCAATAAATACACTAATCAATGAATAAATAAATAAGTAAATAAATAAATAAACGAATCGATAAAGAACTAAACGAATCAATTAATAAATAATCAATGAATCAATAAATACACAAACAAATAAATAAATAAATAAATAAATAAATAAACGTATAAACAATTACAGTGGACTCTCCTACGTTCGACAAAACAGAAATGAAAGTTCAATCCAATAAGGATAATGGGTGTGGCAGGTGAAATGATTACAAATTCTCATTGGTTATCCATCAACGAATACAGTCTGTACTTGCATTCCCCCGTGACTCGTGTATGCGCTTCTAGTACCACAGTGGGCTTCGACAGTTCCGTCTCATAAACGGCACAATTCTCAAATAGAAAAAGAAGATTTCATTAATTTAAAATCAGTGATTAAATATGGATGTCCTAATCAATAAAATATTCTGTTTTCCTTTAACAAAAGTATCACTACAAAAAAACAGAACCAATTCCCATTCAAATGGCAAACCAATTTCTTAGTGCCCGTATAGAAGCGTGTTTAATTCTCCTACGTATGCAGTCGAACTGCAAAAAAGTGGAACTTGATTTCTGTCGAACTTAAGAGCTTCCACTGTAAATAAATATTAAATAAATAAGTAAATAAATAACTAAGTTTGTATGTAATGGCTACCGACTTCACTTGAGATAACTAAATATATAAACAACTGAATAAATAACGAAATAAATAAATAAAAATAAATAGCTAAAGAAGTATGAATAAATAAACAAATAAATAAATAAGATTATAAATAAATAAATAATTCGATTTATAACATTAATGAATTGAAATGGCAAACTACCATGAACATTCTTGTTCGAATAGAGAAATTGTAAAAACTTTTTTCTCCATAAAACATTTAAAGTAAATGGAAAATGAGGGGATAATACACTGCAAGATCACATAGCAGACGGCTTCAAAGCTGGATACCTGGTTCTAATGAGTGCACTCATTCAAAATTAACATGAAGACATAAAGATAATACTCTGCCCCCCATCACACTCACTCTGGCTTCTCTACTAGTGTGTTAAATAATGAATGCTTTTATTTGATGTACCTGTTAATATAATTATTTTTCAATTTCTGATATGATCAATGTAATGACCGTTTTCTGCTACTAGATAAGCGTTTGTGACGAGAATAATGGTGCATTATTATCCCAGAGAGGGGACACTTTTAGAAGCTATAGGACAATGACCTTCACAGTGTTTCAATAAGTCTGTCCGAAGTGTAGGAATTTATGTTCTTGAAAAATAATATTTCTTACTACTTGAAGTATCCTTGACTCGAAAAGTTCTTGCCGTTCTGTAATACAAGGCAGTGAAGACATGCACCAGAGCGCCGCAAGCTATTTCGTGATCATTAGAACAAATTATAGTTTTAAAATATTCGGGATTATCTTGCATAATCGAACTGCCTGATATCGTCGCTGAAGCGTGTGAAGTAACACAATTTTTTCTTCAGAGGATTTCAAAGTGACGAAATAAAGGGAAATATATTTTTCTTACGTAAGGATGTACAGTACAGATGTACAAAACTAACTATCGCTCTCGCTCGCTGTGTTCGTTGCATTTGTCTATCGAGTCTCGTCTCGTAACTCTTGTGCGCTTCGAGTCTCGCTCATCATTCTCGAAATAGCATTTGGTCGGCATGGAAAGATTTCGTAACTTGGAATAACATACGTCATTGAAATAAATAACATTATAATTGTTTAAATGAGACAAAAAGACAAAACAGAACAGTATCTTAGTTATCAACATGTCCTAGTTTTATTATATGATATTACCTATGGTTATATAAATAGAAAAAAACAATTCTCAAATAAATTTGCATTTCTAAGAAACAAAAAACATAACGTTAATATCTTTTTACTTGAGATTTCATACGATCTCAAACGTATGAAAAGGAAATTCCTAGCCTTTTAGTAAGGGCTTAGGAATTAAATAAAGGCAGGGGAACGGATTATTATACGCTGAAAGGTAGAGATGATGTTTCAAATAGGCTACTTGATTGTTTATACATATATAACAGTTGCCAAAGTAGATAAAAGTTCAGTCAGGTATAAACAAATGTGGCAATTCAAGCTGCTTGTCGTTCGGGACTTCGGGAGTGATCAATCTCGACGTCTCGAAACACTCACAAGCAGTCTTTGCGTCAACGACGCGACGTATACATTGTCGTGCGGGTTTTCGCCTTTGCGGGCGCTGTTAGTCTTGCTTTCTCGATCGTTGTTCATCTCTACTGTACAATTTATTTGATCACAGCAGGTATTTTTAATTCCAGAGAAATAAAATCGAAATTTTTAAGAAACATCTATCATCCTTCACAACAGACCAGAAATTTGTTCCAGAAATACAGAAACTGGCTTACTGTGCTCTCCCTCCATAGAGAAAAAAGAGAGGCTAATCATCAAGGGTGAGTGGCAACCACTAATGGAAACTCTCTTAAAAATTAACACACTTTTCCATATGTGATGTATCCAGGAATTGCCTAAAAATTTTCTCAATGAACTATTTTTTTTTTACCACAAGTGTTCATCTCAATGCATATCTGGTAAAATTCATGTTCTGGGAATAATAAGTTAATTAAGTGGTAAAATATCGCAGCAGTCGAAAAGTATTGGGAATAAATTTGAATAAGGAACAAAAAAATTCCTTCCCAGGCAGGATTCGAACCACGAAAGTCTTAGTTACCAGTTTATCGTGCTTTGGGGTGAACAAGGCTCTGAAATCAGCTACAAGGGTCGGTCCGGTCTTTTTACCACTACTGTACATGTTGTTTCTCAATGGCCAGAGCGCTCTTTTTCCCAGTACAAGACAGTCTTCCGCAATAATCGTCAGTCATTTGTGATGGACAACTTGAGAATGAATCTCATTGTGTACTGTAATTCTTCAGCAGTTGGCTAGACAGCATAATTTATACTCGTGAGTACTGTATATTGTTTATATTCACATAAAATATTTCAAACTTAATTAAAAATTTTTCCCTAGTTATAAATTCACGACACGACTCTGTAGGCTATTTTACTTTTCTTTCTTTTGTTTTCTCTTTATATGAAGTGTCATAAAGGATTTATAAAAAAGATATTATACAAGGGGTAAATTAGATGCAATACAAAAATACTCTTATCTAAATGATTATAAATACGACAGATTTTTTTCTCATGTGAAACAGGCGCTGTCCGAAGCTGGAAGCAAATTCACGCTACGATCGGAAGTATCAAATAAGACTTTATGTTCACTCGATAGACGTAACATGCATTTTTGTATGTAATTGTGAACTTTGAACACAACTATGACGAATATTTATAAGTGAATTTAACAGCAGATACTGATTAAATTTTACTTTAATGAAAAGTTATCTAAAATACAAGATCCAGTGTTTAAATTTCCACAGTAATTATATTACAATGAATCGTTTCCACCACTTTTTATCAATATTTTTAACATTACATTCCCTTCAAAAGGGCTCGCAAAGAACAAAAGAACTATGCTTTTTTGTAATATGTGTTTCGTCATTATCTTTTATTCGATTCCCCGTTCTTTCGCGACTGTTTCTGATGCGGAGGGGTTATAAATCTATTTCACGTGCAGAACAAAGCGTTTATCTATCTATTATGATATATGTGCAGTCCCGCTGCGGTCATTTGCCTGCAGTCGGCACTCACATTCGTTACAGCGCACCGCCTTCTATATAGCGCAGAAATAAATACAGATGATACTCTTGTCCAACGAGGCGTAAAATGGCCTCCGAATCTTCATTATTTCCTCGTTTCAACCTCCATTTGGCCGGCGCAATTCTTTTATATGATACCACGGCTATAGAAATCGCAACTGATTCTAAATAATTACTATTGCTTTCTCCTTTATTGAACTGAAAGAGAAAGTAGGAGATAAGACAGTACAATAAAATAAACAGGTAAACGAAAAAAAGACAATTAATTAACGAGCGAAGAAAGAAAATGAGTAGGGAAGTAGACAATTGAAGAAGAAATGAGAATAAAAGTGTACAAAGGGACAACATAAAGGTAGTAAGGAAAGAAACAAGGAAAGCAGGAGATGTGAAATGAAGGAAAGGTGGAAAACCATGAAAGACGAAATAAAGAAAAAACAAGAAAGAGGGAAGGATGAAAAGCAGAAAAGAAGGAAAAATGGAAACACAAGCAAAAAGTAATGCTGGAAAAACAGGAAAGAAGTTAGAAATGCAGGAAAAAGGAAGAAAAGAGTGAAAATAGAAAAGATGGAATATCAGAAAAAAAGGAAAGACGAAAAAGCAAAAAAGTTGGAAATGCAGCAAAGAAAGAAAGAAAGATGAAAATGTAAGAAAAAAGGGAAGATGAAAAGCATGAAAGAAGTAAATATGGAAAAGCTGGAAAGTAGTAGACTGAAAATCAGGAAATGAGGAAAGATGCAAAAGTAGGAAAGAAAGAAAGAAAGAAAGAAAGAAAGACAGAAAGAAAGAGGAAAAAAGGAAACATACAAAAGCTTGTAAGAAAGGAAGGAAGAAGGAAAGATGAAAAAGCAGGAAAGAAGCAAATATGTTAAATCAGAGAGTAGTAAAGATGGAAAACAGGAACAAGGGAAAGATATAAAAACTTGTAAGAAACTAAGGAAGAAGGAAAAATGGAAAAGCAGGAAAGAAGTAAATATGTGAAAACAGGAAAGAAGTAAATATGTGAAAGCAGGAAAAAGTAAATATGTAAAATCAGGAGAGTAGTAAAGATGGTAAAACAGGAACAAGGGAAAGATATAAAAACTTGTAAGAAACTAAGGAAGAAGGAAAAATGGAAAAGCAGGAAAGAAGTAAATATGTGAAAACAGGAAAGAAGTAAATATGTGAAAGCAGGAAAAAGTAAATATGTAAAATCAGGAGAGTAGTAAAGATGGTAAAACAGGAACAAGGGAAAGATATAAAAACTTGTAAGAAACTAAGGAAGAAGGAAAAATGGAAAAGCAGGAAAGAAGTAAATATGTGAAAACAGGAAAGAAGTAAATATGTGAAAGCAGGAAAAAGTAAATATGTAAAATCAGGAGAGTAGTAAAGATGGTAAAACAGGAAAAAACGAATGATATAAAAGCTTGTAAGAAACTAAGGAAGAAGGAATGATGGAAAAGCAGGAAAGAAGTAAATATGTGAAAGCAGGAAAGTAGTAAAAATGGAAAATCAGAAAAAGAAGAAAGATTCAAAAGCAGGAATGGAAGAAAGAACGAAGGAAAGATGGTGAAGCAGAAAAAAAAATGTAAATATGGAAATTTAGGAGAGTATTAAAGATAGAAAAACAGGAAAGAAGGAAAGATGCAATGTTGAAGTGAAAGGAAGATTGAAAGCAGCAAAGAAGGAAAGAAGGAAAAGCATAAAAAGGAAGAAAGAAAAGCAATATTAAAGTGATAATAGACACGTACCGTAGTGAAAAATTGTCTATAATATTGGAAAGTCGCTTCATATGAAGACAAAATATAGCCAACTGCATCCCCTTCATTAATTACTTCTCATCATGGATCCATAGGCCTACTTATCTGTAAACCGAAAAAAAAGAAAACTTTGAAAGCAACATAACTATAGTTTCAATCCCTAAACTGTGTGCCGGTGTATCCCTGACAGAGTACACATTTTTTTTTGTAAATGATCTAGCACTTACAGTATCTAATAAATAATATTTGTGTGTTCAGTACATAATTTAAGAAATATTGGTAAAGATATGATAAGGAAAAACGAAGAAACAAAAATTTTGAATTTAGTGTTCTGCCCGAGGGCTGGTCTTTTACTGCAATCCCAGCATTCTCCAATCTTTCCAATTTTCTGCCTTCCTCTTTGTCTCCTCATATCATCCATGTATCTTAATGTCGTCTGTCATCTGATACCTTCTTCTGCCCCGAACGCTTCTTCCAATCGCCATTCCTTCCGGTGCATCTTTCAGTAGGCAGTTTCTTCTCAGCCAGTGACTCAACCAATTTATTTTCCTCTTCCTGATCAGTTTCAGCATCAATCTTTCTTCACCCACAGCTTAATTTCTTATTCTATCTGTCCACTTCACACGTTCCATTCTTCTCCACATCCATATTTCAAATGCTTCTCTTCACTTCGTCGTGATGTCCATGTTTCTGCTTCATACAATTCCACACTCCATACAAAGCACTTAACTAGTCTCTTCCTTAGTTCTTTCTCCAGAGGTCCGCAGAAGATGCTCCTTTTTCTATTAAAAGCTTCCTTCGCCATTGCTATCCTCCTTTTGACTTCCTGGCAGCAGCTCATGTTTCTGCTTACAGTATACATCACAAGAATTTGAAGCTGTCCACCCGCTCTACTGCCTCATTTAGAATTCGAAAGTTTACCTTCTTTATTTTTCAGCCTATGACTATGCGCTTCGTCTTGTTGGCATTTATTTTCATTCCATACTTCTCACAGCTGTCATTTAGCTCCAGTAGCATATCCCTTAGTATCATCTCCTCTTCTGCTAACCACGACATATCAGCAAATCTTTTTCACTTCATTCTTCTTTTTCCTACTATCACTCCTCCCATGTACAAATGTCTAATTCTAGGTAAAATCTAAATAACAATAAATTACTGAAAGTTAAAATTATATATATATATATATATCATAGATACGAGTTGTTTTTTATGAACTAGTCGATATCTG
The DNA here is from genome assembly GCA_025594305.2 of Periplaneta americana. Taxonomy (NCBI): domain Eukaryota; kingdom Metazoa; phylum Arthropoda; class Insecta; order Blattodea; family Blattidae; genus Periplaneta; species Periplaneta americana. Next base: position 43,515,061 of record JAJSOF020000003.1, on the reverse strand, counting down.
ACATTTTTAATACCGTACAATAAAACAACGCATTTTTGCATAATCCTGTTGAAATAACAATGTGAATAATTACCGGAATATTGAAACATTCTCCAAAACGACACACGAGAACAAGCCTTATACAAATCATTAACAATATTCTACTGAGTTCTGGATGTGCGGCATAAACTGTGAGGAATTTAAGAATCCATTACGAATTACAGCAAATAAAATATTATTATGAGAGCAATAATAGCATATAATCGCCAGTATCGTAAAAGAAACGAAGGTGTTACGCAAAAACGTCAATTACAATCAGCTGTATTTTTTATAAATAATTATCAGCTTCAATTGAAAAATCATGCATCATGTATGAATCCACATAGAAAAGTTATTATTCATTTCCTTCCACTTGGAAAAAGATCCTTGGGCTGTCCAAAGAAGAGGTGGGCTAAAAAATTCAGCACTGCGGCCATAACAGGCCTCGGTCTTATACTGGAATGGAAGATTTTTGAATTACATTATTAATTTATTCACTGCCTGGTACACTACCTATTAAGGCTATTTACTGAAATGTTTACTTATTCAGTCACTTAAGTATCTGTTATTTTTACTGGCTTATACATATTTATATGAAAGCAGGGCAAAATAATGGTATAGAAACTATCGCTGAATAGCTGTTTTTATATTACTGGAATGAAAATATAATAAGTAATTCATTTAACAAAATTGTCTTACAATGAAGGAAAATCGAGATTTTTCTAAATCTTTAAGTGTCATTTAACAATACATGCAGTTAAGTAAAATTAAGAATATTAATAGGTTATAAAAACTATGAAAACTAGTATGACTTTTTACTTATCGAAACCAGATGTGGATCTCAGTGGATGTTCCCATAAAGCCTTACCTGAAACAGACAAAAATAACATAAGACATCTCACACTTGCAATAAAATTGTCCATTACTATTAGCTAGATCTGCAGTCCCAGCTGTGAATTGATTAATTTATCATTATTTAAGTCAGTACCTTATAGATTTAACTTTGATTGAGGTTCTGGCTGATATACACATCTGTTTTACATTTCACTTGACGTTGTGTGTCAGAGAAAGAATAATTCAAGGCATTAAAAAAAAAAAAAGAATCATAATCCAAAAAATGAACATTTTAGATATTATGCATGTGGTGAGCCTATTGTAGCCGCCATCTACTGAGTTAGTTGTTAGTGGGAGAAAAAAAAAACACGAAATTCCTATGTTATAGGAGTGGAAATTGTCGGTGGTTTTCTTAAACAACCATAGTTCAAAGCCTTTTTTTGTGAAAACACCAGGATGATTTACAAATATCCCATTCATATCATCTTTCAACACATATCCTTACAATTTTATACTATAGTTGATTGACAGCACTGCTTGTCATGTACGTTGCAAAAGCCACCTCAGAGAAAATAATTTAGCACATGAATTATTGTATTAATTATGGAATCATCTTTAGGTGCAGAAGTAAACCCATTGAAGAAACGTAAGCAAAGAAAGGAGTAGAAACAGGATATAATAAAGAAAAGATTGAAAATAGACGCACTTCAGCCACAACACAATATTTTTTCTTAAAACAACCACTGTCCACAGTTACCTACATTTACACGTGTATTTCTACGAGGCAATTTAAGTTATAAATATATATTTCAATTTTCCCAAGTTCCAACCACAGCTTAAGAAATGGTATGATGAATTTCATATTTGAAGCGTCAACAACACCCATGTCAGAAGGTTTGTTTTTACTGAAAATTTGTATTTTTGGACTTTGCTTGTTTTTCAAGAAACACTTCAATCGTTTGTATACATCTGAAGTCTGATTAGTGTAATATGTTACTAGTCAGCGATGTATGCGATGGAGGGGGAAAGGAACTGGCCATCCTATCCCATTATTTCCTGGCTTAGTTGCCTCATTAAGTGATATCTCATTGTTGTCACTTATCAGGCCCAAACCTGTCTTCGGACTAAACAACTAAACAACCCATAGAGTGATCCAATTATAGATTGAGCGTGAGAGATCTCGGATAGGACTATTTGATGTAAAACTTACAAATGCACTTTTTAAACACTTATTTCGGAATTTTTACTTTGGAATTAAATATTCTCTACATAATATTGTTAGTTAACAAACGACAACACAAGTAAGTAATTATGCACAACTATTCTTAGAACAAAACAAGTAAGTAATTATGCACAAATATTCTTAAAACAACACAAGTAAGTAATTATGCACAACTATTCTTAGAACAACACAAGTAAGTAATTATGCACATCTATTCTTAGAACAACATAGTAAGTAATTATGCATAACTATTCTTAGAACAACACAAGTAAGTAATTATGCACAATTCTTCTTAAAACAACACAAGTAAGTAATTATGCACAACTATTCTTAGAACAACACAAGTAATTATGCACAACTATTCTTAGAACAACACAAGTAAGTAATTATGCACAACTAGTCTTAGAACAACACCAGTAAGTAATTATGCACAACTATTCTTATAACAAAAGAAGTAAGTAATTATGCACAACAATTCTTAGAACAACACAAGTAAGTAATTATGCACAACTATTCTTAGAACAACACAAGTAATTATGGACAACTATTCTTATAACAACACAAGTAAGTAATTATGCAAAACTATTCTTATAACAACACAAGTAAGTAATTATGCAAAACTATTCTTATAACAACACAAGTAAGTAATTATGCAAAACTATTCTTAGAACAACACAAGTAACTATGCACAACTATTCTTAGAAGAAAACAAGTAAGTAATTATGCACAACTATTCTTAAAACAACACAAGTAAGTAATTATGCACAACTATTCTTACAACAACACAAGTAAGTAATTATGCACAACTATTCTTAGAACAACACAAGTAAGTAATTATGCACAACTATTCTTAAAACAACACAACTAAATAATTATGCACAACTGTTCTTAGAACAACACAAGTAAGTAATTATGCACAACTTTTCTTAGAACAACACAAGTAATTATGCACAACTATTCTTAGAACACGAGTAAGTAATTATGCACAACTTTTCTTAGAACAACACAAGTAATTATGCACAACTATTCTTAGAACAACACGAGTAAGTAATTATGCACAACTTTTCTTAGAACAACATAAGTAATTATGCACAACTATTTTTAGAACAACACGAGTAAGTAATTATGCACAACTTTTCTTAGAACAACACAAGTATTTATGCACAACTATTCTTAGAACAACACGAGTAAGTAATTATGCACAACTATTCTTAAAAACGTATAGAAGTCCAGCGTAATTACATAATTCCATAATCCTTAATCTGTTGTTAAACGACGCTGTATTAAATGCGGATTATCTAGCGTCGTTGGAATTTGTGATGAGTTAAAATTTTGACGAGCTGAGTCAAAGAATACTCCATGGAACTACATGCCAGTAGACGGAATTGCACTAGATGTGTGTACCAGGAAAAAAAAAACAGCTTTCAATCAAATGCTTCTTACAGAAAATCTAATAGAAACTACAACGATTGGAACTAAAGTCCTATGTAATAAAAGGCATATAAGGAAGTAAAGTAATTTGAAAAGGAGTTTTTGTATAGTTAACTTGTGAGCCAATCTCATATAAATTGTGTAGCCCCAGTTAAACTTTTTCTCTATGAGTGCTTTCTATTGAGGAAGAAGAGGAACTGTCCATATTACGGAAATGTTATATGAAGTTTCTCAATAAAGCAGCACTCAGAATGTGGAGGCGAAGTCTAAACAGAAAGGAGAGAGGCTGGTCAGTTCATAGAGAGATGGCTCTCGAGTCGACAAACTCACAAGAGCAACTCCAATATTTGATTGGTCGGACCAACACTTGACTGCAACGCCACTCAATCATCCGTGGTTATTGTTACAAACTGTTGCAAAGGGAACTGTGGGTGTGTACGACGGCACTGAAAGCGACAGAGACCGTAGAAACGCGTGCAAACTTGCAAACTGCTATATTAAAATTGTTTCTCACAGTTAGACAGTGATGTTACTAGTAACGCAACATTTCTACTTTCAGAATTCATGTACTGTAGGGTTGTTAACGTAAGGTCTCTCGAGACGTGTGAAGAGCGAACATTGCTCTTCGTGTTACAACTTCGTCACGTGTAAGATTCAAATAGGTAAAACGTATAAAATGAAACGCAAAAAATGGGGTAATAGACCAAAAGGATTATATTGTGCTGATGGAAACGTTATTCTTTCTGAGATTCAAGAGCTCCCACAATAATTTAAAAACTTACTTATGATGCACTAATACATCCGTTATCAACACACGTTTTAAATAATATAAGACAATGCAACATTTTATTCCAAGTGGTGCCGTTTAGTGACAAAGCCTTTTCCAGCTGAGAGAAGAATCCTCAGTTCTTACAAATATATTCTGTTTCAGACGCTGTTACGTGTAACGTAATACCAAGCTTAAAAGTGGAATAACTGAACAACTCCAGAGTGTAATGCATTGTAATAACAGTTACATGGATATTTCTAAACACAACTTTGAAAATAATTCGGGAGCAAACGACTTATAATAGGCAATGTGCGTGAATACATGACGCTGACATTTCAGGACCGCTGGATTGGTCGGGGATGCCTCACACCTTGGCCTGCTCGTTCCAAAACTTAAACCCCTAGGGCCGTATTCATAGACATTTTTAGCTTGGGTTTCCAGTGGATGATCAGCGTTTTTCGTATTCATAAACCAGTGTTAGCAATAGGATATGATTTGAATTCTGTACAAGTAACTAGTGGATAGCCGGGGCTAGCTTAGTACGCTCGAAGCGCGTGCTGCGAAATGTCTATGAATAGCACCCTTAGACTTTTGGTTATGGGAACATATAAAGGAATTGGTGTACGCCACTCCAATAAAAAATGTGCAGACACTACAGGATAACGTCTTCAATGCATATCAGCACATTCAAGAACAAGTAGGTCAAGTTCAAAGAGTACGTGATTCCTTATTCCGAAGGGCAGAGGAATGCATTGGCATGAAACACGTCATATTGAGACCTTCTATTAACAAGTGTCCAGATCTAAGAAAATATGTGTTGTAGGACCCATATTTATTACACTTTTTCTCTTGTTTCGATGTGTACTATCACCAGCTAAAATATTGGATACTTTCTATATTACTTATGAAGATAAATGTATCAAAGTGTCCAATCAATTATAGGCCTATTTCAAGCTAACACTTTTTTTAATTAGAAGAAGTAAATTTCCTTCATTTGTTACTACATTTATGTAGTCAGAAAATGTCATCAGAGTTCTTGTATGGTGAAGTGCGCTTCGTGTTGTCTAGCCTGCAGAAATTAGTGGAAACCACTTGACAGTGGGATATTCGGTCGGATGCTCAACCTGGCCGACTATTTTCCGACCGATCAAGTAGGCCTATAAACCGGTTCTTAGCTCTGTTCTGCAGCTCTCTAATTCGGGTCTAGGGCATTTCTTAACCGGAAATTTCGTCACCGTTATAGTTTGTCACCTTTTTTCATCATTAGTTTTTTGGTCATTAAATACATTTTGTCATCATGTTTGCCACTAAGAAGAGTTTGTCACCGAAGATATGTCGTCATATACATTTTGCCATTTTTTTATACTGAGAGGATTTCGTCACCAAAATAATAATTGTATGTCGTTGTAAAATAGATGACGTAGCTTCCGCTGAAGTTCCAGCTTCAGCTTTCATTGCTTTTACACATTCCACAGGTCCAATTTTACCACAATTTGCTGAGTGGTTCGAATGCTCTGTAAGGCCTTTTATAATCCTTTTCTTATCTGAGGAAGTAGTCATCAGTGAATTACAAATGTCGCGCTGATCACACCTCCATACAATCCCGGGCTTTGTAATACATTTAATTTATCTCTTGTTCTATTAAGCTACGTTTTACTAATCGAAATAATTCCGCAATACTTTAACTTGAAGATTTTGAAAGCAATGAATCCTGTAATTTGAAGATTTCGAATCGAAAAATGAATGTATCCTTGGAAACGAAATGAACAGATTGAAAAAATTAAGTAGGAGGTTTTATATTACGAATCATTTTATATAGGTATCATCAAGGGAAGCGATACGAAGGGGGAAAATTAAATTGGTGACAAAAGTGAATCGGTGACAAGATGTTCCAGTGGCGAAATTTAATGTGACGAAATCGCCGGGTGACGAAAAATCGATGACGAAAATTCCGAAACCCCTCTAATTTCACCTTCTCTGCCGTGATGAACTCGCCACTTATCCAGCATACCTGAGAGGTTTCTGATCGCCTACTCAGTCAATACATGAAGTAGCGGGTATCCACACACCGAATGTACTCTCATACCGACCCCTGGTCAAAATTCTAGATTATAATTATTTAGATCAATGTTTAATTTACAATTTATAGAAATGTTTAAAGTTACTTTCTCTAACCATAGAATATTTTACGATAACATTAGCAAATCGTACGTGATATCGCATGACTCACATGGACATTGGACTATTACACGATCTGCGTACAGTTTGCTGCGATAAGGCAATGGTGGAATAAAATCGGACAAAATATGGTTTATAGTAGCTACATAAAATTATTTCGTATAAATATCACACATCGGTAACTAATAGTAACATAAACCCAAAGCATTTGTATTCCATTCAGTATTTTGCATATTGAAGTATCATTCTCTACAATAATGTTTAAGTGCCAATTCCAACTCTCGAAACACAAATAATTTGCTTGTGATCAAATTACAAATAAGCGAATAACGATACTTGAATTCCTAGCCGTATTAGTTGAGTGATACAAGCCATTCAATCCGCTAATCTGAACAGCAAACCGAGGCTCAATTTTAACCATTTTATCTGTCCGCCTCTCAACTCAGACTGATTAAAATGTACTTGAATTGTATTTGGTTTCATTTGCAAGTTTTCCAGAGTCAATAATCTGCCCCTCTCCTGCATAAATCGAAGCCCATCACAAACGTTTAATACTTTATAGACGTCATGCAGTACACTTCAATGCAGAATGTGTGATTTTTTAATGATATGACAAATGCATAGTCTTATCAGTTATTGATTCGAGAATTATTTGGTTTCAATAATAATAATAATAATAATAATAATAATAATAATAATACTATCCTGAAAAGTTTCCTACAGCAATAACATTCAGGCACAAAATATTACAACTTTCTCAAATATTTTATGCGTTTCGAACAATTCAGATTCTTTATATTGGGAACAATATTACCACTTACTATACATACAGTTCATTTGAACTATTTTTCAAGATATAGGCTATCTGAAATAAATAAGGTATCATGTGGGCCCATCCAAACTTAAATACGAATTCTCGTTCTCTATATTATACAAACAAGCATTCTACAAGACATTTGACTTCATTTATAAATTCAACGGGGTAAGAATGATATAGTCCTAAGACACACAGACAAAATTTGACAGGAGAGCATATTAAAGGTTTAGGGTGGTATTCATAGACATTTCGCAGCACGCGCTACGAGCGTACTAAGCTAGCCCCGGCTATCCACTGGTTACTAGTACAGAATTCAAATCATATCCTATCGCTAACACTGGTTTATGAATACGAAAAACGCTGATAATCCACCGAAAGCCCGCTCTAAAAATGTCTATGAATATGGCCCTTAGAGTTCACTGCTATTAGGTGCGGTATCATAATTTCTTCAGTATATACTTACATTATTTCTTAAGTAATTACCTATTATTCATACAGGGACATTATTATGACGTGAGGCGAGAAAACGGCGAGTTACTGGCGGCCCGTTCTCTGCGCGGTCTGCGATGCTCGGGCTGTTAGAGGTGCGGCGTAGTCGATCGCCATATGACATTCGCTGTAGTCACAAGTCGTATTACAGAAGTCTTGATTCTTCAAGTGTGTAAAGTTAGTTTATAAAGTTTAGTGACTTTTGTGTATTTAGGTAATGCCTACCAACAAATTCTCATTGTGTGATATACAATATGTACATAAAAGACAGAAGATCGTGTGCGAAAACAAGACGTAAATTTCGAATAAAGGTCTCTAGATGAACTAAAATACTACATACGAAAAGAAATCCAAGCTATCAATGATGTGGAACTTCAGAGTGTTGTTCATTCTTTTATCAGAAGATGTCAGTTGTGTGTGGCGGCATTTTCAGGAACGACTGTGAGCATGGTAAGTTCAAATTATTGAACATTTATTGTTATGTATTGTAGAGGTGCCGGACAAATGGTTACGCGCTCGTCGGAAACCACGCTAGCAGTGGGCCAGAGTCACCCGTTGATTTCTCGTCTCACGTCATAATGATGTCTCTGTATTTTACTAGTAACGTCATCATATATGCAAGAAATAAACTCGCACAAAAATTCTTTTTGTTAAAAGTGTGGCTTTGGGCTATCTCATACTCACCCTTTCAATTGTAAGATTTAGGTAGACAGATGTGTTATGTCTTTCTTTTTAACCAAAGATTGTTATACCTTTATCTCTCTAATTTCTTCATTAATGTTCTATTTCCATTCATGTTATTTGGAACGTCTACATTTGACACTATCTCTAGAGATGAATTTTAACATTCTGTGCTACATACATCGAGTATCCCTTACTAAAAAAACATCGTATAACACAGGGATATGGAAGTCATCGGATTAATGATGGGCGCAAGAGGGATAGTAACAAAACAATTCGTGTCATTCTGTCGTAAATTTTAAGTGACAGCAACAACCATAAAGGAAATTTCTTTGCTAGCTTTAAAGGGCTCTATGCAGATTTTACGGCGACACTTTTACTTTATTTCAAACAATTACATTTTTTATGGTTTTGTTTTTTAACGTTTTTTTTTTCCTTTTTCTTCTTACTATACTACTAATTTTTATGGCTCAATTATTGTAAGACATTTAATACTCTCATGTAAATTTCAATTTATGTAAACTACTTTCTTCTGAGGCATTTAAATGTCACACCTTAAATGTTACTATTTAAAATTATTTGTCTTTGGCAACATGAACTAGTTGAGGAAGATTAAAATTTATCAAAACGAATCTTCCGTATAATTCATAACGCAAAACATGGATTTAACAGGCTCACAATAAATCTTAACAGACGCAGAACTCCGTCTCTGCGATTTCAATGCAATAATATCACATAATGACATTGTAAGCCATTGCCGGGAAACGGGTATGTTATTTGGGAATTCACGTTTTGCTTTATGTGCATTAGCAGTGGTATTAGCGAATCTTTCAAGAAAAAGCGTGCTTTTCCAAAGCATATTTGGAGTATTTAGACTTCCTTTCAAGATTTATCTAGGTGAGTAATATAGTGGAGAACAAAAATTATCTAAAAAACGAACCCCAGCTCTCAGAAATAGGGTCGACATTAATTGGAAATAATGCTGAGATTAGCATCAGGGGTGATATTTATGTTTCTTTAGATGAAAAACAGGAATTAAAATTTACCGATACTCTTTCGAGATAACACGAATCCCAATTTAAAATAATTATAGAATATGGTATTATTATTATTATTATTATTATTATTATTATTAGTATTAGTATTATTATTATCATTGTTATTATTATTACTATTATTATATTTTAATCTTGAGTCTTTCTTTACTAGGAGGCCAGGAAGATTCAACAACCTTGGAACATGGCGAGGTGGGAGATATGCCAAAAGGAATTTTGAAGACCTCAAATGCGAGAGAAAACAAAGAAAGTGGAAAAAGAGACGAGTACATTTCAGTATGGAAGATTCTTACTATGAAGAAATTGGAGCAATGGTACAGCATATTATGTCAAGTGTATGGAAATATGTCATCTAATTAACGTGCTTAGACAGGACTACTTCAACTGTAGGCCTACAAATACCATCTGACAGAGGAGCACAGAAAAGGTCAGCAACTTCTGATATCATGCCCCAATTCGATTCGATTGAAAAGATTTTGTGGTTGGAGTAGAAGTTATAGAAATTTTCAGAAATATGTAAAGAATAAACACTTCAATGACGAATACTTTCTGGAACTTCTATAGAATCAAAATTATAGTATAACCAAATTGTTAGTGAAATTTTATACAAAATCCAGTCAAAATTTCTAGTGTTACAAATTGGAAATTTGATCTAAATCCTGAGTGCTTTGTCCACATGGAAGTGTGGTTAGGTGGGCAGGGTGGAACTCGAAATTCAGTCATCTCTTGGTGAGTTATGTGTAGGCTTCGAGACTTCGGACCCGATAGAACAGTTCAATGGGAAATCTACATAACATCAGGTATACCACAGGGGTCGGTACTCGGACCATTGTTGTTCACAATATATGTCAATGATATTACATCTCTTGTAAGGCATTGTAACTATCACTTGTATGCTGACGACCTTCAATGCTACATCTCTTCCCGCTTAGACCGAGTAAATGACGCTATAGATAAATTGAACGAAGACATTGACTCGATTGTGACATGGACAAAGAAACTCCGTCTTAAAATAAATCCTGGAAAGACACAAGCAATTATATTAGGACACAAACGGCAAACCGACGCTGTAAAACACCTCGACATTTCCCCTGTTAAAGTAAGTACAGTGCATATCCCTTTCAGTTCTTCAGTAAAAAATCTTGGCATTCACATGGATAATAATCTTAACTGGGACGTGCAAATCACAGAAACCTGCAGAAAAGTATATTCTATTATCCATGTGCTAAAAAGGATAAATGTTCATCTCCCCTCTTGCTTAAAAAGTCCCTTGTGCAGACACTTGCATTTCCCTATTTCGACTATGCGGACATTTTACTGACTGACCTCTCCAGCGACAACAAAACGAAACTTCAACGTGCTCATAATTTGTGTGTACGTTTTGTAAGCAATGTTCGTAAATATGATCATATTACCCCATCCCTGGAAGCAATAGGTTGGCTTAAACTAGATAAGAAAAGAAATTTACATTCACTTCTCTTTCTCTTCGAAATCTTGAACTCTTCTATTCCTTCGTACCTGTCGTCTCGCTTCACTTACCTCTCTTCCCACCATAATCTGAACACACGCTCTCGTCATGAAACAATACTAACAATACCATCCCATCGCACCTCCTCATACTCATCTTCTTTCACAATAGCCCTGCCAAGACTCTGGAATTCGCTACCTGCTAGCATCAGGGACTGTCGAAATAAAATTGAATTCAAACGAAAACTTACTAGGCACTTGGTCAGTAATTGATTACTTGTAAATAGTTTCTTTAATCTATCACAAAATATTTCAATATCCAGTAATTTCATCACTATACAATTTTGTTATTCTAGATTTAATTTGTAATTCAGTAAATATAAAATATTCTTTGTTTCTCTATGATAAATTATCTAGCTTTAATTATTCAGGTAATCTTTTCGTACTTTGATTTTATTGTAATTGTAAATTTAATACTAACTGTAATATTATTTGTAATTGTAATTGTAAATTTAATACTAATTGTAATTTTATTGTTGATATTGTAGTTGGAATCTCCTGGTAGAGGGGCAGAGAAGGCCTGACGGCCTTATCTCTACCAGGTTAAATAAATAAATACTACTAAATACTACTAATAACGGCGTACTGAGTATAGTGGCAAAGCGTACAGTAGGTGGGGTACTGTAGAATGAATGCCAATAAATACGCAAAGAAAAACGCTCTGGATTTGAAGGTTCTGATAAATAATTTGGTTTTCATACAAACCTATGTTCAAACTGTGTCTGAAACTATTACACGATTAGAAAAGTCAGAACAAGAGATACCGGAAGCCCTCAAATTAGTTGAGGAAATGACACAGAGAATTAATGAGGTACCAAGTATGCGGGTTACTGAACGTGTAAAACAGAAGTAGAAATCAATTTTATGTAAAAATAACCGATATGGAGCATTGTGTAATATAAACAGCAAATTAGTGGACATAGAGTCACCTGAGAATGAAGAACTGTCTCTTAGAGACTGCAATGATGTTAGGTTTTTTCGTTTTGCTCCTATAAAGTCATGCGACATAGAGCGCATCTTTTCACAGTACAAACTGTGTTTGGTAGGCAATTGGAAAACATTTACGTTTGAGGCACTGAAAATATATCTTGTAGTACATTGCAATTCGGTACTGTAACTTCACTTCCTAAAGACGACCAATACGATAATGAATAAATTAAAATTGCTAAATGTTTATTTCCACCATTAACGCTGTGTATAATTATTAAACACAAACGCTTATAAAAGACAGGAGAATAAATGCTTTTCACATTCTTTTGACATTGCCATTGTGTAATGTATATTTACTTTCAGAATGTACAAATGTGTGCGTCTCCCCATACTACCGTACTCTATTCTAAATAGCAACGTTGTTACCTCAACACATCTCTACCTTTCACTACCTGCAGCGAGTCAACAACCTATAGTACAAGCACAGTAAACTTATTGTATCGGGTCCAAAGTCTCGAAGCCTGGTTATGTGTTATTTCAGTCCACAGTAACAGAAACAAGCGAAGAGTTCTATATAATTTAAATGTCATTAATTTCAACTCAATTTCACATAATATTTTATCATCATTTATACCGTTTACGTTTTAAAAGTAATATTATTTACAGAACCCTTACACTGCTTTTAAGCCGTGATTGTGGTTTCGAATCTTGCCTAAGACATATTTGTATATTATGCTCTGATGAACTAATGTCTACTAAACATTAAGGAGTCAGAATCTGGGGATCCGATTAATGTTTTCAGGGCCTATGTTATAACCAATGCCCGGATCACTGTGATGATTTCATGGATTCAAGTTATATGCGCAGGAATCAAAACATTACGTCGTCACAAATACCATCAGCGCCGGTAGTGTACAGATGTTGAATAAAGAATCATACCGTAACAATGTCTCAAGTCACTCTCAGAGGCCATAGACTACTCTGGTAGCAAAACAGGAAATAATATACAACGTTCAGTTATAGTAGGTTTTCTTTCCCAGTAGTGTCAGTGCAGTAAAAAGAAGCAGTTGTGTAAAGTTTCGTTTTGTGTTTGTCATAATGTCTAAGAATAAAAACGTAAACATTGAACAATTTAAACATATTGTAAGTAAGTTCGGGGATGATAGTTTTAGTCCATGTGGTGGAAGGATTATATATAAATTATGCAATTCAAAGGTAAAAGGTGTAGGTATATGTCACTTAGAACGGCACTGCAGCTCCGAAAAACATAGAAGACATGCTCGCAGTGAAGAGATTCCATCGAATTTAGAAAGATGCATGAATGAGACTTTCTGCAGGGATTTGTGTGAAACGATGAACATTTTCGAGAATTTTTACGAAAATACACGAGGCAAGACATTCCTAGCGAGTCGACGCTACGTAGCCTAATTTTGTTTATTGGGTGTGAAGTATCGCGATGACGCTATACGAACGCAGGAGAAGTACAAGTGGCACTCCGGGCTGCAGGACTCCACTGGCCTCAGTCGAGTAATAGTAATGTGATAGTGGGAATTCTATTTCCGAATTCAGCGTTCTTATTCTTTTTAAAAAACTATACATGTTTGACTAGCATGAGTCCAATGTTTACCTCTTCCGATGTCTTCTCTTCAACCATACTTATTCACACTAGTCAAAGTTAAACCAACTTCATTGAAATCACCACAGACATCCGGAGTAGTTATAACATACAAAATTATGTCTTAACTAAATCTACGTGCAGTTTAAGGGGAGGTTACGACTTGAACTCACTGACAATTCCCTTATTAGTACCATTTGATCTTAACTCTGCCAGTAAAAATAAATGAATTAAATAAATAAACAATATTTATATTGTTGGAAAGATCACCGTAGTGTTAATCCTTATCATTAGAATGCATTGTAAACAGTCTGTGGGGTCTAGTTTCGAATTATGAACAGAACGTCAACTGCAGCACAAACAAGACTCAAGTGTTCCATGATACTATCTGTGGAACGCGGCAAATATGACGTCACGTGAATATAGTCCATAGACAACTAACCTTATCTCCGTACGTTTTAAACCAGAATACAGGGTGGGTGATTCACGAGGATTTACTGTCACTTACGGAGCTTATCTCCGAAGATATTCTGAGCAAAAGAGTCACATAAACATTTGTCCTAATCTCAATATTTTCAGTTATATTAATTTGAAGTTGTTAGTAAAATACCTTTCTTTTTTAGTTTTAAGGGTAAAATATATTAAAAATAGAGAATGAACTCTTCAGAAGTGTCATTTCTTTAATTCGCTAGTGTTCTGAAGCTAAAAGTGTGTTGTTAATTGCTTTGCACAGGTTTCGTTTTTCAATTTTTAACTAAAAATTACATCATTCTCACGCACTTATCACAAAAATTGTTACAAATCATACGACTTTAGGAACTTGATTCTTTACAGTATTATGCATCCTAATGTACAGTCTTAAAGAATTTCAAAGAGCGGCGTGATTTGTGACAATTGTTGCGATAAATGCGTAAGAAAATGTAATTTTGTAGTTAAAAATCGAAAAAAAAAATTTACGAAGTAACTATGGAATTCACAACACATTTTTAGCTTCAGAATACTAGCTAATTAAAGAAATGATATTCCCGAATAGTTTATTCTTGATTTGTAATATTCTTTTACCATTAAACTCAAGAATAATGGTATTTTACAAACAATTTCAAATTAGTGTTGCTCTGAAAATATTGAGATTAGGACACATTTATATGACAGTTTTTGCTCAGAAAGTCTTCGGAAATAAGCTCCGTAAGTGATGGTATAGGTCTCGCAACCACAGATTACCGACGAAAGGAATGCGAATGAAACAATGCGATAAGGAAGAGCGGGCGACAGGAAAGGTCACGAGATAACTTGAAAGATATTCAAGAGTACAGTCGGAACAGAAATTACATCGATAGAATCAGTCTTGCGTTGTGGTAGTTACATTACGACTTTAGTTTGTTCCATTGCATGCGAATGCGTGCCTTGTATCGCACGGTATTATTATTTCATTCGTAAACATATGTTGTTTAATCCTCCTGAATCACCCTGTATACTCCCTACTAATCACTAGTACTGCTGTACTGTTCTTACAGGTGACACAGTTGGTTCTACTACATGATTAAGACAATGCAAAAAGGAAAAATTCTCTATAACTAAGTTTGACGTTAAAGATATTACGAAAGAATTTGAAGATAAGGAAAAACAGTTTTGTTGCAACTGACATTTTCGGAGGTAGAGGAAATTTTCCCTGCGGCAATCCTTCAATTCATCAATGCGAACATTAGTAATAGAAGCTGTGAAGTAATTTGCCAAGGAAATGTACATTTGCGCCAATAATTGAATTACAGGTAATGAGAAAATTGAGTTGGAAACGTTCTGAAACAAGTTTTAATTGAACTTTCAATATCTGTGTGGTGAGGGGGAAGGCAGAGAGGTCGAAACGAAACGAAAAATCGAAGGAGAATTGGGAGGAAAATTTAAAAGGTACGCAAAACGCGTCCTTGCAAGGGGTTGGGGGCTGTACAAAACTAAATATGTGAGCTCCAAGCCTGTTGGCCACTAGTCTCACTCCGGGTTACGCTGCTCCCCTGAAGGAGCTCTAGAAAATTTTGAAGGGGAAGCCGAAATTGGACGTAACCTCTTAGGTACCACATACGCGAGGGGGGCTGAGATTGATCAATTGATCACGGAACGGGGCGAGGAGGAATTGGCTGGTGTTTGCCGTCAGGATGGCAAGACGCCGTCATCTGTTGTTCGATGACAAAGCAGGTGAAGGCCGTCGGAAGAAGCGCCGTGAAATCTAAGCTGCAATTTGAGATATCCCTGTCCTTTCAATTTGCGACTTATTGAGTGACCTCATATGTTTAATAGACTATTAATATTATCTGAACTAGGGCATACATAATTTATAATAAAGGTGGAATATATATGGGGAAGGGCATATAGGTCCGTGGCCCATTTCTTATAGGGCTCATCCCGACATTTGTCTTACGCCTGAGGAAAACCACGGAATACCTTAGGCAGGATGAGTTGTCTCATATAAGAGACTAGCCAATTTGGCTATTATGTAGGAGGTCATGAGCCTTGTTGATTTGTCTCAATTTCGAGACCAGCCATTTGGCTATATGATGGCTCAATTGCGAAGAGGGGGAGAGATGTAATTGGGCACGGATTAACTTATTGTTAGTCTCGGCACTAGTCCGCTAAGTTCTCCTGCTGTCATCGTCGCGTCGTTGCATACACAAGTTTCAAGTTCATACTTACATAACATGAACTCGACTTTGACCAACCCATTTTTACAAATTACTTTCGATTGGGTTTGAAAATCGTCTCAGAAATATAAAATATTAGTAGAAGCATAGAGTAACCTATTCATTAGAACGCTTGAGGGAGGGTCTGGAAGATATGAAGGGTTCAGAACCATAGTGGGCCAAGCGCCATTTACTAAAACCGTAGAAAACAGGGGTTAAAATGAAGTTATTACCATAATTCAATGGAAACATATAGCAAGCAAATGTAAAGTATACGCATTCAAACTAAATGATATGTCAATCTTCATTAAACTATGGCATTCACGTAACTTTAACCCTTGCTTTCTCCGTTTTTAATAAATGGCGCTTGGCCCACTGTGGCTCTGAACCCTTCATATATTGCAGTTTTTGAAGTTTGATCGACAGCTACAGCAGAGGCGAGACCTGTCCTGTGACCTCATGTTCCGTGGCTGTATCACCAATAGATATGGAGGGGGGAGATAGGTTTTCTTCTAA
Organism: Periplaneta americana; assembly: GCA_025594305.2. Lineage (NCBI taxonomy): Eukaryota > Metazoa > Arthropoda > Insecta > Blattodea > Blattidae > Periplaneta > Periplaneta americana. The sequence goes on along the minus strand of JAJSOF020000003.1, from coordinate 43,498,307 downwards.
TGTTAACCATCATTAACTGGCTCACATGCCAGTTCTCACTTCTCCATCTGCACCTGTAATCAAAACCATGTTCTGAAGAAATGTTTCATAATTACGTAAAAGGGACGAATACCTCAAAGTGTTTCATCAATGGTTATTGTAACAAACACTTGATCGCTTACAGTGCTATAGTGAAGCTGCCTACACTATTGCTAGTTATAATCAAAGTTCTTACTGCAGTTTTCAAAGCTCAATGGTAAAGAGTGAGGGTGCTATTCATAGACATTTCGCAGCACGCGCTACTTGCGCACTAAGCTAGCCCCGGCTATCCACTGGTTACTTGTACAGAATTCAAATCATATCCATCGCTAACACTGGTTTATGAATACGAAAAAAAGCTGATCATCACTGTAAGCCCGAGCTAAAAATGTCTATCAATACGGCCCTGAGTTTCTTGTTGTTAAGGTTGCACGTTCAAACCACCTGCATACTATTCTCCGGGGTAGTGGTATCGGCTCCCGTGTCTACATTTCATGGTCGCATTGGCTCCCTGGGCTGAAACGTTCTTCTTTCCTGAACGGTCGTATCGGCTCCCGGGTATTGAGCGATATTCTTCCGTGAACGGCTCTTGTGCTGTGTGTTGTGAATCTGACTTTCCTCCTGAAATGTGGGCTAATTTTGGTGACACAGGAGACCGGACTACAAAATGCTGCGAATCGTTTCATGCGAAATTCAACCAGGAATATAATGCTGCCCATCCTAATATAGCCTGTATCATTTCATGGAAATATTGAAGGAAATTCAAGAGAACAGATACACAAAGTTTCGAAGCGATAACGACAGAAGAAAATCAAAGAAATGGAATACAGTTGATAAAATTATTGAGGCAGCCATAAATGACTTCCAACAAGTGAAGATCACTAGACTGAAGTACAGGAAACAAGTGAGTTACAAATTTTCAAGTCAATATTTCTGCATTGCTTGAGAAAAGTGACATAAGTCAGTTTCCACAAATCTTTATTGACAACTTACACTTGTTTATGTCGATTTGATTTTTTTCTGTATGAATTATTGTAATGGGAGAAATACTTATGTATTTTTTTCCAAGCGAGCAGATGTTCCGTAAGTTGTCAATAAATTATCAAAAAAGGTTTGTGGAAACTGACTTGTGTCACTTTTCCCGAGCACTGCAGATTTATAACATCGACGAAACGTACTTTATGTTAACATTATTTTATAACTTAGGCGAAACGTTCTTGCGTTAACAAAATTTTTAACCATACCAATATTTTAGTGTTAAGCCTGTTAAATGCGAAGGAGCCGATACGACCAGTCTTCAAAGTTGAAGCAGGAGTCAAAACGACCGTCCTTCGATGTTACTGTGGGAGCAAAAACGACCAGCCCCAATCAACAGCCAAAAGACAAAACAGGTTATTGGGAGCCGAAACGACTTAACCCCTATTCTCTTCTCCACGTACGAATGAGGGTCGCCTCGTCGAGATGATATATATATATATATATATATATATATATATATATATATATATATATATATATAGCGAGGTTATAACGTCATGCACACGCTTGAATGATAACGACGGGATTTTAAATCGGAGCATGAATGAAAGAAGTTATAAAATATGATGTATTTGAACGTGAAAATTCAGTATTAGTCGGCAACAGTTGTTGAATTAATAAGAAATTTATTAATACTAGCGCTTCATGTAGAATTATGTGAGTATATTACTTATATATGACTTCTACATTGCCTATATTTAAGGTTACACACACACTTACACTTACACATACACACACAAAACACATACAAAAAACACAAATAAAAACACACACAAAAAAAAACCAACACACAAAAAACATAGGCCTACACACACAAAAACACACACAAAAAAACCAACACACAAAAAACATAGACCTACACACACACAAAAACACACACACACACAAACACACACACAAAAACACACACCCACACACAAAAGCACACACACAAAAAGCACACAAAAACACACACACAGAGACGATATTCTCTAAACCAAGTTTTTGATATCCACTCTCTACCTAGAAAATAGACCTACGTTGGTGGCAGAAACCAATTTCATAGAAAACAAACCGGACGAAATTGGTTTGAAATTGATCGATTCAGTGTTTTTTCAATTACAGAATTATTGCAAAGTGATTCAATTTCATGTTTAGATGTTATACAAGGTGAAAGTGACGTAATCTGCAGATTTTCAGAGTAACAGCTCATGTTGTAGGCTATATAACAAAAGACTGCAATACGACATTGGTGAAACTGGTGAGTAACAGAAATTCTCTGGAACAGTTACCAGCACTTCGCAGAGGTTGAACTGACAGAGCTGCTGCCTTGTGGCTTAAAAGTCTGTGTGTGTACTACCGCCACACACGGGTTGCACCTTCCGTCCTTTACGGCCGTTAGAGTCTTCACTGAGTTACCCAGGCAAGGGCCCTCCATATTTATGACCCCTGGGGAGAGAGTGTCCCAGTATTTTAAGCCCACCACGAATTGGGCTCCTTATTGGTCCACGGGTCCTTATTACTATTAGCCAGTGTTTAAGCTAGGAAATAAATAGTTGTTGCAAAAATGCACAAATGAAAAATTGCGAAAGGCTTATGTAATAATATAATTAATTGTGGAGAAATAAATAAATAATTGTGGAGAAATAAATAAATAAATGAATGAATGAATTAATTAATTAATAAAGAAAGAAAGAAAAGAAAGAAAGTATGCAGAAACAAAAGGTTATTTAAATTGTTTCTTGGAGTTTTATTAGGCCTATTTTAAATCCATCTTATCACATTCTATATATACTTACGTAAGTAAATCATTACACGTAGGCAATTACTGCTGAATTTACATCACATTAAAATACGTTATTTCATGGATATTCTAAACATTGAAATTCTTTACTAATGTGCCCTTCAAGGTTTATTGCTAGCAGAGTGCTAACCAGTAGCGGCCCGCGGTTACAAAGATTGGCAGTTCTGCATGAAAAATAGTGTATTTAGCAAACGCATGCTGTTTATTGCATCTAAATCGGATAACGCGTACAATTACAGCCCCTTCTCGAAGATGACTGTGCACCCGAAATTGTACACCAACCATCCGTGCGCTACACCTCTCCCACCTGGTACAACTAGTCACGTAGTCGAGATGTGCCCCACATGCTTCTCTAGTTTTTAAAGTCAAATTAACTAAATCCTTCACTCCGGTGTTTGTCCATGTAAAGAGAATACACGGGTGGGGGAGAAAGCGTTTTCATGAGCGCAGCAAAAAACCAATCGTTTCCATTACACATTTCGGTATTAAAATGACTAATAGGCTACATGATTTCCTCGACTTTTTCCAGAAATTTCAATATTTAAATTTTGTGTAGGACGGTCCTAATTTCTTAAGATAACATGCAATTTCTCTTTTAATTTCGAAAAGTGTTGGTTGATTAGATTTTCATTTCATTCATTTTTAATATAAAATATTTCCTTAGACACACTGACTAATCACATCACACCACCCACAGTACTATAATACACTGGAACTGTAATGATATACAGCAGTCCAGAAGCCTGTGTGTTCTAGCAGTCATAAAGAGATGAGGGTGTTAACGGTTCTTTTGTATATTCGGAGAGAGCTGCTTCGGCTGCAGCTCTAATGCAGTCTTATGGGACGGTGAAGAAAACCAGTTTTCTGCTGCCGACTACCCTACGTTGAGCTTCAGGAACTGCCGATCACAGATCCGAAAAGTACACTACAGCTAAAATTCTCGAGCAGTTCAAGGCTCCTACAGACAGTAAAATCTCGAATCGAAGGAGAATGAATTGCAAGTACAAATGAAACAATGACCTAGATTACATAAAAGCACGTTTTACATTTTTTTTATTTTACAGGTCCATTTAAGGGGACTGGGTAGTCTGCACGTATGGCTATTATGTATGAGTGAAGAAATTTTGCCATTACTCTTCAACTTTTGAGTCTATCAATTTACAATTTTTACAGCATACACACAATATTTGCAGGTATGTTTTCACTTTTAGTTTATCTTCCGACCTCATATACTTAATTTTATAGATACTTTTAAACATGAAGAATATTAATTAAATTTAAGTTTAAAAGATGGGTATTTAGGAACATTTTTCTCAGAAACCCTTTGCACTACAGATCCCTAAAAATTCATGCTTATTTCTAATGCAGTTAACTATATTTACGGCCACTTTCATCACTTTATGAATATTGGTTCAATAGAAAAAAATATTTCTCATCCTGAAAAAAAAAATTATTTAAAATTTTAAATATTTTTGCATACTTTTCTTGCTGTAAAATCCATAATAATTTTGATAACTTTGAGAAAGTGGCCATGCGTCTTCACTGCTATATGAAATAGTAGTATGCAAAATTTCAGCTTCCTAGCCTCAGTATTGTCTGAGAAAAATGTTCCTAGATTATCCACGTTTTTTAACTTAAAATTAATTAATATTTTTCAGGTTTAACTTTTTTTATAAAATCAAGTATGTAAAATATAAAGATAATTTAAAAACTGAAATATACCTGCAAATATTGTGTGTATGCTGTAAAAATTGTAAATTGATAGATTCAAAAGTTGAAGAGTAATAGCAAAATTTCTTCACTTATTACACTCTTATACAAGAGCCACGCACTCAGACTACCGAATCCCCTTAAATGGCCGTTCTGCAGCTCTGCAGTTCTTATTGTAGAGCCGCCCCTGGTGCTAACTCTTTTTACTGAAAGATAGTTTCTAATTCCAGTTTTTACTAGATTCATGCAACTAAAAACTCGCTCACAATTTACAGTATGCGATGAAATTATATAAATCAATAGAAGGAATTGTTCACTTAACTTACATGAATTGCACCATCTCTTTGAAATCCATTCCTGAACATCTATAGCTCAATATATTTTTGAACATTGCCCATGCCATTAGCATTTCATTTCAACTCAGATTAGTTCAAACACATATCCGATTTCATTTTCTCCACTACCATCATTTCTGAAATCCAATGTGGTTGCTGCATTTTCCCACATTCACATTCAAAGTTTTTTGCATTTTTAGAAGTCGAGTAGTCAAATGGGACAATGCAACTGTGGCTTAAACCCTGCTATTAGCTATTCGGACTACCCCACTATATCTGGTGGGATCCCCAATCCGCCAACCAGGGGACGCGCCAGAACGAACGATGACGTTGACAAGAAAGTATCAAAATTCCAATTGTTGTGCGGCACAATTCATCGAAGATCGAAAAGTAAAACAAGGGAAGTGACTAGAATGAAGTTCTACAAGACCATTTTTTTTATTTATTATTTTTTTTTACCTTGGGGATTTAGTTGAAGTGAATTTTAATGGCAGGCAGAGTAATTATCTCATGCCACCATGTTTTAGATTGCTACCAGTGCATGTTAATAATAAAATTGAATTAAATATTCCAGTTACGGAAATGTGTAGAACAAGTAAAAGCTGCTAACTTATTACTTTAGCGGTTAAACTCCGTTTACATTTCTAATTTATATTAAAACCATTGTTACATCGTCCTCTTATATGGTTCAGAAACACGAGTTCATTTGAAGAATATTCTTAATAAAGTACAAAGTACCGAAATGACTTTTCTAAGAAAAACAAAAGGCTGCACAAGATGAAATTACTTACAGTAAAGAGTCGACCTGGTTGGCGAGTTGGTATAGCGCTGACCTTCTATGCCCAAGGTTGCGGGTTCGATCCCGGGCCAGGTCGATGGAATTTAAGTGTGCTTAAATGCGACAGGCTCATGTCAGTAGATTTACTGGCATGTAAAAGAACTCCTGCGGGACAAAATTCCGGCACATCCGGCGACGCTGATATAAGCTCTGCAGTTGCGAGCGTCGTTAAATAAAACATAAAATTAAACTTACAGTAAAGAGTGAAGACATACGGAAAGAACTAAAGATCTATAGCCTTATTGACAAAATAAAGGAATATCTCGAGAACTCGTTTCAGCACATGAACGGAATGCTGGACATAAGACCACCCAAAATAATGTTTCAATCCAACGCAACAGGGACAAGAGACGTGGGACAGCCGAAGAGAAGTTCGAAGGAAGAACTGTGAAGCCGGAACAGGCGAATGCGCCTATCCCGTGAATTGGAGGAGAAGAAGAAGAAGAAGAAGAAGAAGAAGAAGAAGAAGAAGACCATATTGGTGAAAGATCTTAGTTTTCTCAGAAATTCCCCCCCCCCAATTTTTAACTATCTCTTATTCAGTTCATATCAATAGAAAATCTAATAAAGAATCATTTATTCTTCTGACGTATTTCCATAGTATGGAAGATTTTCGTGTAAATTTAATTTAAAGAAAGCACTAATTCCGAACGACTGAACGATGAGAACAGATTGCAGCTTTGTAGTCAGATAGGAAGAGATTAACCTAAAGAGAAAGACCTGAGTTCGTTGACCTCTTACATCTGTATTACGAGAAGAAAGAGCAGTGTGTTAGCGGCGATGTGCCAGACTGCTAAAATTCCAAGTTACATTTCTAATCAACCATGCATTTATTCACAAAACATAATGACGATACAAATGAGGAGAGTTCGGCCGACGCCGTGGATCGTGTCCCGGCATAGCTCAGTTGGAAAAAGCGCTCAGCGCGCAGAGCTGAGAGGTCCCGGGTTCGATTCCCGATGCCGGAACGAATTTTCTCAAATTAATAGGTATCTACATGTTGACTACTAACATAAAATTGCAGTATTGATTATTCAATGAGGGCGGCGAGACCTCATATATGAATATATGTAGGCCCCTATAGTTTTTAGTTGATTTAACGACGCTGTATCAACTACTAGATTATTTAGCGTCGATGAATTGGTGATAGCGAGATGGTATTTGGCGAGATGAGGCCGAGGATTCGCCATAAATTACCTGGCATTCACCTTACGGTTGGGGAAAACCTCGCAAAAAAACCCAACCAGGTAATCAGCCCAAGCGGGGATCGAAACCGCGCCCGAGCTAACTTCAGACCGGCAGGCAAGCGCCTTAACCGACTGAGCCACGCCGATGGCTATATATGTATATAATATAGGTTTTTCTATTCATTTAAGTGTACCATATCGTCCCTTTCAATCTGCAGGGTTATTTCGCTTCCACCCTGTATAATCCCGTACTACTTTTCAAACTGTTATTACTTTCATACATTACAGTGGTCTCTTGTAACAGATAAATTGAATCAGTTTCAAAAGATCATTTGACTATAGTACAGACACAGTTATACAGTCAGAGTAACCAATTTGTGTAAACACGTAATTGACCACAGTAATATGTTAAAGAGAGTGAATGTAAAAAATATCAAAGCAAATTACTACCGCAATAAATTAATTGAATTTAGTTCTGTAAGTATAAACACACTTCTTTGAACCGTCGATGGGACATAAAGAACTATACAAAGTTTGAAAAACTGCTTGTTAGCTTTGATTTCAGTCAATTTGAACAGACTGAAAGTTTTCATGGATGGGTAATAATTGTTGACTTTACCTTTCATCAAAACTCAGTGAACAAAATGACATAAATAAAAGCACTATTATGTTATTGTTCAACACAGCGAATAACGTAATCAAATCACAATTCTACGTTACTTTTCAAACTAATTGGAACCAAATCTGAAGCCACTTTGAGTTGTGCCATAACAATCAATTCAGAAACGAAAGTAACGATAATGTATGGTTTTATGTCGTAAATAATTTATATAAATAATAATAATAATAATAATAATAATAATAATAATAATAATAATAATAATAATAGACCTAGTAAAAATTAATATAATAAGTTTTCTAAACTGTTCTATACTTCAATTCTATTTTCCTGTAATTTTCAGCAAAGAGTTCGATGACGTTCTGGCTAAAATTAAATATCTTGCTACCAGAACTAAATCCATCACACCTTTCTTAGACCAATTCCAAAAACAATAAAAAAGAACACGAGAAAAATAGAGGAAAGAATGTTTAATATCACTTCAACAAATCTATTTGTTTTTTGCATAAACATTTTAGTATCTTTTATTACATATTTATGTTCACAATTCAAAATGACTTAATATTGAAATGTATAAAATATATTTCGGCCCTGAGGTTTCAATTTTCGTGCATTTAGAAATGTTTGGAGGTGTTTTTTTATCTCAATATATTACCGCCTCTAATGCCAGATAAAAGATATTAAATTATGAATAGGCCTACTTGTTTTACATGTGAACGTTGTAACTGGTCACAGTCTATAAATAAATAAGTAAATAAAAAATAAATAAGTAAATAAATAAATAAAACAAACAAACAAACAAACAAACAAACAAACAAACAAACAAACAAATAAATAAATAAATAAATAAATAAATAAATAAATAAGTAAATAAGTAAATAAATAAATAAATAAATAAATAAATAAATAAATAAATAAATAAATAAATAAATAAATAAATAAATGGTGGAAATTAGAATAAAATAAATTACATTAAAAAACAAAATTATTCACATTGACTACTTGCTTCACAAGTTTCTACACATTACGAGTGGCTGTAAAATTTTAAATGTTTCAAGTGAAAAATTTCTCCTTTCTGATAAAATACATTTTCTTCTTTCCTAATGAAGTGCTCGCTACCAAAGCCTTCTAATAGAACACTGATGTCCAAGCGTTTAGCTTTGTTTTGTTTTGACATGTTCGCTGAACAGCAGACCTGAAGTGTGTACTGCCGCCTTTCTGGGACATACAGTATCTGTGCGACAAAACCTTTTTCTTTAGACTGTACGTGTCAGCCAGAACCTCAGAGAGGAAAGTTAGGAATTATGGGTATTAACATTGAAATGAAAAACACAGATAATCCAGATGTACAAACGCAACACATTAAAAAAAAAAAAAACTTTGAAAATCATTGAAAATCGATGCAAAGAAAGAATGTTGCCAAAGAGATCACGACAATTTGGAAAATCTTTTGAATTTTTGTACTGGCAAATAGAAAAGAAATGCTGAAAGATATAGCTACGTACTGTAACAGACACGTTAATGTCTTTTATCACTAACATTTCAAGAATCTACCCAAGGCATGTTCTGAAAAGTCTGGATCCTCACACATACACGGGAGAAACGTAATAATAAGGCAAGTGCAATATACGACTAAAAGACAGCTATTTAAATTGCATCGAATTCTTGAAAACTACTAACTGAAGCTCCATCTTAAGCTAACAATATTATATGTTTACATTACTTCCACCATAATAAACGTACATCAGGAACGTAAATTTTATCTGGCCGACGCATTACGTGTCTACAATCACAAATAGAAAGAAGTTTAAATGGTCAAGTTTCGGTCCCCTACGGCCACTTCCAACGGACTCCTAACGAATATTCACACGTTTATCACTGGGATTGTGGCGCTGGAAATAAATTTAGAACACATTTCAATTTTATTGTGCAATATAAATGCAATTATGACTACAATGACAGATAACACAGAAACAACTCCGGAACCGCAATTAACAGTCGCAGTTTCACTAGATGACTCTTAAGTTCCAGCAGATGCGTAGCAGGGATGCCAATATCGGCAAACGAAATGAAACAGTGAGGAATGTTACAACAGGTGTGCTAAACGTTAGGAATGTTACAATAGGTGTGTGTGGCACGTTAGGTGTTACGTGTGTAAGATAATATGAATGGTTACCACAGTTGGCGACACTGCAATCATTCTCCCACTCCACCTCAAATAACGTCACAAGGACGGAATATGGCCGCCTTCTTCCTTCAAGTACGACGATTTTCCTATGTAAGTAAGGAACCTATTTAGGGCGGGACCACAGCTCTCCCAGTGATCACATCGAGTTTCTACTACTCCACACTACAAAACTAAGGTATTTTCAGTGTTTGTTTTTAATTCCCAATACTGGCAATACATGACTGAAACTTCACCGTTTAAATAAAACTGACACTATTCCTAAGATGGGTATTTCGAAATTTCACATTAAGTATTTTATGGGAAAAAAATAATAATTGATTAAAACATGTCAACAGCAGTAACAATTCTCTATTAATCCTCTTAACGTGCGTCTATGACGTACCTATAGAATATCAAAATATTATTCGTGCTATAAATCCTGCATTTAGTCTTCCTTGAATAAAAATATTATTAGAAAATAATGTTCAAAACGCAAATGATCATACAAATTAAGAATAATGTCTCCATAATAAACAGTAATATAAACAGAAGACGGGTGTTGTACTCAACTGCCTCGGAATACACATACAGTACTACGAGGCGCATCCAGAAAGTAAGTTTCCCTATTTTTTTTTTAAAAAAAGAACACACACTTTCAGGAAAACATTTTTTGGCAACAGGTACAGCAATGTTTCAGCTATTTTTCAACACTGCTACCATCAGAATTGAGACACTTGTCATATCGCGGGATCAACTTTTGTATCCCTCTGTCGTAGAACTCTGCCGCCTGTGAATGGAACCAGCGTGTGACAGACGTCTTCAGCTCTTCGTCGTTGCCAAAACGCTCACGGAAGGACAGGAATTTCTTGAGGTACAAGAAAAAAAGAGAGAGAGAGTGAGGGAGGGAGGGAGAGAGAGAGAGAGATGTTCGGCCCATAGACCTGACAGAGTTGCCGATGAATTTCAATTGGCGCAATGCTTTGTGCATTAAAGAACTTGATCACCGACAGAACCTCGCAGGCGGCGGGAGAAGGAATAAGAGCTTCCATTTCGGACCACTGCTGCCACGCTACTGGCACCAGGCGGGACCTGTCCTGCTGGCATATGATTCATACGTCATTGATCTGTTACGCATGCGCAATTGACACGGCTAATTAAGTTTACTTTCAAGGGGAAAAAATCGGGAAACTTACTTTCTGGATGCGCCTCGTAAATAACAACCACAGACCCATGCCAGATCCGCCATATTCTATCCATGTGTTATACATATACTGACCTTGTAAATGCAGTACCATGCAAGCACTCTCCCATGCTGACAGAAGCCCAGAACGAAAATGGCACGAAATTCTTGAAGGAAAGTCTTTCATTTATATCAAAACACTGTCATATGTTAAAACTGAAGTGTCCAAAGTTTTTAAACAAATATTTCACCATATAATATAAAAACACACGAAGAATGAATACAAAAGCACCGTAACTCAACGCATCAAACGGTACCACAGACAAGACGCTATCAGTTTGTCCTGTCTTCTTCCCCCTCCACCAAATTCAAACCGGAAAGATATGCCCATTACCCTGCTATTTTTGCGAAGCTCAGTTCAATCACAGTCTAGTATATACAGTCACGAAGCTCAATATATAGTAAATATGCATCAATAGATTGTTGCTAACCACAAGGATCACTAATATCGTCTCATCACAGACAATGTAAAATAATACCGGCACAGTCTATTGTTCCTAGCACCCTCACAACTCAAGCTTCGTGACTGTATATACTAGAATGTGGTTCAATCTCCCGCACTATTGAACAGTGAGTGCTAAATCACGAAGGCTATGATTATCAAATATTACTACTTATAAAATTAATTAAATCTCTTTATTTGGAAAGCTATTAATCAATAAGTTTTGTTATTAGTAGTTCTTAAGTTCTGAGTTCGATAATATAGTGTACTAAAAGAGAGTATTATCTTCTTTTTCTTGTCTTTCTTTAGTATACAAGTTTTAACGTTGACCATCTTGTGAAATAATCAAAACTGAAGGCAAACGAAGAAATATATCTTCATTAAATAGTCTTTGATGGAAATATGAGAATAGGTTTTTCTCAATATACGGCCGACTTAATGCTCGCTTCGCTATTCCAAGCGATGTGAGCATCAAGTCGGCCGTGCTTAATATAAGCTCGTTATTTAATTCATAGCTGAATATATCGGCTTGTGACGTCACAGAATATAGGCTGTTAAGAGTGAAAGTTGACCTTAGAAAAGATGTAATGCAGTAAATGGGAGAGAGATTTGTAGAATTATTATTATGATGTAATTATTATCCAATGGTTTAGTGATGTTCCGTATAGTATATACAGTATATCCTGGTAGAGATAAGGCCATCAGGCCGTCTCTTCCCCTCTACTAGAGGATTTCAACTGCAATATTAAGAATACAATTACAATTATAATTACAATTAACATTAAATTTACAAATACAATAAAAATCAAAGTACTGAAAGATTAACTTGTGAAGGACCAGCAGGACCGAATATGTTGAGAAATATAATATTATACATGTGCAGTGCTCGGGAAAAGTGACACAAGTCAGTTTCCACAAACCTTTTTTGATAATTTATTGACAACTTACGGAACGTCTGCTCGCTTGGAAAAATACAAAAGTATTTCTCCCATTACAATAATTCATATAGAAAAAAATCAAATCGACATAAACCAGTGTAAGTTGTCAATAGATTATCAAAAAAGGTTTGTGGAAACTGACTTGTGTCACTTTTCCCGACCACTACAGATATAATCATATAAAAAGGATTAACTGATTAATATAGTAAGAATGTTATTGCATATTAAGTGAGATTATACTGGTTTCGGGTGAAACAATGTAAAAATGAACCGAGCGAGTTGACATGGGAAGGTTTGAGACTCACAGGGAGGTCCCGGGTTCAAACTCCGTGGCCGGCCAATCTGACTGAGATTTTTCATAGTTTCCCTCAGTCACAAAAGGTAAATGCCAGATTGGAAATTTACACATTACATGCCAATTTTGGAGTAAGATTTAGCTAATGATAAAAATTTATACAAGACCAATTTCGACTATCTTTGTTTGTTTTAATTTTTAAATTCATTTTGAACATCATCGTGCGTTATTACTCAAATGGTAGGTAGTATTCATCGTACAATAATAATAATAATAATAATAATAATAATAATAATAATAATAATAATAATAATGACAGTTCAGGGATCGCTTGAAGGCAAGTAACAAAATATAAGTGTGCGTGTATGGGAATAGCTATGAACTCTTCACGTTTCCATCTCGTTTTACATCTCGATTTCATGTGACAAAGCAAGGTTTCATGTGACGAAATCCAGTTCAAAAGAGAGGGGGAATTGTGTGTGCGTGCGTGCGTGTGTGTTTGTGTGTATTTTTTTGTATCAGAGAGAAAGAGAGAGAGATAGTTTGAGCTCAGCTACCTTCGGCGGCCAGCGCAACGGTTAAATACGAGATAGTGTAAAGGCTCGGACACACAGAAAGATTGCTGCAGCAGCGATCAAACCGACGCGGGACATCGCAGCGGTATGCCATCTGGTGACGCCAGAAAGAAAGTCATCTACAAGGTACTCCAATTTGTTTTGTTTTCGTGGCGGCTATTTTCCTTCGAATCATGTTGTTCAGTTCTGATGAGAAAGAAATTCTTCTCCTGTTGCTAATGACTTATAAAAGAAAAAGCAGATTGTGGTAGGTGCACGAAACGAGTAAAAAGAGACAAGGTTCTTATAGTCCGGTGATCTGTATCATGCAAGAAATTAAGAACCTTCAAACACAGCATCATGAATAATTGTAATCTAAAAATTATTGGATTTTCTCTTCATATGAAGCGACATTCCGAAATTTTGTTTTGGACTTTATAGTACGGTATCATTATGTGATATTAATTTTGAATAAAGTCCAGTTAATATTTTATCTAACATTATTATATCTCATTTGAATAGTTCCGCATAAAATTTCTTGTAAATAATTTAGACGAACAACATTTGCCCAAGAATGTAAGACAAAAACACTGCACATAGACAGACAGACCGACCGACGATGTGCCTAAACATTCTTTTTCGATATCAGAGATGCTATAATAAAAACGTTTATGTGAAAATGTCGGAAAAGAAATTGTACAGTAGTGGCAAAAAAACCGGACCGACGGAATAATCAAAGTCCCCGAAATGAGCCACTGTTCATGCCACGCCCGCATTCACAAGATAGCGAGTAATCTATTGAAATTGTCGTAGTTTCGACTGCTGGCGTAGCCCTTGTCGAAAGCCATTAGAAAATAAGCTGGTAAAATTCATGTTCTGGGAATAATAAGTTAATTAAGTAGTAAAATATCGCTGTAATCGAAAAGTATTGGGAATAAATTTGAATAAGGATCAAAAGAAAGTTTCCTTCCCAGGCAGGATTCGAACCACGAAAGTCTTAGTTACCAGTCTATCGTGCTCTGGAGTGAAGAAGGCTCTGAAATCAGGTACAAGGGTCGGTCCGGTTTTTTTTTTGCCACTACTGTACACCATTCTTCTTCTTCATTAGGTATTACAACTTCATAAAGTTTTGACCTTCTCAACTATTTACCGCCATTCATTCTGTTTTAGATATGTTCTGGCCAATTCCTTATATCCAACTCTCTTATGTCTACTAAGACGTCATCTATATACTGTACTGTAGCTGTTGTTTGGTCTTCGTCTGTATCTTGTGATTATTGGTTTCCAATTATAGATCTTTCTGGCTAATCTATCTTCGTTCATGCGGTTTATGTGTCCAAAACGAGCTAGTCTTTGCGCCTTTATGTAGTTTGTTGTTGTTGTTTAGTCAACTGTCCGAAGACAGGTTTGAACCTCATAAGTAATACTTATAAGGATCACTCATGAGGCAACTAGGCCAGGAGATAGTGTGGTATAATGTGGCCACTTCCTTTCCCCCTTTATGTAGTTTATTATATTTTATTTTGAATTAGATTATTTAACTCATTATTTTTTGGTGCGCTATAAAAGAAAATGTTATCTTTTTATTAATGAAACCATTTTCAGGTCATCTAGTTTCCTGTACTGCGACATGTTTTGTTGTTCTACACCAGCCGCGGCGAAAATGCGACTCACGAGCACATTGTGGCTCGCAGTGCTTTTCTCTCGCTTCCTACCTACAACCCCCACCCTCTTACTCACTGGAGTCAAACTCCGTTTTATTTGTATTTGTCTCGGACCTGCGAGTGGCGTAACGTCGCAATGTCTCTCTTGAAACCATGTACCTCTATAAAAGCGAAAGTTTCAAGTAGGATGGGAGGATGCATTCTTTTGCTTACAATATGATGAAAATATTAAATGTATGATTTGTTCACAAATATTACTAGGAAAACGGTTGTATAACATAAAACGGCATTATAAGTTACTACATGTTACTGATGAAACATTAAAAGGTTAAGTGTTATTATTATTATTATTATTATTATTATTATTATTATTATTATTATTATTATTATTATCATCATCATCATCTCTGTACGTCGATTCTTTTACAGCAGATATACGAATAATGCGGTTAGATTTTCAATTTAAACTCACAGATTTACAATGTGACGTTAAATGAAAGCTAGATGTCAGGACTTGACAGATATTGAACTTTTCAAATCTTTGGAAAAAAATAAATATTTGAAGCTTAGTTCTTTCGCTTGCTCTGTTGAAGCCATGTTCACTGTAACTTACGTTTGTGAAAAATTATTTTCAACAATGAAAATAGTAAAAATCAAATTTAGATCACGACTGACAGACAAATACCTTCGTGATCAACTACGATTGGCAGTAAGTGACATAATTCCTGATTTTGAAACTTTGTCGCAGAGACATTCTGAAGTCAGTTAATTTTAGGTTGTGATAATGTGTTTTATGTTTTCTTGTTCATTTCTTTCTTCGTTACACGTCCTAAACATTAACTTCTCCTTCGGTTGTCCGCCTCCTTCCATAGGTGCTATGCACGTTGCAGCTTACACAGTGGCTCGGCGCACCATGACCTTTTCGCCACGGCTGTTCTACACCATTACATATCTACCTTTATTCTTTGTTGAATGAGAAATAATAATAATAATAATAATAATAATAATAATAATAATAATAATAATAATAAATATCACATCGCCTATGTCTGAAACCTTGACGTACTGCAGTCTTCTCTCGAGTCTCCGCAATTTGGTATGGTTTGCGTTAAAATATGGCGTTTTGAGGTCACAACCTTTCTTTACAAGAGCACGGTTCTCTCAAGCGAGGCACTTATCAGAGAACTAAAACTTCATCTTCTTGATTTGTTGTTCTGCAAAACCTTCCAGACACGACGTTCAGACGTGGGAGTTACCAATAAACATAATATTTCGCACCCGCATTCATGTCCGCGGTCTTTAAAGGACTTTACGACTTCAACGCCGCCTGGTGGCGAGACAGTAAAAACATGTATTTTCTTTGAATCAATAAAGCAAGAGCTTATGAATGGGCTATTAAAATGTTTCCATGCAATTTTCTGAGAAATACTACGATTTATTTCCAAGGTTACGCCTCAGGAAACGTGTATTGGTTTAACGCTAAAAAGTAAATTGTTTACAGAACGCGCTGCATTTCGATTGCAAGTGAACAATGGAATGCTTAGAATCGTAGGCCTAACAAATGCTAGTACAAATACAAGATTTAAAAGACAGTATCCATTGCCATGCGAATTGGATTGTGTCCAGTGAACGATAGACTACGCCCCAGCCTGGTAAAAGTAAAAGGATAAATCAATCGATTGAGTTTTCGAATGGAAAGCATACAAGACCTAGCCAAAACATAAAACACAGACGTTTTGTAGTGCCTGATGAATCCTCTAGGTTCAAAACCCCCTAAAGACCATCGTTTTACAATTGAGCTATTCGTATCAATTAATTGCCAAGGATGAGTTCTAATAATTTACGTAGCTTTGAGTTCCAGAAAAACATAAACAATTTCATACAAAAGATCGTTAAAAACCATTGTAAAATTCAGAATACCTATTGTCCGCCACCGGCTACTTTCAAAATCCTTTAATTTGTGAAAGTGGATATAGAGGATATTAAATCTATAGGATTCATTTGTTTTTCCAGAATCGGATGCTTTTCCTTGGAGGTTCACGTCCATATTGCGCTCTAAAACAAAGCTGAACAGGCGTAAAAAACTTTTAACTATACTTCGTTTCATATTGTCTGACAGGAGAAGTAAACATTGCCCGCAGAGGAGAAGAGAAGTATAATTGCTAATCAACCAATATCAGAGGTCTCATTCCACGGTTGTCTTGAAGCTGGGAGGGGGTAGAACGCTTCAGACCGCCCGACGTCAAGCCAACCGTGTGATGAGACCTTTGCATTGGTTGGCTCACAACCAAGTGGACCAAGTTCACCAGTGATCAGTTTGTGGATTAATACAATCTCGGATGAAGAAACCTTAGATTTATTCATTACCATAACAAACCAAGTCCATAACTCATTTGTTACTCCACAGAGGGCAGCATTTCCTATGGAAGGTGAAGGTTGCTAAGCATGAGCCAGGAACTTTAAGACTCAGTATATCAGAACCAGTGACGGTGCGTCAATAAGAGCACAAGAGCACGTGAACACGTTGTTTCCATTAATGCACGACTAGTTTTATTATGTGATACCGTATTGACATAGTGGGGATGTATAATATCATAATCGAGTATTTTAAACTTCCCGCATCTTGCATAAACTTCTTATGTAAACTTGGCAACATCCGTTCACGTACAAACCGTGCTCTTTTCGAGTTGGTTACAGGAATTTCACGAATGCGCGGGAGGAAATTGTCTTTAGCTGGCCGCTTATGACTCATCAAGAGCACGAAGCGTTAAGTGAACATGATGAGTATCTATCCTACAGATATCAGGTCCATCGATGCCTATCGTTCACGTGCTATATCTCGAGAAGGAAATTTAATAGCCTGTAGATGTCAGCATCTGACTGTAGGAACGTTTACTTACGTGGATGTGTGTACAGTGCTGCTACGAGAATGTAGTTTGTGAATTACTATACTTCAGTATCGGCATAATAGCATAGTTTGGCTTTCAAACACGTGCTGGCTGACCGTGGTGGTGGTATGAATTTAAGTATCTGTATATGGCAGTGTATAATATTTAAGAATAATATTTACTGGCATGTATTTATAGTAACCTATGCGAGTGGGATTACAGTACTGGTATAGGCTATAGTGTATCAGTGTGTTGTGAATCAAGATATATTACTGAACACACGCGTTTGTAAATAACGAGACTGTGGTATGTATTCATTTTTAACAAACGTAAACAATGAACTCTGTTCAAGTAATGTTGAACAGTAAAGAACTGGGTAAACTGGCTTACCAAGAAAAATTGGAAATAAAAAGACTGAGTTTCATTATTATTATTATTATTATTATTATTATTATTATTATTATTATTATTATATGTTGTTTTGAATTTATATACGGTTTTTTTCGATAGTGAAACTTTGGAATCATGACATTTCATATTAGACTAAACGTACGATTTCAAATTCTCTTCGATTTTGGAACCACAAAATTGTGAACACACATAATATTTTATCACGAGCCGCCACTGATCGAACTATTCCAGATGGACTTGGTCCACTCTGATTGTGAACCCCTCAATTATACTTCTCTCCTCCTCTGTCGGTAATGTTTAATCTCCTGCCAGACATTATGGAACGAAGTATAGGCTAGCTATTATATGCATCTAAACTTTCCCTTCTGTGTTGAATTTGTTTACCGAGCTCGGCAAAGGTCAGTAGTTGATATACCTAGTGATTTTCATTAATGCTATTGTGAAACAATATCTGCCACACGTTGCTTCTCCATACAGCAAAGGTTTATTCTTCTGTCCCCCTCTAGTACTCTGTTAAGAGTAACAATCTGTCACTATGCGCGTTGCAGAACTCAACTCTTGTTTTTTGTCTTAATTTTAAACATAGACTAAGTCATGTTGATAAACAGATGAACATGGAAGTGATAAGTAGATTTAAGTTTATTTATATTGTCATCAACATTTAGGGCCTATATTAGTTATGGTGTACCACAACTTATGTTTACGGGTTTCACCATAACTTTCTATTACATATACCTACAATTAGTATGCAATCCCGACAGCCTATTAAACTAATAACTCTCCTACTCCCGCTATTAACTTAATCCAAACAGTCAATTTCTTCTTATTGATCTTAAATATCCACCACCTCTTCGTTCCACACTAACGTTCCTTTCAGCGTTGTAATCTTGCTAACTAAATTTATACATAATTCCGTCTTTCTACACCACATCTAACTCGTTCCACTCTACAGGATATTATTCTATTGATCATTATTACTTTGTTAAAATATCGTTCTTAACTTTTAACTGACTATCCTAACTAAAATCGCTATACTAACATTCCTATTTAAAACTCTTAACACTTCACACGGTTTTACTCATTGGGATCTTTTTTCTACCTAATACACATCATTATAATAATCTTGTTAAATCTTGAAATGAGTAGGCTATCTACTTCACTTTAGTTTAATCATCCATTCCTTAACCACAAGCAAGACTAAGAAAAAATTATCGAAAAAGTGATAAGTAAATATATGTTTACTTATATAATAGAGTAGCTATTGTAATCCTAATGAAAGAAATACCGTGCACACATGATTACAAATAAAGTACCAAACACAAAATATCACGGTTTTCGGTAAATAATGGCAATAGTGCTGTAAATCAGCGCTTCTAGCTATTAGCATCGGAATCTTTTAATACGTAATAGAAGAGCTATTATTGCATAAAATGTGGAATACCAAAAGTCTTTAAGTAATATTTTGTGAATACAGGGTCTGTTTCTGATTTGTACTAAGTAATACCGCCTTAAAAATGTTCAAGGACGCTTCATAAAAATACAAGTTGCAAGAAAAAAAATCCAACCCAGCGCTTTACGGTATTACAAGAAGCTTGTGGGAGAGAAGTCGAACCATATCGAACTACCGCAAGATGGGTGGATGCGAGGCATTCGCTTGCAATCAAGAGTTGACATCCAATGAGCTTTAGATTGATCAGTGAGAGAGATGTTCAGAAATGATGCTGCAAATGATGTCCGCCGTCTTGCAAGGATTTGCCAACGTATTGCTGACATGGCAGGGGATTATATTTGAACCATGTAGTGCCAAAAGTAACAAAAATTAATTTAGTGTGAAACATTAACTATGTTTACATTACTTTTCTATTCCTAATATATCATATTAATAAATAACATAAATATAGTTAATAAATAACATAAATCTAGTTAATGAATAAATAAATAAATAAATAAATAAATAAATAAATAAATAAATAAATAAATAAATAACTAAATAAGTAAATAAATAAATACATAAATAAATAAATCTTAATATATAAAATTGAATGTGGGTATGTATGTATGTATGTATGTATGTATGTATGTATGTATGTATGTATGTATGTATGTATGTATGTATGTATGTATGTATGTATGTATGTGAGTGTGTATGTTCGCTATACAAATCTACACGCTTTGACCGATATGTGCCAAAGTTTGCACATTTAATCTTCATAACCAGGAGAAGAACATAGGCTACATTAAAATTGTGCAAATGGAAGTTAAATTCATTAAAATTATAAAAAATAAAAATAAATAGATCAAATCTTCATGTATAATATTAAAACGCAAAATCTTCTACAGTCATTTGTTTTTTATTATGTCTGTTATATTCAACATCGACTTTCACGAGGCCATGGAAATTTTAACACGAAATAAAATTACATTGTTGTTACAGATCATGAAGGCTAAAACTAGATACTGTTGTCACGCCAGGAGAAGGCGGCTGAAGTACTTAGACGGGGCGGAGGGGAAACAGCCGCGCATGCGCACCACGCTGTTCACTGCAATATTCCTATTTCACAAACATCTACTGCACGTGTCTATGAGTCTTTGCGACTTTGTGAAAATAATAGTGGGGTTTTTACTGTAGTGTTTTATTAGTTTCAACAAGACAATTGTTTTCAGTATACCACAAATCTTGTATTGCTTTAGTTATCCTTTAATTTTCGTGTTAATAGTGTTGATAATAATATAGTTAATAGAATTTATGTTATTGTAAACTGTTATTTAGGTTTAAAGCAGTTTTTTGTTTATTGTAAATATGTCGACAAAGAGGAAACAAGGATTGACAATCTATAGCGAAGAAAGGAATATTATTAGAAGTGCAAAATAATTCTGTGATGAAGAAAAACAACAACAGTGCCTTTGCATTCCTCTTACTAAACCTACAGAAAAGGTAGAAAAGTGCTCTAATCTATCCACAAGAACAATACAGCGTATAAGGAATGAAATGAAAGACTGCACAGAAGAAAGTGCGTTATCGACACCTGAGGGAGAAAAAAAAATGTAAACGTCCAGACTACCGAAACGCAAATGTAGATGACTTCGACGGGAGATTGACAAAAAGATATAATTGAGAATTTTTATTTGAAAAAGAAAGAGGGCCACCGGCGTAGCTCAGGAGGTAGCGCGTTTGCCTGCTGATCTGCAGTTGTGCTCGGGAGTGAGTTCGATTCCCGTTTGCGCTGACTACCTAGTTGGGTTTTTTTCCGAGGTTTTGCCAAGCGGAAGGCGAATGTCAGGTAATCTATGGCGAATCCTTGGTTTCATTTCGCCAAATACCATCTCGCCATCATCAATTCAATCGACACTGAAGAAGCTAGTAGTTATTACAGTGTCGTTAAATAACAAGTAAAAAAATAGTACCAAGCTGCAACAAACGTCTACCCTTTTACAAGAGAAAATTGATTTGAAAT